>OU343219.1:108819658-108828142 GCA_910596185.1 Chrysanthemum makinoi
GTAGCAAGAACTGACAGCGATAACAATTGGTCGTTCTTGTGCTGTATGTGCATCCAGTCTAAATTCTGTAGCCGGTTCGTTCCAGAGGGTCAACATAACGCTGTTTCCACTGCAAAATGAAAATTCATATTCATATTGTTCCTGTGTTAATTGATTCTTTAATAGAAACAAAAGTTAAGTAACTTGAGGTTCTGTAGTTGCGTCTCTGCATGTCTTTTTTTTTGTCGATTTTTCAAATATAACCAATGTGTTTGCAAATATAGTTAAAAATTTTCAGTGTGAAGGGAAATTTGAAATCTGAATATTAAATTTTGTATATGTGTGAGAATTGACTCCTTAGCATCTGCCCTACGGCACACTTCATTCTATGCGTCAAATTTGAAGTAATGTTCTGGAAAATCGTCATCGGATATAACAGTGAGGTCAGTAAATCTGCCAAAGAGCAGTGTATACTTGTTATCCAATGTTTGTTGCCAATTCTCTGTGTTTTGGCATCCGACCTCGTGTATTTGGTATGCTAAGTTTAACTGCATCGCATCATATTTCTGAACAGCTCTGAGTTCCATATTCGCTTGAATTGCATTGCCCTGCGATCATAAAATGATAATTAATGTGAACAGGAAGAAAAGCCATTTATTGTTGTAAGTGTCATTGTATTGCACATGAAGCATACCTGTTTATCCAGCAATATGCAGCAGTATCCAGTGGCAGTGAGGTTGGAATTGATTTTGCGGTTCATTTTTAGTAAATCTTAACCTCAATAGCTTTGTTCATGTCTGTAGGTTTTATGTCTGCAAGAGTTACAATATTAGATTCCATGAGAATAGCTTTGTCTTTCTGGATAGAACGTCCATGCGGATTGCTAGTGGCTGCCATTAAGCTGCAAAATAAAGATGTTTGTAATGAAGATGATAGATTTGTGTGTGTTTGTTTAAAGATGCTAGTCACTTGAACCTGATATTTCTGTGTTGCGCAGCTGCCACAGGATCTGTATGGTATGTTTTCAAAACATGATTTGGAGGAAGGCGGTAACTAAAGTGACGTCATGATATGGTTATTTTTGTAAGTACCCATTGATATAGATTAACTTTATGGATACAATAGCTAATAGGTACTATAACTTATGATAATGATGTTCTCTAAGTTTTTAGTTGGTGAGATATGAATAAGATAGCAAACAACATTGTCAGACAACTTATATCATTTGCGCGTCACACTACACAATAAATATGAACAATAAAAATATCTAACACTTTCCAAAATATTACATATTTTCTGCATTAAAAAAAGCATTTGAACTAAAAAAACATATTCATAACTAAAGTAATTAAACATTCGGGATTAATAATTGGTTAGCCACTACTTACATGTATATATCAGCAGCAGAATGTTCGTGCATCTGATCTGATGTTGAGTTTTGCAGAATGATTTTTCCCCCATTTTCTAGCACTTCGTCAACACCTGTAACAACAGCATCCCAGTAATAGTAAACATAATCAAAATCAACATTTACACTCTGTATGCAGTACCCCAGACACGCATAAATTATTGAGTTTTCTTTCCTTGAGTATACGAACAATGCTGTCACATGCTATGCAAAGAATTATCATAAACGGCAAATATTTAACTGATAACGTCTAAATGTGTACATATTTTTTTTCTTATTCTACAGTTCTCAAGTATTATCAAATGGTCTAAGCTACAGATCAACATTGAAAATAGCTTTCAAAAAGGAAAAGTGACAGTACTCAAAGATAAACACAAGGCTTACCAGCTCTGACGTAGTACCAGTCAGGGTCATAAGGTGCTAGCCTACTTTGTTTACACATTTAGACGTTATCAGTTATATATATAGAGACAAACTAAAAGAAGAGCTATACTTAGTGGCTATTCCAGTCATCCTAATAACTAATACGTACTAATAAGAAATAAAATAACAACATATGTGAAAAGACTATTAGTAAAAAAAACACCCATCGTTAAAGACAACTGATTATGAAATAATTAACTTCTGTTGCATCTTTTTCGATCGTTGATCATTTTAGATATATTTAATTTCTAAAATGCCAAATAAGTTATATCTATGTGTTATGCTAATCGTGAGAATCCTGCACCTATTTCACTCTCATATAAAAGAGTCATATAAAAAAAATTATACTTTTCTTAGACTTAACTTATTACTTATATAAAAGAATCCCACCTCTTTGAAACAGGATGTAGCGAAAGCTACTCGACAGAAGTCAAATAATTAACTGCTTCTCTCATTATTTTCTTCAAATGTCGTTGGTTGTTCTTGTGCATTACCAAGTGCAATTTAGTTGACTATGCTAAAAGTCAACAACTTTGATCTACCATTTATAATAGCATACCTCGGGGCAGCAACATTGTTAACCTTATTGAGCCTGATCCGACCTGTTGGCTATACGAAAATGAATCAAAAGTTTGCCTGATGGCTATAACATCAATTCATTGTGCTGGAAAAAAAAAGGTGCGGCTGTGATCATAGGTATTGAAACATTTTGGGTTGTAATGCGTGGAATTTCAGGTTTTAATGCTACTTCCAACGTGCGTACACTACCAGCAACAATCACGAAGCCTAACAATACATCTAGACCGAACACCACCAAGCCGGCCGCATATCAGATTCAAGGGGCTGTTAACAAATCAGACATCTTTTTACTGTATTATTGCAAATGCACCATTAATATTGATGTCGGTTTAGGTTTTATACATAGCATATAAAATTGGTTCTGACACATTAGTTAGACAATCTGTATCATCATAGATAATTACATTTTCATATATTCCAATACCGAATGTTGATCTAGTATATGCTGAATCGTTGTAACCCCGAAATATGTGACCAGGAACCATGACATCACATCTTTATATATTAATACAAAACCATAGGACGCAAACCGCATAGCTCTTACATATTGGTAGAACAATTTATATACATGTTTAAGGCTATAAAGTTGATCGAAAACCCCAAAAACCAGACAGTAAATAGCTGGTTACCGTGTGTCGGCGTATCAATTTATTCCCCTTCATGCTTTTAGCTTCCCATGTTATGCTTTTATATCGATACTTGATATAAATCATAGGCAAACCCGATCATGTTTAAAAAAAATAAAAATAAAAAATAAAAAATCCACCAAGAACAGAAAAGGTTTGAGGAAGTAGGAAATTTAGGCCTGCATGTGTTATGGGCAGCTCGTTTTATGACACTGTTTCGTGCATGTGCTACCTTATTTTCAGGCCTTCTTTTAAGTCATCCTAGATTCCCGCATAAAGATGTTTCTGCATAAGATTGTGTTGCCCAAACTCATTCACACAAAAGAAGATTTAAAAAGCACATGGAAAAACAACCTATTCACATAAAAAACGCGAAGGAGATCATGCACATAAAATATGTATGCAATACTATTTAACCTGAGGTGTTGAATTATTCAATTGTGAATGTTCAGTTTCAATGTTATTTGGGTCAGCATGGTCATTCTGAGAAATACAGTCAACTGAGACACCATAAAGGCGTTGTTGTTGACGGTGAATGATTACATTTGTTGTCTTAGGTGTGGTTGTGGGCCCGACTGATGTGGCATAACTGCGGAGACCTTGTTCTATGACACATCGTCGATAGTCTATTTGCTTATTTTCAGATCACGATTTATTTCTTTCCAAGTCCGGACACGAACATACAACTACATAAGATTGTGTCGCCAAAAATTAGTTAAAAATAAAGCTTTAATAGGTATACGGGAAAAAGAACCATAATGTGGTTCACCCTTGACTATCGCATTATTCAGTCGTAGATGTTCACCTGTGATGTCACTGCCGTTGGCGCGCTCATTGTCAAAACTGCACGTGACTAAGGCATCATTAACACGGTGCCGTGCAGAATAATCACTTGCAATTTCTGTCTTAGGTGCAACGCGTGAGGGAACTGATGTAGGACTACTATGAACACTTCGTTCTATGATACAATGTCGATCATTTGTCACGTTTGTTTCAGGTCGTCTTTTACTTTTTCCAGAATTTTTGATACAATGATGCACCTGCACAAAATTGAATGGCCCAAACTTAGGTGAAAAAAATGATTTAAAAAGCACATGAAAAAAGCAGTATATGTGCATAACAAAAAATGAAAAAAAGTAGGCGCACCTTGTTCCTTTGCAACACTCATTACCACACCAATAAGCTTTGATCTTTATTGTGTTGAGAAACTACAATAACCAAGTAAGCTGTCTAAATAAGCTTCTTCAAACACCCCATTCGTTTTACCTCCAAAAGAATAACCCCAACTTTATCTCTCATAATCCCGGTTCCAAGAGTAGAGGCAAGAAAGTGACCATGATAACACAGCTGAAAACCAAAGTTCCCTGAAATAGTGCAACAAAGTCAAGGTTATAACCAATAAAATTCAGTATGCCATATCCACAATAGCATAAGGATATGGACTCGGTTCATATTTTTCTTTCTGGATCCTCCTTCACCAAATAATTCATTCCACTGGAGTAAATCATTATGTACCTGATCATATGCATACTAAAAATCATCCAAATGCAGAGGACGAACATCCGCACTGTTTTGCATAGCAGGTAGTGGTATATTTTCTGCCAATGCCAAACCGTTATCCTGAAGTATGATAATACAATATAATCAATATGCCATATAACACATCGCCTACTATTATAACATATTTACTATAAACATTATCTAACATGTAATAAGACATAATTATCACCGATTTCCAAATAACATAAAGTTAAGCTCTCGGTCCCCATCTATTTGTAGCGACAATTTGTCATATAACAAATTTGTTAAACTGATAAGTGGATAAAAAAAATTTAGGGATTATTAACCTGTAAAACTAAGAAGTCTATAAAAATTTGTTAGGGATTCTTATGTTTAGGAATAATATAATAGGGTGTATTTATAAAAAAAATACGTTAAAAATATATATGGTATAATTATCTTGTAAGTAATATATATCTGTTGTAAATGTAATGAACAAGAACACAAGAATGAAAGAGGAAGAGAATTCTTATTATTGAGATATCTTCATAATGTTACAATAGGAAGTATTTATAAGGCATAGGAAAACCCTAACTTGTTAATGTAGATTAGGATGAATATACATAAGCCCATAAGCCCATAATATTTTTACAATACTCCTCCTTGGATATTCATCGTTCATTATACTTCTTAGACTGCCTCATCAAAAACCTTATCAAGAAAAACCCAATGGGATAAAAAAAAACTTGATGAAGGAAAAGAGTGCAGTGCGTATAATGTTCCTCCTCCTCAATTTAATGTATATATTTAAGCATCGCATGCTAATCTTCTAAATGAGTTGCTCGTATACTTTTGTTGGCAACAACTTTACAATGAAGTCCATCAAATTGATAATGTTACGAATAAGTCCTGCAAAAGAAAAACAAAATATATGTGTAGCATTCAACCCAATATCAAATCAATTGGTTGAAAAATATACAATGCATGTACAAATATTAAAAGAGAAAAATACACTCTCGTGACGCATATTAATTACAAAATTGACATCCAAACCTCAATTGTACTTGTGTATGGTACTTGAGAACTAATTATTTATGGAAGCAATTTACATAATATGCGTCCAAAATCATTTTGATCCATATACGGATTCATTCAACTTTATCAAATAAAGTTCTTGAGAACTTTATTAATTGCTTCTAAAAGTTGAAGTTGCTAGACATGCTTGAGTACTTAAAGCATTATAGATCCTTCTTATAATATGAGAGCTTTATCTAAAACTCATTTAGAGTGAATTAAACACTTATAGATTATTTGCCTCATAAAAAAAATATCAATAAGATATTTACATCCACCTCGAGACAATTTGCCTCTTAATAATCAATGTTGTGAATATATTTATTCAACAATTTATGTCTTAAAGCAGATAACTTTAAAACTCTTATTTCAGTTTCACACAAAGACCGATGTATATCCAATAGATTTTACACATTTATGTGTACGGACTTCATGTCCCAAGACTTCTCGTATTTTCATGAGATCGCGTCTTTTCACGTTGGCCAATCGTTTCATTGAATAACATTTGATTTATGATCCTCATTATGCATAATAGCAAGCGCTATATTGTATGTAAACAAATTTATCGACGTCGTTTGTTTCAATTCCATATGATTTTAGACATCATAGAATTAGTGAGACCTCATTAGCTATTTGAGGTTCTTTTGAACCTTAATGTCTAGCGTCTCTTTATGAGACTATCATGGGGTCTTTTATACCTCGAACAACCATCTTGTTTTCATGCTCCATATTTTTCATCGAGGAATTTATTTGGAATCGATTTGTCTACCATGCTTGAGGCATGTCATAATAAAATAGTGTCTTTGAGGGACAACTTCTAAATAGAGCATGAGTAGCTGAAATATTATTTTCGGCCAATGTTTATTTATGGCTATTAGATTATCCATTGAATAATCAATTCATAAAAAAATTCTTTCGAGGATCAACAGAATATGATAATTCATTCTGAATTTGCAGCTACTTCTCTCCTCCTGAAGGAATTATCCATCTTCTATATCCCATATATGTGCATTTAGGTGGAGTAATTTGCACACAAAAAAAACAAAAAAATGGGATATGTTTGGTTTATAACCAAAACCAATTATAAAAGGGAGGATTTATAATAACATATTGGCATGATGCTAATTTTGTTGTTGTGCATATTATAATATGGCCCCATACAACAACACAAGTTTTTTTTTTCTCTCAGTTTCATTTGATAATTTATAAGTAATTCATCGTATTTTCATGATGAAATACTCACTCCTGAATGTTAGGCTCGCATTGAACTCTTAATCATGCAAACTTGAGGTTGCGATTTAATGACTATTTAGACGATGCATCGATTTAAAACTCTAAATGGTTCATACCATGGATTTGTATGCTTACATATATCCATTTGTTTTCTTTCTTCTTTAACATAACATGAAGTTATGTTATTAATTCAATTGATTGAATAATGTTCTAGCTTCTTTCTTTAGCATAATGAGATTATGTTATTTGATTCTCTTGAGAGAATTATCATAGAACATTCTAATCATAACTTGAGGTTATGTATTTGATAGAATCATGATAGAACCTTAGTTCTTATCTTTTTTTTTTTTTTTAATTGAATATCAGAACACAAAGTTATGATATTTTGACTCTTTCATGAGAATCATGATTCAACATTAAAAAGAATAACTTGAGGTTACTGCATTTTTATTATGTTTATCATAGTAGAACTTGAGGTTCATACTCTTCTTTTTTTTTTCTAAACATAACGTGATGTTATGATATTGTGATTCTCTTGAGAGAATAATAAATAAACTTGAGGTTCATTAAAAGAGATACAATAACTTGAGGTTATTGTAGTTTTAATTTATTCATTGTAATAAAACTTGAGGTTTTATTATGAATAAATATAATCAAAACATGAGGTTATGATATTGATTCATGAAAGAATCATATTAGAACTTGAGGTTCTAATAATTTTTTTTTAACCATGACATGATGGCTATGCCATTGATTCTATTGAACGAATCAAATTAGAACATGAAGTTCTATTTTTTTTTTCATCATAACATGAGGTTATGGTATTTTTTTTTTCACTTAAAGAGATCATAATATCTTTTTGATAAAAATATAAACAATCATCACCATTATTGATGATATCAATGGTTACTTTGATTTTTTTTTCAATGTAATAACAATAGAACATTTACTGTTCTTGAAAATTATAATAAAGTTTTGAAAGATTAACAAGAAAAATAAAAACCCAATTAAAGTTCAACATTTGAAAAAATGACAATCTTTATAATCAACGATATGATATCATATAAAATAATTAGAGATTACGTTTCCTATCTCATATTTCAGTTAACAATTTATAAGCATATAAACATACTAGATCAAGTTCTTTTATATATCTAATATATATTATGCCATTCTAAAAAGTTACTATCATATTTGAAAAACTATTGTAAGAACAGTATAGATAAAACCGAATAGATAATCGATGTAATTAATCATTGACGTCAACTGGTTCTTGTGTCACCAAAATATTATAATACTAATACTAATATATAAGTAAGCTTTGCTTTGAGACTTACCCTACGTATAGGTTGTTACTATGAAAACATGAATCATATCGTGAACTTTAGCGACGTCAAATCAATTTCTTTCTCATGGTTGCCGTTATCTTTTTCTTTCAAGCTTTCATGCTGATAACGTGTTGTAAATGTAATGAACAAGAACACAAGAATGAAAGAGGAAGAGAATTCTTATTATTGAGATATCTTCATAATGTTACAATAGGAAGTATTTATAAGGCATAGGAAAACCCAACTTGTTAATGTAATTAAGATAATAGACATAAGCCCATACCCCATAATAATTTTTTTTACAATAATATCATATTATTTTTTGAATTGTTAA
>OU343219.1:108828242-108842550 GCA_910596185.1 Chrysanthemum makinoi
GAGAGGCAATGTGCAGCATCAGGGGCGGTATTCCACAAGAGCGTCGAACCCATATTTTATTTGAAAAGTGTATTTTTTGTGGGTCCGGACGTCCTTTTTTCATGGGTCCCTTGCCGTCGTTTGATGTCTTTAACATGTGCCCGCAGGAATACGTGTTAGAAAAACCCTATTTGTTTTTAATTTTTTAAGCCGCCAACAAGAATGTTACCATTAATCGAGTTTTTATTTCATTGTGGATACTGAGATCTGCATTAAAACTTCTAAAAAATTCTCACAAGTCATGTAATATGAATTTGAGTTCTTATATGTAGTATAAAAATATAGTCGTTACGCATTTAATTTTTTAAGTCGTATATTCTATCTATTAGGTGTGTATATTATTTAGAATATCTATTTTAGTCATTTTACAAGTTAAGTTATAAATAATTTGATTTGGTAAACACTAAAAAAACCATTAATGTAATATCAAACAACATAATCAAATCCATACATTATATTTTCTAAGAAGTGATTATCTGATTATCCGTTTTTAAAATGCATTGTTGTAAATGTAATGAACAAGAACACAAGAATGAGAGAGGAAGAGAATTCTTATTATTGAGATGTCTTCATAATGTTACAATAGGAAGTATTTATAAGGCATAGGAAAACCCTAACTTGTTAATGAAGATTAGGATGAATAGACATAAGCCTATAAGCCCATAATATTTTTACAATACTCCTCCTTGGATATTCATCGTTTATTATACTTAGGCTAGCATCATAACCTCAAGAAACCCAATGGGATAAAAAAACTTGATGAAGGAAAAGAGTGCAGTGCGTATAATGTTCCTCCTCCTCAATTTAATGTATATATTTAAGCATCGCATGCTAATCTTCTAAATGAGTTGCTCATATACTTTTGTTGGCAACAACTTTACAATGAAGTCCATCAAATTGATAATGTTACGAATAAGTCACGCAAAAGAAAACAAAAAAATATGTGTAGCATTCAACCCAATATCAAATCAATTGGTTGAAAAATATACAATGCATGTACAAATATTAAAGAAAAAATACACTCTCGTGGCGTATTAATTACAAAATTGACATCCAAACCTCAATTGTACTTGTGTATGGTACTTGAGAACTATTTATTTCTGGAAGCAATTTACAAAATATGCGTCCAAAATCATTTTGATCCATATCACGGATTCATTCAACTTTATCAAATAAAGTTCTTGAGAACTTTATTAATTGCTTCTAAAAGTTGAAGTTGCTAGACATGCTTGAGTACTTAAAGCATTATAGATCCTTCTTATAATATGAGAGCTTTATCTAAAACTCATTTAGAGTGAATTAAACACTTATAGATTATTTGCATCTCATAAAAAATATCAATAAGATATTTACATCCACCTCGAGACAATTTGCCTCTTAATAATCAATGTTGTGAATATATTTATTCAACAATTCGTCTTAAAGCGGATAACTTTAAAACTCTTATTTCGGTTTCACACAAAGACCGATGTATATCCAATAGATTTTACACATTTATGTTAATACGGACTTCATGTCCCAAGACTTCTCGTATTTTCATGAGATCGCGTCTTTTCACATTATTGTCGTTTCATTGAATAACATCTGATTTATGATCCTCATTATGCATAATAGCAAGCGCTATATTGTATGTAAACAAATTTATCGACGTCGTTTGTTTCAATTCCATATGATTTTAGACATCATAGAATTAGTGAGACCTCATTAGCTATTTGAGGTTCTTTTGAACCTTAATGTCTAGCGTCTCTTTATGAGATTATCATGGGGTCTTTTATACCTCGAACAACCATCTTGTTTTCATGCTCCATATTTTTCATTGAGGAATTTATTTGGAATCGATTTGTCTACCATGCTTGAGGCATGTCATAATAAAATAGTGTCTTTGAGGGACAACTTCTAAATAGAGCATGAGTAGCTGAAATATTATTTTCGGCCAATGTTTATTTATGGCTATTAGATTATCCATTGAATAATCAATTCATAAAAGAAATTCTTTCGAGGATCAACAGAATATGATAATTCATTCGAATTTGCACTACTTCTCCTCCCGAAGGAATTATCCATCTTCAATATCCCATATATGTGCATTTAGGTGGAGTAATTTGCACAAAAAAACAAAAATGGGATATGTTTGGTTTATAACCAATACCAATTATAAAGGGAGGATTTATAATAACATATTGGCATGATGCTAATTTTGTTGTTGTGCATATTATAATATGGCCCTATACAACAACACAAGTTTTTTTTTCTCTCGGTTCATTTGATAATTTATAAGTAATTCATCATTATTTTCATGATGAAATACTCACTCCGGAATGTTAGGCTCGCATTGAGCTCTTAATCATGCAAACTTGAGGTTCGCGATTTACGACCATTTAGACAATGCATCGATTTTAAACTCTAAATGGTTCATACCATGGATTTGTATGCTTACATATATCCATTTGTTTTCTTTCATTATAATTGAGGAATTTAATCCCCATTCTAGTTGATAGAATAATAATCTACTTTCTTTGAGAGATAATAACATTAGATTGAAGAATTTTATTCTTCTATAGCTTTCGCATCATTAATGACTCAGGATGGTGTAACTGGTCATGCCAAAAATATTATCATTATTATTGCTCATAAACTTAAGTTTATGGCGATTAACTTTACTAATCTTTGCATGTCGAGGAAGATATAAAAGAATATAATGTATCTTTAATACTTAACTTCGTTTCTCATGACAATTTTATATTTTTTTTGTGGAGCAAAATCGCTATAGATTTTTAAATCTATGAATATAGTGTGCAATATCTTTGACACACTTGTATTTTCATATACATCATATTGCATTTTTGCATAAATAGCATTTTGTTTTGCTCCTTTCTTATTGTATTTTCGCCACTATTAGTGGTTTG
The DNA here is from genome assembly GCA_910596185.1 of Chrysanthemum makinoi. NCBI lineage: Eukaryota > Viridiplantae > Streptophyta > Magnoliopsida > Asterales > Asteraceae > Chrysanthemum > Chrysanthemum makinoi. The sequence continues at coordinate 108,831,188 of OU343219.1, forward strand.
CCATTGTCATACTTCCTCGACCATAGCATTTACCATGATAAATGATCTTTAACCATTTATCGTTACATTATCACATTCACATGAGAGAATAAGGATCTCATATTGATCATTTTATCTCATTCACTTGAAAGAATGGAGATCTTTATGTTGCAACTTGAGGTTGCCAACCAGTTTCTTTTAACACGACAATATGGAGCAAACTTAGTAAACGGGTTTATAGTGTTTGTTCAAACATGCCCATTTCTTTTATATCAAAGCATCGTTCTCAATATATGAGTATACTCGAGGCATTAACCATCTCATCATTGCATTTTTTTTTCATCATTCAGATGTACTACTTAATAAAGCGAAAAATATGCTCGCATTTGCAAGAATATCTTGCTTATGATGGTCAAATCTTTCTTTTAGATTTTGCCATATTTTAACAGTCTCACCATTAAGTATCCTTTTTTTTAGGTCATCACAAAGAAGATGACGAAGGAATATTATTGCTTTGGTAGGCTCTTGTAAAGATGCCTTGTTTCTATTTGTGATATATCCTCCAAGATAACTTGCAGTAGCATGTATTTATGTCTAGCAACTCTTGAGGAGCCATTAATGTTGCATTACAATGTGTAATACTCACATTATGCTACATTTTTCATATTTTATCTTGCAACTTGAGGTTGCCAATAATACTTTTTTTTAAAAACAACACAACGATTGTTACATCGACCACATCAATGATCCGATTTTTTTGTCATAAACATCATTGTATCACAACGAATAGAAAATCGTTGGAATAGTATAAATATTGCGATTAAGTTAATCTAATAAAAAACAATTTAGTGATAGCCAAAATATAACACGTAATAATTACAAAGTTAACACAACAATATATAAATACAAGTTAAGAGTTTGACTTGTACGCAATCGTAAATAAGTTGAGAGTTTGACTAAAATATGTTTCAAAATTGGAAAACTTGATTTTCAATCAATGCCATACAATTTTCATCTTATTTCACAGACATATAAATGAATAAATCAATAGTTACGTCAAAAAATCATGTAAATAAAGATGAAGAAAAAAAATATTCAGTCATATAAATTATGAGAAGAATAGATTACAAGCCATCAAGTAAATCATAACAATAACTTGATGTTTTTTTTTAAACACAAGGCTATTAAACATCATAATTATAACTTGAAGTTATGATATTGTGATTCACTTGCGGGAATCATAATTGAACATTTTAAGAATAACTTGAGTTTATTGTATGTTCATTCCATAATCATAATAGAACTTGAGGTTCTATAATAATCATAACATGAGGTTATGATATATTTTGACTCTCTTGAAGAGATCATTGTAGAACTTGAGGTTCTATTTTTCTTTCTTCTTTAACATAACATGAAGTTATGTTATTAATTCAATTGATTGAATAATGTTCTAGCTTCTTTCTTTAGCATAATGAGATTATGTTATTTGATTCTCTTGAGAGAATTATCATAGAACATTCTAATCATAACTTGGGGTTATGTATTTGATAGAATCATGATAGAACCTTAGTTCTTATCTTTTTTTTTTAATTGAATATCAGAACACAAAGTTATGATATTTTGACTCTTTCATGAGAATCATGATTCAACATTAAAAAGAATAACTTGAGGTTACTGCATTTTTATTATGTTTATCATAGTAGAACTTGAGGTTCATACTCTTCTTTTTTTTTTCTCTAAACATAACGTGATGTTATGATATTGTGATTCTCTTGAGAGAATAATAAATAAACTTGAGGTTCATTAAAAGAGATACAATAACTTGAGGTTATTGTAGTTTTAATTTATTCATTGTAATAAAACTGGAGCTTTTATTATGAATAAATATAATCAAAACATGAGGTTATGATATTGATTCATGAAAGAATCATATTAGAACTTGAGGTTCTAATAATTTTTTTTAACCATGACATGATGGCTATGCCATTGATTCTATTGAACAAATCAAATTAGAACATGAAGTTCTATTTTTTTTTCTCGTCATAACATGAGGTTATGGTATTTTTTTTTCACTTAAAGAGATCATAATATCTTTTTGATAAAAATATAAACAATCATCACCATTATTGATGATATCAATGGTTACTTTGATTTTTTTTTCAATGTAATAACAATAGAACATTTACTGTTCTTGAAAATTATAATAAAGTTTTGAAAGATTAACAAGAAAAATAAAAACCCAATTAAAGTTCAACATTTGAAAAAATGACAATCTTTATAATCAATGATATAATATCATATAAAATAATTAGAGATTACGTTTCCTATCTCATATTTCAGTTAACAATTTATAAGCATATAAACATACTAGATCAAGTTCTTTTATATATCTAATATATATTATGCCATTCTAAAAAGTTACTATCATATTTGAAAAACTATTGTAAGAACAGTATAGATAAAACCGAATAGATAATCGTAATTAATCATTGGCGTCAACTGGTTCTTGTGTCACCAAAATATTATAATGCTAATACTAATATATAAGTAAGCTTTGCTTTGAGACTTACCTTACGTATAGGTTGTTACTATGAAGACATGAATCATATCGTGAACTTTAGCGACGTCAAATCAATTTCTTTCTCATGGTTGCCGTTATCTTTTTCTTTCAAGCTTTCATGCTGATAACGTGTTGTAAATGTAATGAACAAGAACACAAGAATGAGAGAGGAAGAGAATTCTTATTATTGAGATGTCTTCATAATGTTATAATAGGAAGTATTTATAAGGCATAGGAAAACCCTAACTTGTTAATGAAAATTAGGATGAATAAACATAAGCCCATAAGCCCATAATATTTTTACAATATGCATAATATATTTTCAACAAGCAATCCCAAACACTCCCTTAATGGTCTAAATAAACTTGTTTTAATAAATTACGGTTATTAACATGTAAATAAATGTATATGACTTTTCCATTTTGGCTTTTATATTTTTAAATGTGCTAGACGAGTACCCGTGCATATTAACGGGATTTTATAGCGACAGATCGTTTTGTGATAAAAAAAATTTATGGGTTATAAACGAAAAATAATAAAAGTTTGAAGATTTGAGGATTAAACATAATGTTTTGAAACCCGGTTCGACCCGGTTGGTTCAACCGTTGAACCGTTCTGGTCGAAAAAGCGGGTCGATTTAAGCAGTCAACCCGACGGGTTGGGTAAAAAGGGTCAAATTAAACCGGTCAACACACGGGTTTGAAGCGTCCGGTCAACGGTTTTCGATATATATTAATAGTTTCCTTTTGAAATATATGTTTTCAACATTTCCTTTTTTAGTTTCAATTTTTCACTTTTTACTTTTTGTTTTTTCCTTTATATATAGTATAGCAGTGTACCCTCGCGTTGCGGTGGCGAATTACCTTGTGTGAATTTAGGAGAAATAGATCTCGATGAGACCTGATTCACCAGTTTGTAGCGGTTTCAACGGGTCATCTCTAGTTCGTTTTCGGATGACTTTTATTGGTTAGCCGAACCGGTGGCGACCCAGGTTCCCGGTTGAACCCGTTGGTCCGGTCCAAATATGTACCATAAACTTGTTAGCTTGTATAAAGCTTTGTGTGTTTTATTAATTTGTATAATGTGTATAGTAACATGTACTTTTCATTTTAGAGTGTTTTAAAAATAACATTAATTAATGTATTTAATTATTTTACATTTTGGATTATGTTGTAGCTTGTTTAAATTGTACAAAAATTTTGTTGTACTTTTTAATTGGTTGTTTTTAATTTGGTAAATATGCTTTTAATTGGTTGTACAATGTGAATAAATTATTATACTTTTAAATAATGAGGTGTTTTAATAAAAGTATTAATTACATGATACATTTCTCTCACCTTTGACTTTCAACATTTCACTTTTTAAAGTTTGACCGTTTTTCTTTTATATGTAGTATAGATTAAGCTTACACAAATGTCTACTGTGTATATATGTAACCTATCTTTTTATTATTATTATTATTATTATTATTATTATTATTATTACTTTTTTTAACGGCAAATTTTATTAGAAAAAATCCAGCAATGAGTTAGAAGAGACATCATTACAAAATAGAAAGAGGAGGGTTTTGCATCCAAATTACCCAGTTGAACTTGAATTTACATCGATTCGAAACCCAAGTATAAGAATGAAACATAATATCATCAAAAATTATTGCCCTTCTAGGATTGCTTGCGCCAAAAATCAATTAGTTCTAAAATATCCAAATCTTCCACCACATCACATAATAAACATCTTCTAGCACATTCTTCACTTGCATAGTCATACGAAGGTCACTAAACCAAAACAACCACTCTTCATAAGGTTAAAAATCTTGAGAGGATACACCCCATCATAGTCTAACCTTTAATAGCACTTCTCGAGCCATGGAACATGAAAACATAAGGTGGGCAACGCCTCAGCTTCCTCTTACAAATAAGACACATAATAGAATGAATATTTATGCCTAACCTAGATAAATTCAACATGGTAAGCAGTTTATCATTTTGAACTTTCCAAGCAAACATGTTAATTTTAATTGGAACCACCTCCACCCATCTAGTAGGTAACATATCCAAGCTCATCAAAGAATCATCCACAAGATATTCAAGCTTTATGCTGAGAAAAGTTTCAAGAAAGTTTGACAAGACGGCCTAACTCTTTTGGAGGTAAGCTTCGCATTCCAATTCTGTCGACCAAATACGCAAACTTTTCTTTCGAAAGAGCTTTCGTAAATAAGTCAGCAAACTGGTAATCCGTCTTGATGAATATAGCTCAAATGTACCCTTTTCTACATGTTTTTTATGAAGTGGCAGCGAACTACGATATGCTTGGTGCGAGAATGTTGAACCGGGTTGCACGAGATGGCTATAACACTCTTTGAATCGTAATAAATTAAGATTTAGTTAAAGAGAGCCATAATCTTTGAGTTGCGAGCACATCCATAGAACTTGTGCACAACACGCAAATAATGCCAAATAATCAGCGTTGACTGTGGACATAGCTGTGCAATCCTGCTTCCTGGAAGACCAACTTACAAGCTTCTCACCAAGAATTTGTATACTGCAGGATGTGCTTTTTGCTGTGACTTGGTATCCTGCGTGATCAGCGTCTGAAAAAGCTGTGAGTTCAATTCCGGAGTCATTCGGATACCAAAGTCCCAAGTGAATGGTCCTTTTGAGATACCGAAAGATCTGTTTAACATCTTTGAGGTGAGACTCAGTAGGCCATTCCTGAAACCATGCACATAAACAAACAGCAAACATTACATCTCGTTAGCTAGTTGTTAGATACATGAGAAAACCGATCATACTTTGATATTTCTTCGAATCGTTGGGTTTTCCTTGTAAATCAACATCCAGCTTTAATGTAGTAGCAGGTGGTGTACCAATGCTATCACAATTTTTCATACTATGATTCTTTAAAATATCCATTGTATACTTTGACTGTTTAATGAAGATACCACGAGCGGACTGATGGACTTGTAATCCAAGGAAAAAATTTAATGGTCCAATCATCGACATTTGAAATTTTCTAGAAATTAAGTTTGCAAATTTTCTTGTAAATTTTGGATTTGTGGAGCAAAATATTATGTCATCAACGTAAATTGGTACTAGAAAAATGCCGTCGTTGTATCTTCTAATAAATAAAGTTGGGTCAACGATACCTTTGGTGAAATAATTGGCTACAAGAAATTTTGAGAGTTCACCATACCATGTTATGTGTGTTTGTTGTAGGTATTTTTATATTCAAGTTCTAAATTTATAATTGTTGGATTATACCTTAAAGGCACACTATCACAGGCAGTGTACCCAATCAGATGTAGCCAGTAGGGTAAGTACGAGGTCGATCTCAGGAATAGTATGCTTAGACTTAACCTATTGAGTTTTATATGTTTTGAAGGGGGTTATGATTGCATTGATTATATTAACTACTAAAACAGAAAATTAAAATTAAACTGAACTGTTTTACGTGTGTTGTGATCAATAATAGAAAGCAGTGCTAGCCATGTTATTACTATTCCATTTTAGTGTCTGTTTATTAGTGCAATGATTCAATTGTATAGTACTAGTGACATCAGGATACATGGGAAGTATCTCATTGGTCCAGATAATACTCCCATGCTCCTATCTAATGTAGACTAGACCACTTGGTCCATGTATTTAGCCTCTACACAGGTAATCTCTTAGGCCATTTGATCTATGTACCTTTCGTTCTACAAGAATGCATTAAGTCGTGTCAACTAATCTATGTGATTTATCTATGGTGTCCACTTGCTCCATGTAACACCTACCCTTCCTCACATGGTCTATGCAGAAAGAGCACTATGCTAACTTAAGTGTTCTCGTAATATACATCTAATACCCACTTGGTCCATGTGATACTAGACTTAAAATACTCAAACATATAAACAAGCATGTATAGAATGATAAACACATAAACTAAACAATACTAAACATCAAGTCTTAACAAATAGAAATAATTATCATGAAATATTCATAAACATGGCTAACACCCAAGGGTGTTAGCCCATAATGTATGTAAAAGCACAAGAAGATTATTGAAACGATAAACAAATGCAAATCATAATGAAGTCAATATGAAAATCGAATGATTAAACCTAATGTGATGATACGAGACCTTCTCTCCTTGATTTCCTAGCTCTTGGGACCGATCTTGGGGCCTTGAAATGGTAAATTCATCTGTGCTTGAGAGTAGTGAGTGAATGATATAAAAAAATCTCGTATAGGTTTGTATTTATATTATTCTGTCAGGGCAGGAATATGGCGTATTCCATAGTGAATACAGCGTATTCTGGATTTCTTAATTGCTGACAAAGAAAGCATATTCCAAGCATATTCTACGTATCTTTTAAATACGGCGTAATATATAGTTAAGATACGCCGTAACCTTCAAATCTTCGATATACTTGGAATTGGGATAAGACATTCAATACGGCGTATGGCTAAAGTTTCATACGCCCTAATCCTTCAATAATTGACTTGGGCTTTGACTGTAGAGCTTCCTATTACGGTGTATTTCCAGAGTTAAATACGTCGTATGCTTCAATATTAACCAGGACTTAGTGAATTCTTCCAAGTACCAATATGACGTATGGCCAAAGTTTCATACGTCGTATGCTCCTCTACGGCTTGCATACAAAGTTGGCTCCAAATCATGTCTTTTTCCATGTATTTTATAATATTCCTCCATAATCACTGAAATAGGAAAACTTAAACAATATAGGACTTATCACCATGCCCTTGGCACTTGTTTAAGGCCACAAAGAGCCTTCTTCAATCTGTAGACGCGATTATGATGTTTTGGATCTTTAAATCTTTTCAGTTGGCTAACGTACACTTCCTCTTTGAAAGTTACATTCAAAAAGGCGGTCTTTACATCCATCTGTTAGAGGGTGAAGGACTTATGTACCGTATATGCCAAGAATATCATTTGAACGCGAATTATATAGGACTACATCATTCGATTTATAAAATCTATATTAAATCTATAATGTGATGTTTATATTTGATTAGAACCTAAGTTAAATAAAAATATTCATTTAACTTATACATATGTATACTTGTACATTTCCTAGTGTTAGGATTTAGAAAATCCGGTAGTTAAAGAGTCGGTCACCTCAAGTCTATGTATTCGTTAGAAAGCTTGTAGTCGTAGTCATTTAGTGATAGTTAGTAGTTTGTTAATTAACACCGTGGATGACGGACTGGTCTTTACCCACTGTATGCCTGATCCACAACCCGTAGGAGGCGTCTCATGTAACTAACTATAAATACCCTTTGCCTAGCAAGGCAAGGGTTGGAGCTTTCATAATACATTTTTTTTGTCTCACTAAAGTTCCCAACACTCTTCACTTTCTCTCTCTAAAACCTCATTCCATTCGAACCTAATATGTGTTATATTATGTGTTTGTGAAAACCAATATGTAACAATTGGTATCAAGAGCCATGGTTTGATCATCTACTTTACATGTTCTTGGATTTTTAGTGATTTTCATAGGTTTTTGGGTTTGAATGAGTTTTGAGTAGTTTTCATCATTTGGATCATTTTTGGTGTTAAAGTTTGAACTTTGATAGTACTTTTGTGTTTAGAATCATCATAAGTGTTTAGGTTTTAGATTGGAAGGTCTCAATCATCTTGGTTTTAGTGTTTTGGATTGAAAAAGTTTAGTTTTTGAAGTTTTTCTAAGAAGCTGTTTGTCTCTCGTAGATTTTCTTTGAAGCTGTTTGATCAGGATTTTAAGCGGTTTGACACCTGTTTTTAAGCGATTTGTCCTGTTTTGTGGAAGCGGTTTGTCACCTAAGCTTTTTGTGTGTTGAGACAAAGAGACAAGAAATGAGAAAGTAGTGGAAGTACTTTTGTTCCCCTGCGATTTGCCACTTAAGCGATTTGTCACTTAAGTGGTTTGACACTTAAGCGTTTTGACAGTTAAGCGATTTGACAGTTAAGCGATTTGTGTTGAAAGCGAATTGACAGAAGCGTTTTGACAGTTAAGCGATTTGACAGTTAAGCGATTTGTGTTGGCGATTTGACAGCGTTTTTTTGCGGTTATCATTTGAGTTAAGCGATTTGTCAGTTGTGCGATTTGTCTCTTGAGACTTGTCATTTCTTTGTGATACGTTTTACGGTTTTTCTCTTGATTTAGTAAAATCCCGTGAAAGAATCTATTTCCCGGTTTAATCAAAGAGTAGTAAAATCCCGTAGAACTAGAAATCATGTCTACAATCACTTCTTCCGTTGCTGATGACGTTCAAGCTGCAGGATCTGATACTCGTCCTCCCATGCTTGATAGAACCGATTATGACTTTTGGGCTCAAAGCATCAGATTGTATTGCTTAGGAAAAGAGAATGGGGTTAACATATTTAAGTCTATTGATGAAGGACCATTTCAAATTGGAACTACTAGGGACATTCTCAAAGGCGGAACTAAATGTTACATTAGGGTTGGATAGACCAAGAATGTTTGACGAGCTTGATGATAAGGAGAATATGATCTTTGACATTAGAGCCTCAAACATCATACTTCAAGGTTTACCAAGGACATTTACAAGATGATCAATCACAACACAAGCCAAGACTGTGGGATAATGTCAAGATGCTTCTCTCGGTTCGAACTAACTAAAGAAGATAGAGAATATCAATTGTATGATGACTTTGAGAACTTTAAAATGAATCCGAGGAAAGTGTTCTTGAATATTATGTGAGATTCCACAAGCTTGTGAATGATATGAGGAATATCAAGATTACAATGCCAAATATCCAGCTCAATTCCAAGTTCGTGAACAACATGAATCCTGAATGGCACAAATTTGTCACTGCTGTCAAATTGAACAAAGGACTTATGCACACCAATTATGAGCAATTGTATACTTATTTTCTCCAACATAAGAAGCATGTTGCATATGAACGAATGATCATTGAATAGTTCAATACCAATGCTGGAGATGCAAGTTCTTCAAACGATTCAACTGCATTCTACACTAATGTGGGAATAAGTTCCAAAGAATCACAAGTCATACCTATTGGGGATGGTAATCACAAACTCATTCCGGATTCAGGGTATAAGCCTTCAGACTCATTCATGGAACACTTTGCAAATCAACTGGCTCTAATGGTTAAGCAAAACTTGAATCTTACTCCACACACCAACAATCATCAGGCATATAACCTACACATCATGCTACTATTAAAGGTGGAAGGGTAGTAGTGCAAAGCGTGCAAGGAAGGAAATGCTTATTTACCACATAATGAGCAAGGAAATGTTGGTGTTGAACGGTTATGGGAATACAGGAGTCGGTGCAGGTTATGTGAATCGGAGAGGAAGGATTGCGGCTCAGGTCAAGGGGAAGCCAATCAAGTGTTACAAGTGGAGGGAAGGACACATTGCTAGGAGCACACTCAACAAAACATCTACATAATCAGAGTACTTGGGGATAAGATGCTACTAGTGCAAGCTCATGACAATGGAGCAGTGTTGGATGAGGAAGAGTTGTTGTTTCTTGCTGAGGGGAATGCCAAAACTTATGATGCAGATGTGGATGAACAACCAGTGCATGGTGTAGCCCAGAACAATCCCAATGTCTTTCAAGTTGCAGATTGTGATGCATTTGACTCTGATGTTGATGATGAACCAACGGCACAAACCATCTTTATGGCTAACATCGCACCAATGGTCTCTCCACCTCAATGAGCCGGTCTCAAGGAATCCATCATATCATAGGTATCAAAACTATACGATGTGGTTGATGTGCAAAGGATTCACGACAAAGTACAATCATCAGAAATCATTGAATCATATATTGAAAATATGGGTAATAGCAATGTTGTCCCATATGATCAATATTTGAAGTAAGATGAAAGTATAATTGTACCAAGTGATGCATCTTCTGCCATAAATGATGAATGTATATATGATGAATACACTGAATGTGCACCTGATGATTCCATGACCTCTGAACTAAATGCCTATAAGAAACAAGTTGCCATTTATGAACAGCGGGCTAAGTTTGAATTGACTACCCATGAGCAGGAGATGGATAACCAAATGCGTACACTTATCAGAAAAAGTAACTTTAGGGAAGAAATATTAAAACAAGAGTTAAATTCCTTACAAGAAAAGCTTAATAAAACTATTAAGCAAAAGCAAGAACTACAAGAAAATGTAAAAGTGCTTAAACAGAAATTCAATGCTAAGGAATCAAAACTTTTAAATGATTTTTCCAACCTAAAAACTTTGAAAAACAAACTTGAAAACAAGTTGTACGTACAAGGTAACACCATTCAGACTGCTCACATGATCACTAAGCATAGAGTGTTAAGCGATGAGCATAGTACTAGTCTTGTAGAGAAACCCAATCCTGAATATGGCAAGATAGGAAAGGCTGCTCAAAAGGTAATTTATGATGGTAATGAAATCCTTAACCCTAGACAAAAGCCTACTTGTGTAAAAAGCACTGAAGAGGATAGAGAATTAGAATATGCCTCTAAGGAGAAAATGGAAACGAAACTAAAAGATCCTTGGTGTAAAGAGTAAATATTACATTTAAAACTCCAAGTTATGCTAAGGAAAACTGGATTGCCTTCAATAAGTTTAGAACTCAGACTCAATTTACCCCTGAACAAGTGTTTTGGAAGAAAGATATAGATAAGAAAAAAAATGATGATCTTGTTGAAAAGAATCCTCCCAGGAAATTGCCTCGACTACGTGTATCCACCCAATACACCAATGCATTTAGTGCCTAGAACTCTTCCCACTCAAAGCAAAACCTTAGTCAGTTTATATGTGGTTTACCAACTATTGTTGACTTTGAGAAAACATGTAAGG
>OU343219.1:108842650-109039118 GCA_910596185.1 Chrysanthemum makinoi
CATCTAAACTTAAGTCAATCTAAATTTAAGTTTAAAGGCATCAAAGGATTTAAGTTTAGGGCATGAAATTTAAGTTTAATGCAAAATTATATGATTAGTGCATCAAATGGATTTATGAGATTAGTGCATCAAAGCGTGGATTTGAAAGTATAAAATAAGTTTATGGCATAATATATTTTACAAAATTATTAGGTGCATCAAAAATGGATTTAGTTAGAGTAGATTAAGCTTATGCCAAATGTATGATTAGATTGCATCTAAATTGGAAGTTTAAGGCATCTAAATTTGATTTTAAAAAGTTGAATGCATGAATATACTTCTTTATTTAAACACTATATAAATATCAGTATTATGACACCTATTTTCAATTTAAATTTCAACAACCGATCGGAGAAACAATATTGAAGAAAGAAGAGGCAATGGTAATTACAGGCCCGAAGCAGAAATCTCAAAATAGTAAGTCATAGGAAGACATTCGAGAATTCATGGGGATTTTACACTATCATATTATTTCAATATCTGTTTTTTATTTGATATATACATTATAATGTTTATTTATATCTTGATACTTCATGTATAAATATTTATTTATTTATTTATTACATAATACACATTATTCATTGCAACATATGTTTCATGTGATTACGCGCATCAAATATAAGAATGTTTCTTTAATGCATATATTTACATTGTTACGTATACATATATTTCATTGCGACATATATTACATTGTTCATTACGACATATATACATTGTTAATTGAATCATATATTTTCTTGTTAAGAACAAATTTAATTTTGGAGCATCAGTTTGTATATTTTATAAGCATCAATGTTTAATATTACGACATCTGTATATAATGTAGTATTTTGATGCATCGGTTGTTATACTCAAAGTGCATCTGTATGTAATATTGAATTTTTGGTGCATCACTTGTTACATTTTAGGTGCATCTATATGACTAGTGCATCAAAATTATATGATTAGTGCATCAAATGGTATGATTAGTGCATCAAACTGATGGTTGAAGCGTATAAAATAAGTTTATGACTAATATGTTTGCATTATTAGTGCATCAAAAAATGGTTAGTTGAAATGATTGAAGCATCTAAATGTATGATTAGTGCATCTAAATTGAAATTTAAGGCATCTAAATTTGATTTTAAAGTTGAATGCATATGAATATACTTCTTTATTTAAACACTATATAAATATCAGTATTATGACACCTATTTTCAATTTAAATTTCAGCAACCGAATCGGACAACAATATTGAAGAAGAAGAAGGCAATGGGAAGTAATTAAGATTTGAAGCGAGAGAAATCTCAAAAATAGTAAGTCATAGGAAGACATTCGAGAATTCATGGGGATTTTACACTATCATATTATTTCAATATCAGTTTTTTATTTGATATGTATACGTATAATGTTTATTTATATACTAAATACTTCATGTATAAATATTTATTTATTTATTTATTACATAATACACATTATTCATTGCAACATATGTTTCATGTGATTAACGCATCAAATATAAGAATTTCTTTGCATTATATTTACATTGTTACGTATACATATATTTCATTGCGACATATATTACATTGTTCATTCTGACATATATACATTGTTAATTGAATCATATATTTCATGTTAAGAACAAATTTAATTTTGGAGCATCATTTGTATATTTTTAAGCATCAATGTTTAATATTACGGCATCTGTATATAATGTAGTATTTTTGATGCATCGTTGTTATACTCAAAGTGCATGCATATGTAATATTGAATTTTGGTGCATCACTTGTTACATTTTAGGTGCATCTATATGACTATATTTCTGACATATATAGTATTTATATTTGCATCATACTTTTAATGCGTCCACTAACTCTGAATGAGTTTCATTATGTAGCACCGACAATCTGTCTGAAACAAATAAAAGCCAGAATAGGAAGAAGAAAATAGCTACAAAAAAAGAGGAAATCAAGTGAAGTCAAACAAATTAAACGTAGCAATGACAAAAGAAAAGAAGGTCGCTGAAGAAAATACGTTCTGTACCAAAAGACATTCCCAACTATTAAATCTAGGTCGTCACCAAGAGATTTATTAGAAATTTTAAAAAGGTTGTCGGATATCGGAGAACATTGTTGACATGGGGTTTGGATCGTTGTTGGGCGGAACTTCAATATAAAGACAACGCCAACAAAGCTGGGTAAGTGGGTGGTAGATCAGTTTGATCACGAAACATCAACAATCAAGATGGGTGACGGTAGATCAATACGATCACACCAATATGATACAAGAATGCTTGGAATCCGATGGGAGATACCATTTGTAGCGAAGTGCGTCTGCAACAGCGAGTTCCGTTAATTGTTGAATGGGCCTGGCATGATTATCCGGATGACGATTCTACTTAAAAATGTGGTTGAGAAACTTTTTCATTACATCACCTTGGGCCGGGAGTTCAAACTAAATTTCCTTGTTGCATTCATCTCAATTATCCGAATGCACAAAAATGGGACGATAAACCATAAGTTTTTGATGTATGAAAAGGAAGAAGATATCAAGAATATGGACTGTACATACTTGTTGAAAGCGATGAAGAAATCAAAAAGAGAGTACAACAGTTCATCAGGGGTTGGGGGTCCCATACATGTGGTGGTAAGTATTGTGCAAACATTTAAGTGCATCATAATCCAACAAAAAATGCTCTTGCATGGGATATTTATGCTAATTTGCTTGTATTTTTATTTTTGCAGCTTTTGTATCTAAACTCAACCATCTAGGAAAGTTGAAGTTGCTCGAAAACCCATTCTATCAAAGCATGGAGCAAAAACGAAGATTAGAAAAACAGAGTGAAAATGGGAGGGTTTGGAAAGTTACCAATTAAAGAAGGGCTCGAGTACATTGCACCGATAAGAAAGAGAGGCTTACAAAGTGGCAATCAGAATTCCAAAAAATCACCGAGTAATATGTACAAGTTAGCATATATTACAAATTGTCATATATTAAAATAATTTCATGATATTTAATACAAATCACTAAATTAATTTGCAGCGAAACAATTGGAATATGCACAAGAAGAAATCATACACCATTTCTATACATCAAGAATTGATATTGGGGACGGAATATGTGGGATAGGTGAACCTTCAAATAAGGCTGAAGGATTCAAAATCTTCAAAAGTAAAACATCATAGGTAAGTATGTGCATACATATGTATGTTTAGTACATCGAGGATTACACAAAATCATTAAAGCATCTGCTATGTATATTTATACGCATTTGCTATGTATATTTAGTACATCTGCTATGTAAATTATATGATTGATGCAACAAATAAATAAAATTAAACGCGTATGATATGTATATTTAGTACATCAGGATTGCACAAAATCTCTTAAAGAATATATATGTGTAGTTTTAAAAAGATTATGTGGAATATGTGTGAAAAATATGTAAATAATCTATATTGATTAGTTATGTTTACATTTAGAGCATCTGTATGACAGTTTAAAACATCTTAATTATATGATTGGTGCATCAAATAAATAAAATTAAGTGCATCTGATTTGTATATTTACAACATCAGGATTGCACAAAATCTGTTAAAGCATATCAATTGTTATTATTATTATTATTAATATTATTTTATTATTTTTTTTAACGCATATTAATTATATAATTCAGGAAATGAAAATGCAAATAATGAAGACATTGTCCATATCGAGGAGGGTGTACAAGGTGGTAGATGAATCTCGAATCAAGGCGATTTCTTACCACGGGCCGAGGATTAAAAGCACTTGTTGAAACCAGAAACGAGAAACTCATGAGAGAGTTCAAACCAGGGAAGATCACATCGTTGTGCGGATCTGAAAAAACCGTGGTTGAATCGGATGAAGATGTAAACAACGCACATATATCACAAGAAGACAACAACATAAGCACGGATGACATTTTTGGAGACGGACCACAAATAGAACATCGCGTATCGATGAAAATGATGTGCTACAAGTAGACACTGATGAGGTACAAGAAGACACACTTATGGCTGAAAATGATGGGGTACAAGTAGACATTGATAGGGTGCGTGAAGGAGGAAGCGGAGATAAAGATGATGGGGCAAATGACTGAACACAAGTAAATGTTGGGTAAATGATCTGCAAAATGTGTTAAATGATGGGGTAAATATTGCTGGAAATGATGGGGTAAATGATGTTGGAAATGATGGGGTAAATGATGCTGCAAATGTGTTAAAAGATGCGGTAAGTGATGCTGTAAATGAGGTAAATAATCTTTGGAAATGCGGTTGAAGAAAATGATGGTATGAATGGGGACCTAGATAGAATAGATATGATCAATTTGTAGTTCAAGAGAAAATCTGAGGGGTTGGTAAAAGAAAAATACAAATGTTGTATCAATGGGAGATGTGAATATAAATGAGGAAGAAAAAGTCAATAAAGAAAAAGAGAAAACGTTGGGTGAAGGGTTGCAAGAAAAACAAAACAATGAACCTACAAGGACCGTTTCCACGGCTTTTTGAAACATGAGAAGCAAGGTCAATTAAAGCGTTTCCCAAATGATCACAGTCACAATGGAACAACGGTCGACAATGAAAAGGCGTTGGAAGGTTCAAAAACTGGTAAAGATGCAACAAAGAAAAATTTGGATTTCACACCACCAAGCTTGATTTGTTTTCCGCAGTGGCGACTTGTTTGGATTGGACAAACTCTTGAAGCTACCAATTGCTCAAGCAATAGATGCTGAGAAAGCTGATGAAACCATTCAACAAAATGATGCTGAAAAAGGTAAAAAGGACATGGAAAAAGTTCAGAAGAATGCAGAAGAACCTAGCATTGAAAATGCGAATACCAAAAGGCCGAAGGTTACAATAAAAGTAGTTCAGGTGCAACCTTCAACAACCGCAGGGGATAAAGGGAAACAGTTGGTAACCCCTGAACATGGAAGTATTACACCAGCTGACGCAATTAGTGCAGTTCCGATACGATACATGAAACCAGGAAACACAAATGATAATCAGGTTGAATCGGAAAATGAAGTAAGGCAAAAAAAGGGAGAGGGTATTATCGGGTGCATTGCTTTCTCTATCGTCAAGAGGAAGGTCACATACAAACAATTTGCGAGCTGATGAGAAACACATTTGTCGAGTTCATATTCGCGGAACATTGCCGCTAAAGTAAGTAAATGTAAATTTGACAAATATATAGAGTATTATTTATTTTTAGTGCATCACAGTTGAATTATTATTGCATCCTTTTTATTAAATTGGCGTGTTTACATATGAACAATGATATTGTTTTCAAAACAATGAACATGGAGGTCCCAAGGGTGGTCTTTGAGAGTATGCGTGAAAGTTTACCGGTGACAAGTGTAGCTATAGACGTATGGAGTATAATTCAAAACAATGATGAGAAGGCTGAAAATAGGGTATCTTCACGTTTTTGTTTTTGCAAAATAGGAATGATGGTAAGTGAATTCAATAATATTCATACATATTTTCTTATACAAAAAATAATTGATAGAATTAAGATCAAATTTATGACATATTGTATAATGCATTTTGTTTTACAATTTATCACGCAAACACGAGGACTTTAAAGAAAAATGGATGAGGTGCTGTAGTATTCTACAAAAGAACCTTGACAAAGTTGAATGGTAAGATTTAAAACAAAAACACTATACATTGTTTATTCAACTTTGTTTAGCGTAAATATGTATATGAAACAGGTATTTTTCCCAATAACCATGCCAACAGACGAAATCAATCGATACTACCTTATTGTCTACAATTTGAAGACAATGGAAATAGATATTATCGATAACATGCATGATGACGATCAAGACATACATAAAGATCTGGGGGATACTCCAAAGGCCTTTAAGAAACTTTAATTCGTACGAAATGAATATGTATGAATATGAATTTTGATGAAAAGATAGTGGCGGATAGTTTGATTATGATTGTGTTGATCTTTTTTTCGATCTCGTTTAGTTCTTGGGTATGATTTAATTGAGAATATAGCTACTCTTGATTTAATTGCCTAAACGCGAAAATTATACCATAACATGTATGATGCTATTTTGACATAGTGACTGCGAATACGATATATGTTGTAAATATGACGTGATTCATAATTTATATATAAACTTAGTTATTCAGTCTTTAAATATCATAAGGAAATTAGTTTTTTTATTGATGTATCATACATAACAAAATTATAGGTTAGTATGAAGTTAGTGATTATAATTAGTGCAATAAAAAGTTTATTAGTGTGGATGTTTGTATTAATAGTGCATCAGGTTGATTTTATAGTAGGTAGTAGTATGGTTTGAGTTGGTGGTGCAAATGAAACTATTATTAGTTGTATGGATGATATATATGCACTGTTCGATGCAATGCATGAACTATTTTAGGTTTCTTATGTAGTTTACGGTGTCAATATTATATTTGTTTAAAATTAGTGCATCAAAGATTATAAAGAAGGTGCATCTAAATGTATTTAACATATACTGCTTAATACATTCAATTACTGGACAAAGGCATTTCGTTATATCGCACTAAGTGGAACACCAGTGCAGCTAAAATAACAACATCAAAACATAAAATCATGAAGCCGGAGTGGGGAACAAGATTGAACGCGTTGATTATGGGATTTTTCTAATGAGACACATGGAGACATTATTTGGAAGGAAAAGTTTAGCAATCGGTCTGAAAAAGAGTGTTGACCACAAACCGGATAACCGCCGGGCGAAGAAATACGTGGTGAAGATGTTGATGACAATTATCAACTAAAAAGACGGATGATAGAGCAAGAGTTGAAAGGTACAACAATTTCAACGAAGCTCAGAAGTCAAATTTACATAAGACTGCATTCCAACGGCTTCAGCTAAGGGTTAAAAGGTATGATGAGAGCGAAGAAGAGAACTCAAAAAATGGAGCTTCTGAACAAATTTACACCAACAAACAATATGATGTGATAAATTTGAATTGAACTAGATCTCGTACTTTACGTATTATGATGGTCTCGTATTAATATAGGACATAAAAGCAAGATATTATATAGCGAGTCAAAATCGTATGTTTTTTTTTTTTTTTTTTTTTCAGAACTTTCACATATGATTCTATGAATGGCATGTTACACATATGGGTTATAATGGTGAATGATGTTGAAATGTGTTTAAACATATATGGGTTATAATGGTGCATCAATATGATATAAAAACGGTGAATCAAAATGATAATTCTTGATACATATGTGAATGATGTAAAACTTACATTAAATGATGTTTTTCAGAACTTTCACATATGATTCTATGAATGACATGTTACATTACCTTATATGTTGAAATGTTTTTAAACATATATGGATTAGAATGGTGCATCAATATGATATAAAAGGTGAATCAAAATGATAATTCGATACATATGTGAATGATGTAAAATTACATTAAATGATGTAAAATAACCGATCAATTTGAAAAGTTAATATTGTAAAATTATGGCTCAATATTTTAAAATAGTGTAAAATTAATATATGAAAAGTTAATAACTTACCACACAATATAGTAAAATCAGTGCATCAATATTTTAAATATATTGCATCAAGCAACAAATTTTACAAAAAAAAAAAACATCAACTATATAATCAAATTTATGCTAATTACATAAAATCAAATATCATAAAACCTAGATCCAATATAGATGCAATTCCATAAAATTCCAATTGGATCCAATACAGATGACAATTCCAAAAAATCAAAAATCAGGATACATGCATCAGACAAACATGACATTATTCTGCATATTATGCTTATTTAGAAAAATCCTAAAAAAAAGACAAATTGCAAGTGAAAGTGTATATAGGTGCATATCATAATCAGCAAAGGTTAATCACTCCTCGTAATTAACATCCATGGCACGAGTAGAACGGCATTCTCTTTTTTTACCGTACGATCGTGTCTTTATAAGGGCATGTTCTAGAATTATGTCCTTCCCAGCTTCCCACAAGTGAAACAAACTCGTCTCTTCTTTCCTGCCAGATTCCTGCGAATTATCTCATCAATATTCTTCCATCGAGTTTGAATCCCAGTCCCTTTGTTCTTTGATTTTTTAGGAACCTTTATACAACTTCCGAGGTTCCCTAACACCAAGAATTGAACAAAATGTCCGTTTACTCTTCTTTAACCCAACTGGAACATCAGATTGGCCCAGAGAGGATTGGATAACTCCAAGCGATACACATCAAGATTTTCTCTACAAGGCATCAACCTATCAACCGTGTCTTCACAATACGGACGATTGAGTGAATACGACATCTGAGCTCGATCAGCGACATTCACAAACGCATCCAACAAACATCATCAGAGTCTTACACCACCTATCAAGCACATACTCTCTCGGGAAATCTTCAATACCATTTAACCTCAAAACGTAAAAGATATGGCGGCAAAGCAACCCAAACAAATCAAACCTCTTGCATGAACATGTTGAGACATATCGGAAGAACAAAACAACACACTGTATAATTAAAAAACAAAAAATAAATTATTGCCTTAATTAATGCATCTAAATATATATACCATAGTTGTAGGATCCCGATCCTGATCTTAGGATCTTACGATTTTACGATTCTACAAAGAAAAAATGATCCAGATCCTACGTAGGATCTTAAAATGCTTAAGATCTTATAGGATCCCGATCTTGACCGTAGAATCTTAAGATCTAATCCGATCCGATCTTACGTTTCTCGACGTAGAAACTAAAAAACCACGAAATTATGGGTTATCTTTTAATAGAATTAAGAAAGCAACATGTAATTCTTCCTAAACATTCAATATTGATACTTTAGGATAATGTTTACATAAAACATTCATATAATTTTTTTATTTATGATATATACTAATTTCTAGATTTGAATAATATTACAAAGACTATAAAAAAATGACGTTGTAGTAAGATCTTAGGATCTCGATCCGATCTTACGATCCGCGATCTTGCAAAGACAAAAACGATCCTAAGTAGGATCCCGATCTTAACAACCTTGATATATACTACAATCATCTAAATATAACAAATCAGAAATACTCAATGATCATCAATTTATTGCACCTGAATGTAACAATTAAAATGAATCCAAATATAGTAATTAGTGCATCTAAACACAACAAAAAAGGGCATCTAAAAATTAAAATCTACATACAAGTATTTACATACCTCAAAAACTTCGATGTCTTGTCATTCCACTTTTTAACACCCGTGTCCCGAATGAAATATTTCTCAAAAACCCCAATATGTTGAGTACTAACAGACAAACGTGTATAGCAGGCAGAAATTTCTTCTCGTATATCAAAGAACACATTTAAAGTATAAATCTCACAGCATCCTTTTCTAATTTCAACCCGTCGCATATCCGGTTTTTATACCTAGATTCATGATCATTTTTTTGAGAATACCTCTCGAGAATCCATAGCAGAATCAAAATGGCTAATAAACTCAACAAGGGTTAAGTTTGCATTAGTCCATCTCCCAAAAAAATGATTCTCGGATTCAGACCTCGAAGTTGTACGCATTAAACCAGATAAGTCTTCATCACGCAAAATACGAGGATCCATCTAGACCTCATATCGTAAATATCGAAAGCGCTTATTTTTTAGGCGGTGAAACTCATCAATAATCGATTTCCATTCTTCCTCAAAATACTTTGTCAGATCATTCCAAGCAAACACACAATCGTTTCCTAAAGTTGGTGTGTATTATTTGAAGAACCAACTGTAATCAGAATGATAAAAATCAATGCATCAAATACTTAATGTGTCATTATTAAAAAACTTAAAAATTCGAATATACCTTAATGACAATTTCGCATGATGTGCCACATGCAAAGACGATGGCGATGCGTTAGGAAAACATCGCAATGGCTTGTTTCATAGACGGTCACGTCATCCACAACAACTTGCGGATCATTTAAAATTCCTTTTTAAAAGCCCTTGAAGAAACACTTATAGGAAGCTATGTTTCATCAAGGCAACCCACACCAAAAGTAATAGATGGTTATGATTATCAATGCCAGTAAAAGGCACAAACACCATTCTATACACGTTAATTGATTTTGGTGCATCATTTTATTATAAAAAGGTGCACCAATATATATGAAAAGTTAAACAATAAATAAATGGACAAAAAGTAAAAGTAAGGCATGAAACATACTTGTTCGATCTAAAGGTAGCATCGAACGATATCACGTCTCCAAAACGCCGGTAATTCATCTTGGCACAACTATTAGCCCAAAACAAAGCAGACAAAGAATCTCCTTCACCTTTATAGTAATCGACAAAAAACCCCTCGCAATGTTTCTCAAGGTTCTCTAACTTCTCCACCACCATCTGGCGTCTACGGTCTCCAATAAAGGTACTACATCCCGTTAAAATTCACTTGCTTGCAGTATTCTCCAAGGCACCCATTAAATCTCTTTCATTGCGTAACGCCTAAAATGAACATGTTTTTAGTAGCGTTATTGTTGGTTTTGTGCATGATAATACGCTATATTTACTCATAACTGTTGAAAAAGTGCAAAAGATGCGTATTGTGTATGTATATGTAGCCGGGTATCACGAATGATGAAGAAATGAAGTTTTTATGCACATTTGGAAGATTGAATAAGGGAGTCAGGCAAGGAAGCTTTTGGACTCAATGATTGGGAAGCACAATGATTTCTAAGTATCTCAGAAGGGGAAGATCAAGTTTTGCCTGAAATCATCAACGAAAGCAAAAGAATGAAGCGTATAAGCAAGAGGTCAACAAAGTCAAAACAACATTACCCGGCCGTTGGTCCATAACCCTGCGGATCCAATTGGGCATTTGGTCAAGCAACCGATCCGTTTGCCATCATAACGTCCGGTTGCACACCTTGATTACACAAAGTTGCATTTATTGTTGCCTTAACTCCCCATAATCATTGGAGGCCGATCATTTCTTGATGTTAACTTGTTTAGGAACGTTTTTATCGGTTGAGCAAGCATTTGAGGGCTATATAATGCACCTAGTCCTAGTTTACTAGGTGTGGCCTTAACCAAAAGTTTATTAGTTTTCATAACTAATATCAATCATTTTATCAAGCCCAAAAGTCTAGTACCCTTTGTAAAGCGTTGAAGCAAGAGGAGGGACAATTCTCATCCATAGTTTTGGTAGTTTGGAGCTATACGGTGAATCTAGATGATTGGAGGCACGTGGTTGCTACAATCCACGAATTCTAATTCTTGTAATCACAAAAGTTTAGGTATTCTATAAACTTTGTTATGGATTTCTATTCTATTGAATTATTTGAGTTACTTTGTTATGATTTGTGTTTAGTTATTATTATTATCATGGAGTAGTTTTGGGATATACTTGTGTGTTGGGATGTAGTTAATCATATTAGTGTTCTCAAAATGTGATGCATGTATATATGATCTTGTTTAAATGAGTTTGTTGGAAAAATACTAGTCTTGGTATGATTTGTTGATAAAACATGTTTTAAGAAAAAGGACCGAAAGGATTTCTCTTGTGTTTTATTCCAAAAGTTGAGTGACAAACTAGTATGGGGATATGGTGGTTGACAACCACCATGTTTGCTTATTAAAACAAGACTAGGAACATTTTCATCACGAAAGGGTTGAAAGATTCGTAAGAACAAATTTAATAAGAACATGTTGCAAACAAATGGGATTTCTTAAGAATAATCATTAGGATAAGGACCGAAAGGATTACCTAAATGTTTTTGTTCTTAGAATGATTTTTACAAACATATACTATGGTTGGAGATCATTTGCTTATGATTTGTGCATCACATCAAGAGTATACACCAAACCTTCATGAACACTATTTGTGATTGATTATAGACTACATACAAGTATATATATTTCTTATTATTGAATTTGGCTCATAACATAACTATTTGAGGAAGCCTTGACAAGCTTTCTTGTTGGAATCTTTTCATCAAAAACAATTTCAATCAAAAATCCCTTGGGGCGTCTCGACTTACCAAACTTTGCTATAACGGGAGATACTTGCTCGTATGTGTTAATAGGTTAGACGGTTAAATCGTGTTTATAAATTTTTTAAACTTGCACCACACATACATCAATAAGCCTAAGCTCCTAGGAGACAAATTGGAATTCGATACTTGCATGAGAAAATGTTGTTTAGAGCGACCCATGTCCTTGAACTCATTAAAAACTACATGTCTTCTTTTGAAACTAGCGGATGGTTGTGTTCTTCAACAAACACATATACCTCACCATACATCGACTTTCCTAACCCTCAACTGAGCCAAAAAACAGTCTTACAGTATTCTTCCTAAACTTTTTCTTAGCAAAGAATCACCAACCGGTGACAAGTCAATGCCCTTACCCTTATTGTCAATCGCCCCATCAACACCTTTACCATTCACCCTACCACGCACGCAACATCGAGAATCCGACCTATGTCTATCATACATTGAATCTCTTTTCTTCCCACCTCTATTACAGCTAAAGTACTTTATACTAGGACAATCGCTACCATCGGGATTTCTCTCAGTACAAGCTTAATATCAAACCCTCCCATTTTTGAATAGTGTCGGTAAAGTTATACGCTTGCACCAATGACACAAAAACAGTTCCTTTTGTCGGTTTAAGAGACATATCCACATCAGGAACCCAAACCCTTGCAATAACAATGAAACACCAATAGATCGATCAACAACATTTGAGACATTAACAACCGATGAAGAATTAGATGCACTAACAAGCTCGAACTAGAATCATCACTAACTGAGCCAGAACTAGATACACGTACACCATCAGAACCTAAACTAGAACTATTCCCACACACATAACTACAACTGCTACTTTCGCCAACATTGTTTGAAGAAGAAATCGTAAAACAAAGATATGAAAACACAAATATTAGAACATGTTTGTGTAACTAATACTTATATCTAAATATAAAAAGTGCATATGTATACATTGATTGCATACAATTTAAAAATAAAAGTGAATAAAAAACTACTCCATGTCAGGTTATTATACATACAAAAGCATCGAATACAAAATAAAGTGCATCAACAAACTTAATCAAATAATTCATATCAATCGCATCAACTTATCAAACAAACTAAGATGCAATATTAATAACTAAAATATAAAAAGTGCATCATATACATTCATTACATCTATATACATTTAGTGCATCTGTACACAAAAAAATAAAATAAAAGTGCATCAAAAAAACTACTCCATGTAAATTAATATTATACACATAGTGCATCTGAATACAAAAATAAAGGTGCATCAACAAACTTAATCCACTAATTCATATCAATCGCATCAACTTATCACTTCACTTTAGTTATACATTCATGCATATAAACTTAATCAACTTATCCGTATACATTTGTCTAATCCGTATCACTTCAAGTTATACATTGATTGCATATAAACATACAAAAATAAATAATGCATTATGTATAATAACATAAACAAATCTGAAGCATCTATATCACAACATCAACAACACTTATATCAACTATTGCAGCAACAACAACATTAATAGCATATACATATAACTAATCATATAACTCAATTAATATGAACATGATTGATAAATTAGTGTATATGTAATTATCAGATAATCAATTTATTAATATATAACAAACAACATAATACATAACAAACATCATAATACATGACAAACTGACAATTAATAAAAATTAGTGCATTTGTACATAATAATATAAAAATAATCGATTAAGCTAACAACACTTTGCTAAAGATAATCATTAACATATCGATAAAAATAAAAATAAAATAAAAATAGAATAAAAAAATACACAAATCATCAGATAAAACACACATTAGGTCAATATCACTAAAATCAAAATATAACATAATCAGTTATGAAGATTAACATCGAAACTAAAGGGGAAAGCGTGTTTACATCACATAATCATACAATTAAGCAAAAAAATAATGATTATAGATCTGATTAACATACAGTTGATGTCGGGAATGTGTCATTATGATTGGTGAATCAGTGCATCAACGAACTCTTTGATTTGTAATGAGAAAAAATAAAGTGAATCACGTTTTCATTTAAAGAGAGAATTTTGGAAAGGATAATCACAAATAATGAATTTGATTTAACGTTATATACGATCTTATTGAAAAGTTATGGAAATTACCTCCAAAAATTAAAAGTTACATTTAAACCCCTATAGTTTGGTGAAAATAAAGAAGGAGGGAAGGGGATGATCTAACGGTTAGATCACTTCTCCACTTTTCTCTTGAGATCAACTTTTTAGATCCCATCAATATATATATATATATATACATATACATATATATATATATATATATATATATATATATATATATATATATATATATATATATATATATATATATATATATATATATATATATATATATATATATATATATATATATATATATATATATATATATGTATATATGTATATA
This sequence comes from Chrysanthemum makinoi, assembly GCA_910596185.1. Classification (NCBI taxonomy): domain Eukaryota; kingdom Viridiplantae; phylum Streptophyta; class Magnoliopsida; order Asterales; family Asteraceae; genus Chrysanthemum; species Chrysanthemum makinoi. The sequence goes on from OU343219.1 coordinate 108,857,172, forward strand.
TATATATATATATATATATATATATATATATATATATATATATATATATATATATAAACTCAGTTTATTGAGAAGGTTTTTATTTTGAGAAGATTGAGAAATCTTCGTTTGAGCAAATTGATTCATGTTTTTGATATGATTCACAAGTAAACATCATTTTATGGTGAATCGAATCTATAAATCGCAAATTTGATTCACAAATCATTGTTAAAATCGAGTTATGATGATGATTCATTAAATTTGTACGGATGATTCAGTATTCTACATATATCGCAAAAATCGAGATATTTTAAACATTGATTGATTTTTTACACATTTTGAATTTTAGTCACATTAAAATGAGTTTTACTTTAAAACATGAATCAAAGTTAAAAATCTATCACTTTGAAAACCTTCTCGATCGGATTCTATATATATATCTATACATTATATATAAGGAGGCATGCCATAAAATGCCACTTGGCATCCCATAATGCCATGTCATATTTCCATGTCATCAATGTATTTATGTGGCATTTTTTTTTTTTATTTTTTTTAATGACATGTGGCGTTTTTTTAAATATATGTACAATTTTATTTTTGCAAATTTTAAAATTCGTTTTTTAGTTGTAAATTTTTATTATAAAATTGTTTAATTAAAAATAAGACAATAGTTGGATTTGAACTTGGGTCATTCATGAGTTTTGTAAACAACTTACCACTAGAGTAAGTTGTTTTTGATTTATATCTTTCAATTCAATACAAATAAGGAGATGTTAAAAAAATCCTGGAATTTGTAATTTATGAATGTATATTATGAAGATAACAATTAAAAAAAATGATATATATTATTTACAAGATAATTATACCTTATATATTTTTAACCTATTTTTGTGTATAAATACAACCTATTATATTATTCCAAAACATAAGAATCCCTAATTTTTTTAATCGACTTATGAGTTTTACAGGTTTTGTGATTTTTTAGTTTTACATTGTTAGCTATATTAGTTTTGAGTTTTATGTTTTACAGTGTTAACAGATATCGGATAGAAGGATGGAGGCACTAAAAGAGGGTTAAAACAAAGTGCAAGGCTTTCAAAAGCAAACAAAGATAACAATCTTGGAGAAACTGGTATGAATGTTCTTAGGTCATCAACAGTGTTTTTATACACAAACTATTATGTTTTACATTTTGTTTTATGCATGTAATTAATAAAACCCTATTTATTTATCACTTTCGCGGAATCATGGACGCCCGACAAAGATCCTTAAACTCTCCTCAGGCGACCAAGATTGAAACAACAATAAGAATGGTACAAAACCCAAAAAGCATACAAAGATATTTAGTTGCAATTGAATACATTGGAACAAAGTTTTACGGTGCTCAACAACAAGCACCTAATTGCAGGCTGTTGGTGTGTTGGTGTTCTTCAAGTTCTTTAGTTATTTGTACCCTTTTCTTTTCTTAAAATCTTGTCTTATAAAAATATGATTTTTTATTGATTTGTGATTTTAATGAGTGTTTTTTTGTTAATGTAGAGTGCTTTTCATAAGTTTATTGGAAGCCCGTTTGATATTCAAATGCGGCCGGGTAAGACCCTACGAACCACCTTCCATATGAGAGTAAGATGATATGAATGTGTAGGTTGAATGCTTACAGGCGACCCAATGAGAGTTAAGCGGCATCACTTTCTCTTGCTGCTTCAAGAAGGATAGTTGAAGCCGATGGTTTCATGAGGGCTGGTTTATACGATGGTTGGCTTCCTAATCTATAAGTTCCGTATATCTTTTCACCAAATCATCTATCTATTGAACATCTAAATCTTTATTATGTAGGTTAATATACCTCATAAATATTAGTATGTGGAGCCTTATTTGAAGTATCGACCAAGCACAATTTCATGGATAATTACATACTACTGATTTAATGGCTTTATTTTGATGTAGGTTTGTGGGAAATTTACTTAAAGGACAAACTGTTGGTGTGATTGAATTGAGTCGTATTGGGTGCGCATGCTATAATGATGGTAAGTTTCTTATTGTATTATCTAATATCCTACGGTTGTCTTAGTCGCGGTCCAATTGTGGTTAACTTAACAAATATATTGTTGGTTATCAGATTGAAGGCTTCAAGATGAACTTAATCTATTATGATCTCTACCAAGCCACACGTCTAGAAAAGTTTGTTACATGCATGCCTTCCTCTTCCTTATACGTATATCTAAAATGTTAATTTCTTTGCAACTTTAGGATTTTTCAATAACTGGTTTTACGAACTATAACTTTTATTTACAGGCGAGCATCATCTATGGGCCAGGTTCTTCAACAAGCCGACGTGGTAAGTATTTCTTATGTTTTTATATTTTTGTGTTGGTTTTATTTAAATTTTTATATATATGATGCCTAATTCTCTTATGATGATTACACAGATAAGTCTACATCCAATTTTGGACAAAACAACTTATCATCTCATTAACAAAGAAAGACTTTCTAAGATGAAGAAGGTAATTTTACATTTTATAATGTTTAACTCAATCAAATGGAAGGGACTGAACTTGTTACTGACTGACCAACCGATCCATTTTGGCACATTTTAATATAGCCCAATATGAACATGTAGGAAGCAATCCTTATAAATTGCAGTGAGGACACATGGTTGATGAAGAAGCTTTTGTAGAGAATTTGAAGCAAAACCCAATGTTCCGAGTAGGTCTTGATGTTTTTGAGGATGAGTAATACATGAAACCCGGCCTAGCTGACATGAAAAATGCCATTGTTGTGCCTCATATTGCGTCTGCATCAAAGGTACATATCTTTTTATATTGCTCTTCTAGCTAATACTGTAATAAAACTATAATTTGATTGTATTTAGAGTCAACTTTTATGATCATTTTTCAATACAATATTACCTTTCATTAGCCATGGCCGTTAATGGTTTATCATTTATGCATGGACTCTGAAGGAATGGCCCGCAGCTTAACATTTTAAATGTTCAGTATGCATCTTTTATATACAAAGTGGTGTAGGGAGTTTATTATGTGGTATCGAAATATCAAAATCAGATAGTCAAATGTAATTAAAGCGGTCTGAGGAAATAGTGTTTGGTTGTGCTTCGCTATTTTGAGTACATGATAATCGGATGATTAGATATTCAGTATGAGTGGTTTGTTTTCTTGCATACTCTGTGTAGTACTTTTGCACCCCTTTTATTTCAAAGTATTGGCATCTGGTATCCCGGGGTTCATGTGAAAGCAATACAATGTTCCATAACCTACAATCATATTTGTTCATACCCATTTAATGAGTTGGGTTAATGGGTATGTGTGGCTAATGAAGACAGTGATGAATTGTGTGTGGTTTTGTTGGAATGTGTTTTGGGTTTTGCATTTTTGTGTGTAGGCATCTTTACTTTTATCTTTTTTCGTGAATATGAAGGAACCCCTTTAGACTATATAATTGATTCCTACATATTTGGAAAATACCGTTTGCGTTTATATATTGCATTACGATCATGTGTTGAAGCATAAAATCAAGCGACTAAATAAAATAAAACAGAATAGTTACATCATATGCACATGCAATTTAAAAACCGGATAATAAGTCTGACAGTCATCCACCCACTCATTTGGTTCCTTGTAAAAAGTGTTCTTTTTACCCATTACACGAGCTATGCAGTTAATATTAGTGGCTTCTGGTATTTTTCTAATTTAGTTTATGGACTTAAGTAAGCCATAAGCTCACAAGCCAATAAAAAGTTTGAACTTATGAGATTTTCCAAATCTAATGAAATTTGTCGACTAAGGGTGTATTTTAAACTTATCTTATGGGCTTATGAGCTTATAAGCGAACAAACACCTTCGAAATAAGTTAATCCAAACACCCCATTAGCGGTTTGTATATCCAAATAACTACCTTTGACCACATAAAGAAAATGTAATGCAATGTGAAATGGCCAGCATGGGTGGCAAATGAAGGTGGCTGGAACAATGTGAGACCCGTGTATTGTTTTGTTTAATTGACCATCATTGGTTTCTTTTGTATTGATTCACTAAAATTGATTGCTTTTGTGCGGTGGTTATCTGGGACCCGGGTATACAATTAGAGGTGGTTCACCAGCAGAGCTTACTTTATTGGACCTATTGAATAATTTCTGTATGAAACTAACCTAATTGAATTTTGATGTTCCCGCATATATTTTAATGTTCATTAGTTTAATGTTCATTAGTTTCAAGTGGTTGATGTATTGGGCTGACGAATTGCAGGACAAGGGATTTCCACAAAATGCGGTATGTCAATTTTGAATGGTTTAGAAGCGATGATTCATTTGATCTTTGCTATTCTTTGCTTTCCATAACTAAAAATCTTGGGAATAATGTTGTCCATACCACCGTTTTATCTTCCATTTGGGATGCTGAAGAAACATGTGATGCATTCACATTCAGTTTCATTTTACACGATAAGAAGATTATTCCATTGTGTTTGATTATTTTCCGCTCTCTATAATATCATAATCTATCATGACTATTGGACGTTATAGGAGACCAAAAGGGAAGAAAACACTGCGAAGGAAAAACAAGCTTTAGAAAGGGAGAAAAGCTGCCCGAAAGGCCGCAACAAGAGTGGAAAGAAGCCGAGAAACAAGCTCAAAAGCAGTGAGGAGAGAAGCTTAAGGTAATAACTAATTTAACATTTTAAAAAGTGATCCATTTGCTGATACTATTTTAATAAACTTTCTAATTGTTTGCTAATCATTTATTTGTTTTGTTTAATATATGCATTTGTTAGGAGCAACATCGATACAACAAGTTTCGGTGCATTTGTTGACATAAATCCTCAATGCAATGAGACCTCACTCAAAAAGGTTGGTATGTAAATGCTATTTCGTATAAATTTTTTGCAAATACAACATATCAAAATATGAACTATGCTTGTAAATGACTCTTCAAATGGTACATTGTCAACCCCTGTAAGCCTATCAATCTCAACAACGATTTGGAGTTGCTTCAAAATCGAACCACAAATATGTTTGAATCAGACCGCAATTGTTAGTAATTTGATACATTCTTTTAGCATGATCATGGTTGAAAATATAAGAGATCAGAAGTTTCATTCTCATGCCAAATGTAGCTAACCTTTATAACGTTGGTGACCGTTTGTTTGATGAATCATTGTATGAAGCTGAAAAGATAATATATGCTTTCATATCTAAGCGGGTTAAGATTGCGGTCACGCTTGTTAGGCTCCAAAAACTTCTTTGTTCGTTCAACAGGATGATCGGACCTTATCGGTGGACCAACCTTCTTAAGAATATAAAGAATGTTGCTATTGAAGGCGTGCTCTTCCATCTCTGCTAAAGAGATGTGATTATCGAGTTTGTGCATTTTTAAACAACAATAATAAATTTATATCACATTGCCGAAGCATACAAGGTACAGAGTGCCATAGAGAAGCGTGGGATTTATGATCAGTATGGCGAGGATGCGCGTTGAAGGAAGGAATGGGCGGTGGTGGTGGTAATGACCCATTTTACATCTTTCAATCCTTCTTTGTGTGGTGGTGAGTTGCATGATTAAAACCAATGAAGACTTGATTACTAACTTGAGTTGGAAAAACCATTGCAGCAGAAGTTGTACCACTACAATATTGGTACTAAATTTATTGATGATCACTTTCTTATTGCAACTAAGGGCGTTGATTGGGGTAAAATGGTACACGGGAATCCTCAAATTTTCTAATCCACTTGATGAATTATAAGGAAATATTGCCTATCTATCCACTTTGTATTATTTTTCAGATGAAATGGATGCATAGGTTTATCGGCCTAAATGTCTTTCTTCAATTGTAATATATAGTGTACTCCACAAGCAATGTTTTTAAGAAAGCATCCTAAAAGCTTCAAGGTTTTAAATTTTTAAAGAAATCACTCATGTTTATAAGACATATGATGTATATTGGCCAATTTTTTAGAATCAAAATAATATAGTACTATTTGTTTTAGAAGTGATTACTTGATATAGAATGATAAGTTGTGATGGTCAAATGATAAGCTATATGAGTGGGTGACAACCTCTGATTTATGGAAAATGACCCCTCAATAATTAGTTAATTATAATCAGTTTCACTATGCCCAAGTCGAAAAAGTTAGAAAAGATTGTTTGTGACTTGAAGCACAATAATCGAGAATATGCTTACAAGCATAAAGCTAATAAGCCCCACAAGAGGATTGTATCTTATTATATGTTTGTCTCATTAATCATTCTTCTATAAGGGATAAAAATTTTATGTTAGTTAAGCATTTACGATCCACATTTGCATTTTTCGCGGCATTTTAGGATTCCGTTTCATTTTATTATTGTAAAATCCATATTTTTTGAAATAAGCGACTTATTTAGTACTCTTGTCCAAGTCACATATTGTAGTGCAAGTCAATCAAGTAACCTGCACCTATTTACCATAAGCTCTAACATCTTTTATTCAACCACCGTTGTTCTTCGTGTTTGTATAGTGTAAATTATTGATTCTTTTTGATCGGAAGAGGAGATATGCTTGGAAGTTGGAGCAGATATGATATAATTTGATGCCAAAGATGTCAGTAGATATGCTAATTTGGTTAGAGGTGATATCATAGCTAAGTTGATTGGGCGCTTAAGACTTGAAAAGACCATGTTTGAAGCATCAAACTCCAAAACTTTCCGAGTGGTTCATTAAGCAATATGGTCCCAACATATGCTCTTGTCCTTCAAATCTATAACATGTTCATGGTAGATGTCCGTTATGTATTATTACTTACTTTATGCTATTGTTATCGTGGATATAGGTAAACCTTTTTATTGATCATTCCCAAGTCTTTGGACCTGGTACTCTTCAAAGGAAGTAACATGGGAAGAATCGGGTTCTTAATTCATCGTTTTTCTACTCTAAAGTGAAGTCTTATTTGTTGTATGTTCTTAATCTATCAAGTTTATGTCTGGTAATAATATCGGTTTTTCTAAAGTGTTGTTCCAATATTTTGTTTTTAGGTTCGATAAATTAAGCTTGCTTTCATCCTAATATTATAATACTTGATGAAGAGGCGTAAGTAACTAAATATTTCTACTAAGAATCTTAAAAGTGCCAAATATAAAGATTTTTTGGGTTAATGGACGGCGACGATTTATCCTGGATTATGTGAACCTACTTCTCAAGGCGTCTTTGGGATTCACATACTATGTATAATTGATAGTATAAAACATGTATGAATGCCAAACCCATTTTTTATATGAATTGCAATAACAAATTCTTTATCATCACAATAAAATTACGTTTGGTAATCTGTAAAGAAACCGGTTTGTAAAATATTTTTCGTTGATACTTAATATAGCTAAAAAGGATTTGTATTTTTCATAATAGTTGTGTATGCAATTTTGATGGTTTTCGGTTCAATTTCACTTTTCAACCGGTTACATTACTGGTAGGTTGAATATCCGCGACGTAATATGAATATAACTCAACCCACATTAGAATTCTTCATCTCTCTCTTTAGATCCAATGTATGCACATCTATCATCTATATATCTTTAATTACGACTCTTTTTTTTATAATCATTTATTCGGCCTAAATGAGTTTTTATTGGCCCTCTTGTAAGGCCCATTGACCCATGAGAGATGCTTGATTTTGGTGAGTAACAAAAGTTTTCTTGCAATGTCTGATAGTAGACAATGATAGCCTTGAATCAACTATTATTGTTACATCTAAAGTTGATGAGATATGCGGGTTGGGTAATGAGTTGAAATGGGTTCATGTTGAAATGGGTCATAGGCGAAGAGGGTTTCGTTGTAGCTTATCATATGCTAAAACATAGTGCGCTTGACAACATCAAAGCTACCTTTGCGCTTCATGTTACGCCTCAATATCCAGTGGTATTAAATCAAAAAGTAAGTTGTTTTAAAAGTAAACTTTGATCAATATAAAATCACTGCTATAAAAGAAAGTTGTTTTAATATGGTTTTAATCATTTGTTTGTAATGATATAGTTTTAAAAAGCATTGTGTTGGTTATGACAACATTGGAATTTGTTTCTTGTAGGTAATGTCATTTAATAACTTTGTTTACACTTTTGGGATAGGGATATTTTATAGATTAAGGTTTAATAATTGTATTTAAATTAAATAATACAAGGCTTATATATTTTTGTATGAGATATTGGGTCGTGGATGACAACAACTATGGCGATGTAGTTGGGTACTCTTTAGCGTTGTATTTATTATCGTTAATTAAGAAGCTACACAAGCGACCACAATTAATGGATCAATATCTAGTAATAGTAGTTCTCATCCTTAAGGACATAAAGAAAAATGGGTTATACGAAAACATTATATTTCACACTATATGGAAACCAAACATAACATAAACACATTGTAGCTTTTCTTTAATAAACACAAACAATTAACAACAAATATATATATAAAAAAAACAAATCAAATAACTTACCTGCTTTTAGTCGTTTAATGGATTATGGTAAACATCAATTATAGATTTTTAACCTTTCATTTAACTTTTAATTATTTTTTAGTATATATTTGATACACAAAATCATAAAAATAATAACCACAAGTCATACCCGTCCATCGGACGGTTTGATACTAGTTATATATATATATATATATATATATATATATATATATATATATATATATATATATATATATATATATATATATATATATATATATATATATATATATATATATATATATATATATATATATAGGATAAAACTTATTTCTGATTTTTGGTAAGCATTGTATACAATCCTTCATAGAAAATACAACAGCAATGATACAGGACCTTGAAAATGGACTTACATGAAATAATGAGGGACCCATTTTTTTAGCACAAATTGTAATAATTGGCTACAATTAATTATAATATACTCCATATATATATATATATATATATATATATATATATATATATATATATATATATATTTATATATATATATATGGGCAAAAAGGATCGGTGGGGATTAAGATTTTAAGAGTAGGGATGGTTTTGGAAATATTCAATTAGCTTTTAAAAAAAATTCAAGAAAATCTGAAAAAGTTAAAAAATCAAAGAGGATCTTGAGATCAACTTTTTAAATGATCCCATCAATATATATATATATATATATATATATATATATATATATATATATATATATATATATATATATATATATATATATATATATATATATATATATATATATATATATATATATATTAGATTTCAAAGCCTTAGATGGTAGTATTGATTTATAAATATCGTTGACATATTTTACTATAAGCGAAAGCAGCGTAAAAATGGCTGAAAATGTGTTCAAGGAATATACAAAGTATATGTTTTTACCTCAAATGCAAACTAAAGCTTCTTTATACACGTGTGCCATTAAATTTGTTATTTACCATATCTATTACAACATAGAATCTTCAAACCCTTCAGATTTTGACCTTTGAGACAGCGGCATAAAGTTTCCCATGAGAGAACCTATAGATTGCATTTCCATAAGATGGATCATAGCTCACCGTATATGCACCAAGTTTTAAGAATGCCAAAGAACTCAAAAATACAATAGAGTTAAAGTGAACAATCTGAAACTTAGCCATAAACACATCAATTTTTTATTGAATGCATTAAGAATGAAAAGAAATAAGCGGTTATCGAATATGAGCGAAAAAAGTGTATAAATTAGTGGTACAAAACAAAGTATCAAAGTATACTTATGAATATCGTTAATAAACCTTAAGTTAATTAAGATAAGCTATAGGTACAACCAACACAAAAAAGTAATTATAGGTCACTCCGTCCATTTTGACACCCATATATCCATATTAACCCATTAACTTATCCGCCCTACACGTCCATTTTTTAACATCTTAGTATTCCTTAAGGTAAAGAAAAAAGAAATTATACAATGATAACCTTTTTTAAGTAACTTTTTGCCTCGAGATGCAAGTTCTTCTTTTGTCTCCTTAACATTTTCCTTCCATAAAACGTCTTCATCACTTTCTATCTAAAGTAGATCAATACAATTTAGTTAAGGAATTAATCGAGACTCGCGCAAGTAACTCCTGGCTTGACTTGACTAATGGAAATTAAGAAAATATTACACTTAGGCAGTGAAAAATTAATTGGTAAAAAAAGGCTTTTGTATTTACTAACACTTCTCCTATGATCACAAGGATAAACACCTTCAAAACCAAAGAACAACTACTAATGGTCTACCAAACCTACATATGTTTTGAGTTGACACGGATGCCCTAAGCACCTGTATTAAAATCTCATATGATTATATAAATATTGCATTTAAAATGATAAAATTCAAAACTTTTAGAGACATGATGGGATTATAAGAAATTTAAGCTTGTTAAGCATAAGTGGGTCGTATAGTTAAATGCGTACTTCAATAAATAACAGGGGTACGTGATCAATTATGTGATCACTATAAAGGCTAAAGAGAAATGGCAATCAATAAATTATGAATCATGTACTTGAACGCTATTGTTTTGAACTGTGACTAAAACATACAACATAAGACTATACTGTTGAAATACAACATAAGTGACCATGCCATGAACATGCTACTGTATTATATTAATATCACTCGAATGTTTTGAAAGCTAGCACAATCCAACATATTATATATGTAAATAGGGTATGCAACATTTTTTTCCAAAAAATATAATTATACTTTATATTACATATCGTATGCAGATATGTTTGGCTTTCAACATATTGACATGCTAACATTTTTACCCTAAGCTGATATTACACGTGATATTATACATATTATACATATAACTTGCATATTCTAGTAGAAGTGGTTACGGGTTGTTTCACGTTCTTGTTACTCATGCTTCTGTTTCTTGGTGTCGGGAGCTGGTGTTTCTTTTGTAGTACTACCAAATAGTTCCCTTCTTACTGTAGGTATCTTTTGAATGTCGCGTTCTATTTCTTTGAAAGAATCCTGGGTCTTTGGTGGTGGTGTTGAAAATTCAGTGGGTAGCCTGAAGTATATGCTTCTGCCGTAGCTTCAACTTCGGCGGATGAAGTAACTGCATCTTCTGTATTGCTGGGAGGGGCTTCTAGCAACAGCGGTTGTATCTCCATTGCAATATCAATCACAAATTTTCGATTGTGATCCTTGCTTCCTGTACCAAAGTGGATTTGGAAAATGCGAGTTGTGTTTTCCAATGCTCTTAGTCCAGGACTTCTGCACAGCTTCTTGCTCATTTATCTGTCTCAGGACTAAAACAGGGGGCTCTTCTAATGATGGCTGTGGCATCTGTGAGGAATACTTTAAAACAGTAGCTGGATGTACAATAGAGGAGAGGGTTGGTTAGTACTTAGTTGTATGAAAGTGTATAGTATGACTTAGCTTCTGTCTTTTTAATACAATTGACATATGGTTTAGGATATCTATAATTTGGTTGTGGTTGTGTGCCATATTCATAATGTGGAAGGTCATCGTCCAAATTTTTTCCACACGCAGTACACTTATTATATAGTACCATGTGTTTGTGTCATCTATCCTTTCTAAAACAGCCTCAACAGGGAATCGCGCACCCTGCGAAAGATTTGTAAAATAAACTTTCTATACTATATGAAGATAAGTATTTGTATAGAGATTAGTGTTACCTTATGTGTATCAGGGTTTATTTCAAGTAATGTTTTTAAAGGAACCTTGTTTCTGAAATTTTCCTCTTGTAGGTTTTGTTGTCCTTGTGGTTCAATTTCCAACAGTGGCATAGTTCTAATAGTCTATTGTACCTGTACAAATGGATTGTAATTTGTTATGACTAATATAGGCATCTGATCTTTCATTTTAATTAAAGCACTAATACTTACACATCCTGATGTGTTTCCGGGAGATTGGGGTTTAAATAGTAGTACGTGGCAGGAGTCGAAAAAAGTTGTATCCCACCTGTTATTCGACGATATTTTAAGAAAATCAAATATAGGAATTATATAATCAGTGTGTTTTTGTTACTACATGTATATACCTTGGTATCTTTTAACGTGTAAGAACTGACAGCGATAACAATTGGTCGTTCTTGTGCTGTATGTGCATCCAGTCTAAATTCTGTAGCCGGTTCGTTCCAGAGGGTCAACATAACGCTGTTTCCACTGCAAAATGAAAATTCATATTCATATTGTTCCTGTGTTAATTGATTCTTTAATAGAAACAAAAGTTAAGTAACAGGGTTCTGTAGTTCGTCTCTGCATGTCTTTTTTTTGTCGATTTTCAAATATAACCAATGTGTTTGCAAATATAGTTAAAAATTTTCAGTGTGAAGGGAAATTTGAAATCTGAATATTAAATTTTGTATATGTGTGAGAATTGACTCCTTAGCATCTGCCCTACGGCACACTTCATTCTATGCGTCAAATTTGAAGTAATGTTCTGGAAAATCGTCATCGGATATAACAGTGAGGTCAGTAAATCTGCCAAAGAGCAGTGTATACTTGTTATCCAATGTTTGTTGCCAATTCTCTGTGTTTTGGCATCCGACCTCGTGTATTTGGTATGCTAAGTTTAACTGCATCGCATCATATTTCTGAACAGCTCTGAGTTCCATATTCGCTTGAATTGCATTGCCCTGCGATCATAAAATGATAATTAATGTGAACAGGAAGAAAAGCCATTTATTGTTGTAAGTGTCATTGTATTGCACATGAAGCATACCTGTTTATCCAGCAATATGCAGCAGTATCCAGTGGCAGTGAGGTTGGAATTGATTTTGCGGTTCATTTTTAGTAAATCTTAACCTCAATAGCTTTGTTCATGTCTGTAGGTTTTATGTCTGCAAGAGTTACAATATTAGATTCCATGAGAATAGCTTTGTCTTTCTGGATAGAACGTCCATGCGGATTGCTAGTGGCTGCCATTAAGCTGCAAAATAAAGATGTTTGTAATGAAGATGATAGATTTGTGTGTGTTTGTTTAAAGATGCTAGTCACTTGAACCTGATATTTCTGTGTTGCGCAGCTGCCACAGGATCTGTATGGTATGTTTTCAAAACATGATTTGGAGGAAGGCGGTAACTAAAGTGACGTCATGATATGGTTATTTTTGTAAGTACCCATTGATATAGATTAACTTTATGGATACAATAGCTAATAGGTACTATAACTTATGATAATGATGTTCTCTAAGTTTTTAGTTGGTGAGATATGAATAAGATAGCAAACAACATTGTCAGACAACTTATATCATTTGCGCGTCACACTACACAATAAATATGAACAATAAAAATATCTAACACTTTCCAAAATATTACATATTTTCTGCATTAAAAAAAGCATTTGAACTAAAAAAACATATTCATAACTAAAGTGATTAAACATTCTAGATTAATAATTGGTTAGCCACTACTTACATGTATATATCAGCACCAGAATGTTCGTGCATCTGATCTGATGTTGAGTTTTGCAGAACGATTTTTCCCCCATTTTCTAGCACTTCAATCAACACCTGTAACAACACATCCAGTAATAGTAAACATAATCAAAATCAACATTTACACTCTGTGCAGTACCCCAGAACGCATAAATTATTGAGTTTTCTTTCCTTGAGTATCTGAACAATGCTGTCACATGCTATGCAAGAATTATCATAAGCGGCAAATATTTAACTGATAACGTCTAAATGTGTACATATTTTTTTTCTTATTCTACAGTTCTCAAGTATTATCAAATGGTCTAAGCTACAGATCAACATTGAAAATAGCTTTCAAAAGGAAAAGTGCAGATACTCAAAGATAAACACAAGGCTTACCAGCTCGGCGTAGTACCAGTCAGGTCATAAGGTGCTAGCCTACTTTGTTTACACATTTAGACGTTATCAGTTATATATATAGAGACAAACTAAAAGAAGAGCTATACTTAGTGGCTATTCCAGTCATCCTAATAACTAATACATTACTAATAAGAAATAAAATAACAACATATGTGAAAAGACTATTAGTAAAAAAAACACCCATCGTTAAAGACAACTGATTATGAAATAATTAACTTTGCATCTTTTTGATCGTTGATCATTTAGATATATTTAACTACTAAAATGCCAAATAAGTTATATCTATGTGTTATGCTAATCGTGAGAATCCACCTATTTCCTCTCATATAAAAGAGTCATATAAAAGAAATTATACTTTTCTTAGACTTAACTTATTACTTATATAAAAGAATCCCACCTCTTTGAAACAGGATGTAGCGAAAGCTACTCGAGAGAAGTCAAATAATTAACTGCTTCTCTCATTATTTTCTTCAAATGTTGGTTGTTCTTGTGCATTGCCAAGTGCAATTTAGTTGACTATGCTAAAATTCAACGACTTTGATCTACCATTTATAATAGCATACCTCGGGGCAGCAACATTGTTAACCTTATTGAGCCTGATCCGACACTGTTGGCTACGAAAATGAATCAAAGTTTGCTTATGGCTATAACATCAATTCATTGTGCTGGAAAAAAAAAAGGTGCGGCTGTGATCATAGGTATTGAAACATTTTGGGTTGTAATGCGTGGAATTGCAGGTTTTAATGCTACTTCCAACGTGCGTACACTACCAGCAACAATCACGAAGCCTAACAATACATCTAGACCGAACACCACCAAGCCATCTCACGGGAAAAAAGTGGAAGCCGCATATCGATTCAAGGGCATTAACAAATCGAGACATCTTTTCTGTATTATTGCAAATGCACCATTAATATTGATGTCGGTTTAGGTTTTATACATAGCATATAAAATTGGTTCTGACACATTAGTTAGACAATCTGTATCATCATAGATAATTACATTTTCATATATTCCAATACGAATGTTGATCTAGTATATCTTTGAATCGTTGTAACCTTGAAATATGTGACGGGAACCATGACATCACATCTTTATATATTAATACAAAACCATAGGACTTAAACCGCATAGCTCTTACATATTGGTAGAACAATTTATATACATGTTTAAGGCTATAAAGTTGATCAAAAACCCCAAAATAGACAGTAAATAGTGGTTACCGTGTGTCCGGTATCAATTTATTCCCCTTCATGCTTTTAGCTTCCCATGTTATGCTTTTATATCGATACTTGATATAAATCATAGGCAAACCCGATCATGTTTAAAAAAATAAAAAATAAAATAAAAATAAAAATCCACCAAGAACAGAAAAGGTTTGAGAAGTAGGAAATTTAGGCCACATGTGTTATGGGCATTTCGTTTTATGACACTGTTTCGTGCATGTGCTACCTTATTTTCAGGCCTTCTTTTAAGTCATCCTAGATTCCCGCATAAAGATGTTTTACGCATAAGATTGTGTTGCCCAAACTCATTCACACAAAAGAAGATTTAAAAAGCACATGGAAAAACAACCTATTCACATAAAAAACGCGAAGGAGATCATGCACATAAAATATGTATGCAATACTATTTAACTTGAGGTGTTGATTATTCAATTGTGAATGTTCAGTTTCAATGTTATTTGGGTCGACATGGTCATTCTGAGAAATCAGTCAAATGAGACACCATAAAAGCGTTGTTGTTGACGGTGAATGATTACATTTGTTGTCTTAGGTGTGGTTGTGGGCCGACGATGTGGCATAACTGCGGAGACCTTGTTCTATGACACATCGTTGATAGTCTATTTGCTTATTTTGAGATCACGATTTATTTCTTTCCAAGTCGGACACGAACATACAACTACATAAGATTATGCGCAAAAATTAGTTAAAAATAAAGCTTTAATAGGTATACGGGAAAAAGAACCATAATGTGGTTCACCCTTGACTATCGCATTATTCATGCGTAGATTCACCTGTGATGTCACTGCCGTTGGCGCTCATTGTCAAAACGCACGTGACTAAGGCATCATTAACACGTGCGTGCAGAATAATCACTTGCAATTTCTGTCTTAGGTGCAGCAGCGTGAGGGAACGATGTAGGACTACTATGAACGCCGTTCTATGATACAATGTCGATCATTTGTCACGTTTGTTTGGTCGTCTTTTACTTTTCCAGAATTTTTGATACAATGATTTGCACAAAATTGAATGGCCCAAACTTAGGTGAAAAATATTAAAAAGCATATGAAAAAAAGTATATCTCGCATAACAAAAAATGAAAAAAGTAGGCGCACCTTGTTCCTTTGCAACACTCATTACCACACCAATAAGCTTTGATCTTTATTGTGTTGAGAAACTACAATAACCAAGTAAGCTGTCTAAATAAGCTTCTTCAAACACCCCATTCGTTTTACCTCCAAAGAATATAACTTTATCTCTCATAATCCCGGTTCCAAGAGTAGAGGCAAGAAAGTGACCATGATAACACGCTGAAACCAAAGTTCCCTGAAATAGTGCAACAAAGTCAAGGTTATAACCAATAAAATTCAGTATGCCATATCCACAATAGCATAAGGATATGGACTCGGTTCATATTTTCTTCACGGATCCTCCTTCACCAAATAATTCATTCCCTGAGTAAATCATTATGTACCGATCATATGCATACTAAAAATCATCCAAATGCAGGAGGGAACATCCGCAGCGACACATAGCAGGGTAGTGGTATATTTTCTAATGCCAAACCGATTATCACAAGTATGATAATACAATATAATCAATATGCCATATAACACATCGCCTACTATTATAACATATTTACTATAAACATTATCTAACATGTAATAAGACATAATTATCACCGATTTCCAAATAACATAAAGTTAAGCTCTCGGTCCCCATCTATTTGTAGCGACAATTTGTCATATAACAAATTTGTTAAACTGATAAGTGGATAAAAAAAATTTAGGGATTATTAACCTGTAAAACTAAGAAGTCTATAAAAATTTGTTAGGGATTCTTATGTTTAGGAATAATATAATAGGGTGTATTTATAAAAAAAAATACGTTAAAAATATATATGGTATAATTATCTTGTAAGTAATATATATCTGTTGTAAATGTAATGAACAAGAACACAAGAATGAAAGAGGAAGAGAATTCTTATTATTGAGATATCTTCATAATGTTACAATAGGAAGTATTTATAAGGCATAGGAAAACCCTAACTTGTTAATGTAGATTAGGATGAATATACATAAGCCCATAAGCCCATAATATTTTTACAATACTCCTCCTTGGATATTCATCGTTCATTATACTTCTTAGACTGCCTCATCAAAAACCTTATCAAGAAAAACCCAATGGGATAAAAAAAAACTTGATGAAGGAAAAAAGTGCAGTGCGTATAATGTTCCTCCTCCTCAATTTAATGTATATATTTAAGCATCGCATGCTAATCTTCTAAATGAGTTGCTCGTATACTTTTGTTGGCAACAACTTTACAATGAAGTCCATCAAATTTATGATGTTACGAATAAGTCCGCAAGAAAAACAAAAATATATGTGTAGCATTCAACCCAATATCAAATCAATTGGTTGAAAAATATACAATGCATGTACAAATATTAAAAAAGAAAAATACACTCTCGTGACGCATATTAATTACAAAATTGACATCCAAACCTCAATTGTACTTGTGTATGGTACTTGAGAACTAATTATTTCTGGAAGCAATTTACATAATATGCGTCCAAAATCATTTTGATCCATATACTGTTCATTCAACTTTATCAAATAAAGTTCTTGAGAACTTTATTAATTGCTTCTAAAAGTTGAAGTTGCTAGACATGCTTGAGTACTTAAAGCATTATAGATCCTTCTTATAATATGAGAGCTTTATCTAAAACTCATTTAGAGTGAATTAAACACTTATAGATTATTTGCATCATAAAAAAAATATCAATAAGATATTTACATCCACCTCGAGACAATTTGCCTCTTAATAATCAATGTTGTGAATATATTTATTCAACAATTTACGTCTTAAAGCAGATAACTTTAAAACTCTTATTTCAGTTTCACACAAAGACCGATGTATATCCAATAGATTTTACACATTTATGTGTACGGACTTCATGTCCCAAGACTTCTCGTATTTTCATGAGATCGCGTCTTTTCACGTTGGCCAATCGTTTCATTGAATAACATTTGATTTATGATCCTCATTATGCATAATAGCAAGCGCTATATTGTATGTAAACAAATTTATCGACGTCGTTTGTTTCAATTCCATATGATTTTAGACATCATAGAATTAGTGAGACCTCATTAGCTATTTGAGGTTCTTTTGAACCTTAATGTCTAGCGTCTCTTTATGAGACTATCATGGGGTCTTTTATACCTCGAACAACCATCTTGTTTTCATGCTCCATATTTTTCTCGAGAATTTATTTGGAATCGATTTGTCTACCATGCTTGAGGCATGTCATAATAAAATAGTGTCTTTGAGGGACAACTTCTAAATAGAGCATGAGTAGCTGAAATATTATTTTCGGCCAATGTTTATTTATGGCTATTAGATTATCCATTGAATAATCAATTCATAAAAAAATTCTTTCGAGGATCAACAGAATATGATAATTCATTCTGAATTTGCAGCTACTTCTCTCCTCCGGAAGGAATTATCCATCTTCTATATCCTATATATGTGCATTTAGGTGGAGTAATTTGCACACAAAAAAAAATGGGATATGTTTGGTTTATAACCAAAACCAATTATAAAAGGGAGGATTTATAATAACATATTGGCATGATGCTAATTTTGTTGTTGTGCATATTATAATATGGCCCCATACAACAACACAAGTTTTTTTTCTCGAGTTTCATTTGATAATTTATAAGTAATTCATCCATTATTTTCATGATGAAATACTCACTCCTGAATGTTAGGCTCGCATTGAGCTCTTAATCATGCAAACTTGAGGTTGCGATTTAATGACCATTTAGACGATGCATCGATTTAAAACTCTAAATGGTTCATACCATGGATTTGTATGCTTACATATATCCATTTGTTTTCTTTCTTCTTTAACATAACATGAAGTTATGTTATTAATTCAATTGATTGAATAATGTTCTAGCTTCTTTCTTTAGCATAATGAGATTATGTTATTTGATTCTCTTGAGAGAATTATCATAGAACATTCTAATCATAACTTGAGGTTATGTATTTGATAGAATCATGATAGAACCTTAGTTCTTATCTTTTTTTTTTTTTTAATTGAATATCAGAACACAAAGTTATGATATTTTGACTCTTTCATGAGAATCATGATTCAACATTAAAAAGAATAACTTGAGGTTACTGCATTTTTATTATGTTTATCATAGTAGAACTTGAGGTTCATACTCTTCTTTTTTTTTTCTAAACATAACGTGATGTTATGATATTGTGATTCTCTTGAGAGAATAATAAATAAACTTGAGGTTCATTAAAAGAGATACAATAACTTGAGGTTATTGTAGTTTTAATTTATTCATTGTAATAAAACTTGAGGTTTTATTATGAATAAATATAATCAAAACATGAGGTTATGATATTGATTCATGAAAGAATCATATTAGAACTTGAGGTTCTAATAATTTTTTTTTAACCATGACATGATGGCTATGCCATTGATTCTATTGATCGAATCAAATTAGAACATGAAGTTCTATTTTTTTTTTCATCATAACATGAGGTTATGGTATTTTTTTTTTCACTTAAAGAGATCATAATATCTTTTTGATAAAAATATAAACAATCATCACCATTATTGATGATATCAATGGTTACTTTGATTTTTTTCAATGTAATAACAATAGAACATTTCTGTTTCTTGAAAATTATAATAAAGTTTTGAAAGATTAACAAGAAAAATAAAAACCCAATTAAAGTTCAACATTTGAAAAAATGACAATCTTTATAATCAATGATATAATATCACATAAAATAATAAGAGATTACGTTTCCTATATATTTCATTAACAATTTATAAGCATATAAACATACTAGATCAAGTTTTTTTATATATCTAATATATATTATGCCATTCTAAAAAGTTACTATCATATTGGAAAAACTATTGTAAGAACAGTATAGATAAAACCGAATAGATAATCGATGTAATTAATCATTGACGTCAACTGGTTCTTGTGTCACCAAAATATTATAATGCTAATACTAATATATAAGTAAGCTTTGCTTTGAGACTTACCTTACGTATAGGTTGTTACTATGAAAACATGAATCATATCGTGAACTTTAGCGACGTCAAATCAATTTCTTTCTCATGGTTGCCGTTATCTTTTTCTTTCAAGCTTTCGTGCTGATAACATGTTGTAAATGTAATGAACAAGAACACAAGAATGAGAGAGGAAGAGAATTCTTATTATTGAGATGTCTTCATAATGTTACAATAGGAAGTATTTATAAGGCATAGGAAAACCCTAACTTGTTAATGTAGATTAAGATGAATAGACATAAGCCCATAAGCCCATAATATTTTTACAATAATATCATATTTTTTTTTAATTGTTATCTTCATAATATACATTCTTAAAATACAAATTCCATGATTTTTTTTATCGTCTCCTTATTTGTATTGATTTGAAATATATAAATCAAAAAACAATTTACTCTAGTGGTAAGTTGTTTAGAAAACTCATGAATGACCCAAGTTCAACTCCAACTTATGTCTTCTTTTTTAATTAAAGAATTTTAAAATTAAAAAATAACAAAAAAAAACGAATTTTAAAATTAAAAAAAATAAAATTGTACATATATTAATTAAAATGCCACATGTCATTTAAAAAAATAAAAAAAAAAGCCACATAAATATAATGATGACATGGAAATATGACTTGGCATTATGGGATGCCTAGTGGCATTTTATGTGGCATGCCTCCTCTTATATATAATATATATATATATATATATATATATATATATATATATATATATATATATATATATATATATATATATATATATATATATATATATATATATATATATATATATATACATATATTATATATACATATCGTATATATACATACTCTTATATATATATATATATATATATACATACATACATATATATATATATATATATATATATATATATGATGGCGATATAGTAGGTATTGGTCACGAACCCGACCAATGACCGCTACTAGCGGACCCAATATGACTGGGCTAACCCGGTAACGGTTTGGGCTCACGAAGGCCCGAGTTATTATATAACTTTGGATATCGGATATCTCTTATTTTGGAGATATGTATTCAACGACCGACTTAGGGATACGAGAAGGTTGGGAACAAACCAATAAGGATTGTTATGTATATAAAGGGCATCCAAGCCTCATTAAAAAGTACGATCTCAAACCCTAACTCTCCACTAAACCCTAAAACCGATTACTTACTCTCAGCGAGGAGGATAATCGTGGGAGACAATCCCAGTAAGCCTAACGGTGTTTTCTTTCTTAGTGCACAGTCTCAAGCATTAAGATCCAATTGATCACGAGGCGGAGTCCAAACAAGGAACGCCTAACTTTTGTATCAACAAGTGAAGCCATCAGCGGGACTAAATCACTAAAAACTAGAATGACAAAGCAAGGAAACATAAGCCAGCGATCGCATGGTGACCTACAAGGAAAGAAGCAGCAAAGTGGATGACTTCTTAGCGGGCCTCGGAACAACGGTGTGACTAAAACCAAGGGTCGGGCCGTGGTCTTCAGCCAGCGGAACCACGCCGCGGGACAACCCATTGCTGCTACTACACAACCACAGTACTTGAAGACCCAATGCGCACCTTCACCACCCCTTCCAATGGTGCAGCTTGGGCCTCACAAACCCGCCGAGAGCCTGGCGAAACAAGGGTCCAAGTGGTGGAAAGCAGACACCTTCGCTCTAGAAGAGTGGCACGAATTAAGCGCCAAGTGACTTCGTGTCTCAAAACTATGAAATATTGGCTGCCCTCATGCAAGAGGAAGGCGAAAAGAGGTAGTCGAGCCGAAGCCCGACTCAACTTTTCAGTAGTATGAGACATCCCCATCGCGTCATCAAAAGGAGAGCCGCAGGAAAAATAACGCGCCCAGTGTTTACGAATGGGAGGAGAGTTGAAACGATGAAGCGGCCGACTGCAGTATCTAGAAGAATATGAAGAGGGCGGACGCGTACCAATGTCCACGCTAGACTTGGTAGCCGCAGGGTCAGCGGCATGGACGACGACACTCGGTGAGAGCTCTCAAGCTTCGGATTCGAAACGATCGGCGCAAAGCGCCGAAAAAGGGAAGCTCATCTCTGGTGATTCCCGGACAACGGAATGATGGCCGAGCGAGAACTAGATACCGTACACCATCCAGACCTAAACTAGAACTATTCCACACACATAACTACAAGCTGCTACTTTGCCAACATTGTTTGAAGAAGAAATCGTAGCTAAACCTGAAGATATGAAAACACAAATATTAGAACATGTTTGTGTAACTAATACTTATATCTAAATATAAAAAGTGCATATGTATACATTCAGTGCATCTATACACAAAATAAAAAGTGAATAAAAAACTACTCCATGTGGTTTATTATTAATTATTATACATACAAGCGTCGAATACAAAAATAAAAGTGCATCAACAAACTTAATCAAATAATTCATATCAATCGCATCAACTTATCAAACAAACTAAGATGCAATATTAAAAACTAAAATATAAAAAGTGCATCTGTATACATTCAGTGCATCTATATACATTTAGTGCATCTGTACACAAAAAAATAAAATAAAAGTGCATCAAAAAAACTACTCCATGTAAATTAATATTATACACATAGTGCATCTGAATACAAAAATAAAGGTGCATCAACAAACTTAATCCACTAATTCATATCAATCGCATCAACTTATCACTTCACTTCCAGCTTATTCAGTGCATATAAACTTAATCAACTTATCCATTATACAATTTATCTAATCCGTATCACTTCAAGTTATACATTCAGTGCATATAAACATACAAAAATAAATAATGCATTATGTATAATAACATAAACAAATCCGAAGCATCTGTATCACAACATCAACAACACTTATATCAACTATTGCAGCAACAACAACATTAATAGCATATACATATAACTAATCATATAACTCAACTAATATGAACATGATTGATTAATTAGTGTATATGTATTATACAGCAAATCGAATTTATTAATATATAACAAACAACATAATACATAACAAACATCATAATACATGACAAACAGCAATTAATAAAAATTAGTACATTTGTACATAATAATAAAAAAAAATCGGATTAAGCTAACAACACATTTTATAAAAGATAATCATTAACATATCGATAAAAATAAAAATAAAATAAAAATAGAATAAAAAAATACACAAATCATCAGATAAAACACACATTAGGTCAATATCACTAAAATCAACATATAACATAATCAATTATGAAGATTAACATCGAAACTAAAGGGGAAAACGTGTTACATCACATAATCATACAATTAACAAAAAAATGATGATTATAGATACGATTAACATACTGCTTGATGTCGGAATGTGTCATTATGATTGACTAGATCGATTGCATCAATGAACTCTTTGATTTGTGACAGAAAAAATAAAGTGAATCCGTTTTCATATAGAGAAAAAGAGAATTTTTGGAAAGGATAATCACAAATAATGAATTTGATTTAACGTTATATACGATCTTATTGAAAAGTTATGGAAATTACCTCCAAAAAATTAAAAAGTTACATTTAAACCCCTGTAGTTTGGTAAAAAATAAAGGAGGAAGGGGATGATCTTGGTTGAGATCACTTCTCCAACTTTTCTTGAGATCAACTTTTATGAAATGATCATCAATATATATATATACATATACATATATATACATATATATATATATATATATATATACACATATATATACATACACATATACATATACATACATATACATATACATACATATACATATACATACATATACATACATATACATATACATACATATACATATACATATATATACATATACATACATATACATATATATATATATATATATATATATACACATATATATACATACACATATACATATATATATATATATATATATATATATATATATATATATATATATATATGACTCGATTCCATTGAGAAAGTTTTATTTTAAGAAGATTGAGAAATCTTCGTTTGAGCAAATTGATTCATGTTTTTTATTTGATTCACAAGTAAACATCATTTATGGTGAATCGAACCTATAAATCACAAATTTGATTCACAAATCATTGTTAAAATCGAGTTATGATGATGATTCATTAAATTTGAAGGACAAATCATTATTCTACATATCCATAAAATCGATAGATTTTAACATTGATTTTTTACACATTTTGAATTTTAGTCACATAAAAATGAGTTTTACGCTTAAAAAACATGAATCAAAGTTAAAAATCTATCACTTTAAAACCTTCTCAATCTTCTCAAAATAAAAACATTCTCAATCGATCGGATTCATATATATATATATATATATATATACATATATATATATATATATATATATATATATATATATATATATATATATATAGGTATGTATACATATATATATAGGTATGTATACATATATATATATATATATGTATATGTATATATATATATATATATATATATATATACATATACATATATATATAGGTATGTATACATATATATATAGGTATATATATATATATATATATATACATACCTATATATATATATATATATATATAGGATAGCAGCTACACAATTTTTGGTAGCCTATCAAGACACAATCCTTTATGAAAATACTGTACTTAATGATCACGAGACCGGCAGAAAATCGGGACCACAAAATAATGGGACCCACATTTTTAGCACAAAATTATGCCAATTGGCTACAATTAATTATATAATATATTCCCATATATATATATATATATATATATATATATATATATATATATATATATATATATATATATATATATATATATATGTGGGCAAAGGATCGGGTGGGGATTAAGATTTTAAGTAGGGATGGTGCGGAAATATTACAGTAGCTTTTAAAAAAAATTCAAGAAAATCTGAAAAAGTTAAAAAATCAAAGAGGATCTTGAGATCAACTTTTTAAATGATCCCATCAATATATATATATATATAGATACATATATATACATATACGTATATATACATATACGTATATATACATATACATACGTATATATACATATACGTATATATATATATATATATATATATATATATATATATATATATATATATATATATTTATATATATATATATGATGACGTATAGTCCGTGATGGTCACGTAACCCGACCAATGACCGCTACTAGCGGGCCCAATATGACTGGGCTAACCCGGTAACGGTTTGGGCTCACGAAGGCCCAAACCGTTAGTTATTTACGGCTTTGGATATCGGATATATCTCTATTTTTGGAGATATGTATTCAACGACGACTTAGGCGGATCATGAGAAGGTTGGGAACAAGAAACAATAAGGATTTCGTGTGTATATAAAGGGCATCAAGCCTCATTAAAAGGTCGATCTCAAAACCCTAACTCTCACTAAACCCTAAACCGTTACTTACTCTCACCTGTGGAGGATAATCGTGGGAGACAATCCACTGGTAAGCCTAACGGTGTTTTCATTTTCTTAGTGCACATGTCTCAAGCATTAAGATCCAATTGATACTGAACTGAGTCCAAACAAGGAACGCCTAACTTTTGTATCAACAAGTGGTATCCGAGGGACTAAATCACTAAAAACTAGAATGACAAAGCAAGGAAACATAAGCCCGGTATGGTGACCTACAAGGGAAGAAGCTGACAAAGTGGATCGCCTTCTTAGCGGGCCTCTGGAACAACGGTGTGACTAAAAACCAGGTCGGGCCCAAGTCCGGTCTTCACGACAATGGAACCACGCCGCGGGGACAACCAATGCCGCTACTACAACCACCATCGCGAGAAGACCCATGCGCAACCTTTTCACCACCCCCTCAATCGGTGCGGAAGCGGGCCCTCACAAACCCGCCCGGGCCTTTGGAAAAAACAAGGGTCCATTGTGGGAAGCAGACACCTTAGCTCTAGAAGAGTCACGCTGAATTAGCGCCAAGTGACTTCGTGTCTCAAAACTATGAAATCTTGGTTGCCCTCATGCAGGAAGCGAGAGGTCGAGGTCGAGCACGAAAGCCCGACTCAACTTGACTCAAGTAGGACATCCCATGCGTCATAGGAAGGGAGAGGCAGGAAAAATAACCGCCGCCCAGGTGTTTACCGAGTCGGGAGGAGAGTTGAGAACGATGAAGCGGCCGACTGCGAGTATCTAGAAAGAATATAAGAGGGGCCGGTGATTGTACCAATATCGCTAGACTTGGTAGCCGCAGGTCCGGCAGATGAATTTGGGACAACGACACTCCCCAGTGAGAGCTCTTCAAGCTCGGATTAAAGAGATGAGCAAGCTGTCGAAAAGGGAACTCATCCTCGGTGATTCCTCGGACAACGAGGACGGTGAACAAGGACAACTGGAGTCAGGGGAAGATATCGTGACCAGGAGGGAGGAGATATATCTTCTTCCCTGGCGCGCCACATGGTTGATCACGTTCACTCGGTAGCATCAACGATTTCTGAAGATAAGAGAAGGCGCATGCCAAGCGTGAAACCTCGATGGAACAATTGATCCGGACGATCACCTAAAATTTTCCAAATCATGCTACTATCGAAATTTGGCCACAACACGTGTGGGTGCCATATTTCAATTCCACATTAGTGGGCAATCGCTGTGGCCTGTTGATGAAGCTTCCAAGCGGAAGCATTGATGGCTTTGAAGGTTGCGGAAGGCGTTTGCGAACTCACTCAAAAGGAAGAAGTCGCGAGAAAACCCCTTCGAACTTGCGAGGTAAAACAGTGCCAGGGTTGAATCTACAAGCGCTTATGTGGGCCTACATAGATGAATGCATACATGTCAAGGCATGTCGAAATATTAAAGATCTGGGGTTCATGAAGGATCAATAACCCGAGAACTCATCAAAAGGCGAACGATAAGGTCCCCAAACCTTTGATGAACTTATGAAGCGCATAAGGTCCTTTATCCAAGGAAGCTAACCTTGCGGAGAGCAAGAAAGGCTACTCAAACTATAGGTCACAAGAACAACCTAGGAGACAATCCATTGACCAAAGTAGCCGCACCAGAAAATACCGCAGCCGGGGAGCGAGGGCAGAGATAGCGACAAGTATACCCGCTAACAAGACTCCAAAGGAGATATTCGGCGGAAGGCGCTGAACTGAGCCCCCACCAATGCGCACTCCGGAAGATGGTAGCGTGGGGAACGGATACTGCGACTATCATGGACCGGAAGGGGCCACACCACCAATGAGTGTGTCAATTCGTCAACTAATTGATAAGCTAGTCAAAGAGAAGCGATTGGACCATTTAGTTAAGAACATCAAGGAAGGAAAGATAAGCAAAACAGGAACAAGAAAGAAGCACCTAAAGATAAGTACATACCATCTACATGATACAATCATGCGTGAGCTAATGACTAGGCGAAAGATCAGCCAAAAGTTTTCCAGGAAGGCGAAATCTCTTTCCCCACCTTGGTCACGGATAACCAGATGAGTAGAACCGCTACCAATGAAATTGCTTAGCAGTCACGATATCCACCGCATGTATGTTGATGGAGGAGCATCCATGGATATAATGTATGAACATTGTTTCAAGCGGACGACACGAGATCTGCATCAGTTAAGCCCGGTAATGACGTCGTTATTGGTTTCTGAGGAGAAGATATGGCCCATGGGGCAAATATGCCTACTAGTCAATGTGGGTAATAAGGAACACTCCACGATAGCCTGGATGAATTTTATGGTAATCAAATCCCCTTCGCCATACAATGGTATTATTGGAAGACCAGGGATATCAGCCATGCGCGCAGTACCATCTACAGCACATGGGATGCTCAAGTTCCGGTGGAGGTGGCATTGTTACTCTCTACAATACCACCGTACCACCTAGAGAATGTAACACGGTTACATGTGAGACGGCACACATTTCAGAGCAGTAGCGCAACTAAAGTATCAAACCTAAAGGTCGCAATTCATCCTGATTACCCAGAACAAGAAGTATCGATCGGGGGATCGCTATCTGATAACGACAGGGCAGCTGTGTGAGCACTCTTGCAAAAGAATATAGACATCTTTGTGTGGGAACCAAAGCACATGACTGGTGTGCCACGCTCGATTACATAACACAAGTTGAGAATCCGACAGGATACTCCCGGTCACGACAGGCGGGGCTCCGGGCGCACAAAAAAGCCATTTGGAGGAAGTACACAAACTTTGGGCCGCAGGTATTATCGCGAGAAGTCTATTACCATGGCCGCTCCAACCCGATGATGGTCAAGAAGAGCGATGGTAGTTGGAGGATGTGTGTGGACTTCACGGATCTCAACAAAGCATGTCCACAAGACTGCTACCCACTACCAGAGATAGATTGGAAGGTAGAATCCTTGTGCGGATATCCACTCAAATGTTTCTTAGACGCATACAAAGGGTACCACCAAATTCAAATGGCCAAAGAAGATGAGGAAAAAACGACCTTCCATACAAGCCAAGGCGTCTATTGTTATACAAAGATGTCCTTCGGCTTAAAGAATGCAGGCACTACCTACCAGCGATTGGTAGATAATGCATTTGACAAATAGGTGGGCCGCAACCTGGAAGTTTATGTTGACGACCTTGTCATAAAAAGCCATACGGAGGATGAATTGGTGTGCGACATTGAGGACATTTAAGACGCTTCGTGAGATCAACATGAAGTTAAATCCTAAGAAATGTACCTTTGAAGCTACGTAAGGCATGTTCCTGGATACTTGATAGAGCCCGATGGCATTAAACCGTGTCTAGAAAAATGAAGGCTGTCATCCAACTTCCTTCACCGCGCACATTGAAGGAAGTCCAATCTCTGAACGGAAAACTGGCCGGTTTGAATAGATTCTTATCCAAATCCGTAGACAAGTCACTCCCTCTCTTCAAAACACTCAAGAAGTGTATAAAAAAAGGAGACTTCCGTTGGACAATGGAAGCAGAAGAAGCTTTCATACAGCTTAAACAACAATTCAGTACAAACACCGGTATACTTTGTAAGCAAAGCACTCAAGAAAACGGAGATTAACTATAGTGCAATGGAGAAGTTGGTCTTGGCATTAGTATTCGCCGCCAAACGTCTGCTTATGCAGGTACTTCAGTGCACCCAATAGCGGTGATCACGGACCAACCTATCAAGCAAATCATCTCCAAACCCGATGCATCCGGACGACTGAGAGTGGAGTGTGTTGCTAGGTGAGTATAACATCTCCTCTGGACCCATCTGCGGTTAAAGGCGGATACTAGCAGACTTCATCATCGAAAAACAAATACATGACACACCTTCACAAAACAAGGTGGAACTACAAGAACCATGGATCTTATTCACGGATGGATCCTCATGCGTGGACGAGTCAGCGCAGAGCCTTATCCTCACGAGTCCGAAGGGAATGGAATTCACTTACGCGCTGCGTTTTGAATTCTGACAACAAACAACGGCAGAGTATGAAGCCCGATTCTTTGGACTCGCATTACGCATCTCGAATGGGCATACGCAACCTAGAAGCAAATGTGGATTCCCGTCTGGTAGCCAACCATGTGTTGGGCTAGTATGTGGCTAAAGAGGAAAACATGATTCAGTACCTCGAAAAGACCAAGTCCCTAATCCAGGGCTTTGACAAGTTTACCATCAAACAAGTTCCTAGAGGAGAAAATAGAAAGGCGGATGCACTGAGCAAGATTGCATCCACAAGCTTTTCACACATCAAAACAAGTATTGGTGGAAACTCTGAAGAGCAAGTCCATCTCGGATATGGAGATATCCACGGTGATAGAAGAACAAGGTCCTACATGGATAACTCCAATCGTCGAGTTTATAAGCAAGGGCATATTACCCCAAGAGCGAGGGCGCTTGCGGTAGTGGCGCACATCACGAGGTTTGAACCCGTGCGACGTATACTATATCGGGCGGCTCATTTCGCAACCATGGCTTCGATGTGCCGGACCCCTTCAAGCAGATTACATACTCCGAGAGAGATCCGCGGCTCATCAGGTATGCACTTTCGGGACCAGTCCGTTGTGGCCAGCGCTTTACGGTCAGGGATACTATGGCCCCTCGATGCACCCGTGAGCGGGACTTGATAAGAAAGTGTAGCGACTGCCAAGTTCACGGACCCATTCCACGCCAACCACAACAGGAGCTAACACCTATTACATGCGCCGCCATTCTATAAATGGGGTATCGACATTGCAGGGCCCTTCCCTTTGCTGGCCGAGAGTTGAAATTCCTTATAGTGGCTATAGACTATTTCACTAAATGGATTGAGGCAAAGGCGGTCGCGACAATCACAAGTAACCGGTAAAGCGATTTGTTTGGGAAAATATCGTATGTCGTTTGGATTACACGGGAAATCATCTCGGATAATGGAAAACAATTCTGCGACAACCCCTTTCAAAGAATGGTGCGGCTGAATATTGCACAACACTTCGCGTCAGTTAAACACCCACAAACCAATGGTTTGGTCGAGCATGCAAATCGAAGTCTAGGTGAAGGAATTAAACCACGCTTAGACAAACACAAAGGAAGGTGAGAGGAACTATCACATGTTTTGTGGGCGCACCGCAC
Organism: Chrysanthemum makinoi; assembly: GCA_910596185.1. Classification (NCBI taxonomy): domain Eukaryota; kingdom Viridiplantae; phylum Streptophyta; class Magnoliopsida; order Asterales; family Asteraceae; genus Chrysanthemum; species Chrysanthemum makinoi. The sequence continues at coordinate 108,887,857 of OU343219.1, forward strand.
TTTAATCAAAATTAGCACGGGAGACACTCCCTGTAGGATCGTTATTTTATTGTGTTGATGATTCGGGTGGTCTTGGATGATCAAAATACATGTTTGCCATAGTTAGAGAGTTATTAGAGAGAGAGGGTGTTCTTGCTAGAGGTTTACACAAATTGTAGAATATTAGATTAGGCACCACCCTTCCATGGATGGAAGGGGTATTTATAGTTACATGAAATACGACCTCTTATCGGCTGTGGATCAGCATACATTAGGTAAAGACGTCCTTCCTCCCGCGGTGTAACACTAAACTATTCTCGCTACGACAAACAAATAAACTACTAAATAACGTAACAAACGAAACGCTCTCGAGCTAACATATGCTAGACTTATAATTGGGGTGAACGACACTTTAACATGGAATTTTCTAATTCCTAACAATCTCCCCCTAAGGGAGGTCACCCCATGAAATACATTTTGCATCCTAGCATTCTATCTTTGACTTTGTTCCAAGCTCGTAGACTTCAATTCTTCAAATTCCTTATTCTTTGTGCTTGTGTAGCGATTCTTCAAAGTCATAGATTTGTACTTTTTTTAGTAGGGCCTTTAAGCGATCCACATCTTTGATGATCTTTGAGCTTTCTTTGAGATCATCACCCACATAAATCTACGGATCACCCTTTGTTGTGTTTGCCATCATGTGAAGTTGTGACTTTGGACCGACATGCTCACACTTTTGAATCATGACATCTTTCCATCAGAGTAGCGGAAGCCTTACTGGTTCATGATATTTGCGGCAGTAAGCAAAAGCATAGTATGAAATATCGAGCCGGGTTATGTAGATAAGCACTAGTCATGATTTCTTCAAATTAAGTGGATCTTTGAGCATGCGGCTTTGGATTGACCGCTCAATTCGAGCAATACAGCAGATCCAAATGTACCTACTGCAAACAACAGTTAGCAATGAAACACACCAAAAGTGTCTTTGATCACTTTCATTTGAATTGAGGTACCGCGGCCCGGTTCCCGTTGATCGATTATAAATCACTGTGATGGTAGGATTCCTAAGCATCTCCTTAGCGAGTTTAGCGGTTGTTCTAGCGTTGTTCTCAGCGGAGCGTCTCAAAGAAGACAACGGGTGAGTGAACGGTAATTGAGATTCAGATTGATGAAAATGATTTGAAAACAATCGCGTATTGCTTGAAGAAAGAGTTTTGCAATATGACGAAGGTTTTATGAGGAAGATCAATTTTCAATCAAAATACTTTTTGTATTAGAGAATGAGTACACATTTGACGTGCTAGCGAAAAGAAGAGATTCGCACATCGAACGGTTTTTCTAAAAGTATTTTTCAATCAGAGATACTTTTTGAATTTGAAATGAATACACATTCGACGTTCTAGAGAAAAGAAGGTTTGCACATCGAACGGTTTTTCCAAAAGTATTCGTCAATTCCATTCCTGTACCAAGGTTGATTCAAGAAGATAAGCCCATTGTTTCTATCCAGTTGTCACAAGTTTGATCATACGAGAAGATCTCACATGTCACCCACCAAGAGCTTGTTTGATGTTGGCTCTAGAAGGATTTCCATCTTCATCGTGAATACTTTTACATACCACTCAGATGTTCTGGCAATTACCACAAGGATAATCGTAGGACTCTCAATATATACTTACTTTCCACATTGTGTGAAACAGCAAGTCTTCATTAATTTAGTGTCCTAATGAGATATTGTGGATGATCTCTTGGCTCTAGACTCAATAGTGCACATTTGGTTCCTGTGTCGGAGGCTAGGGAGAGGGTCTCCTTCTTCAATATCAACAATCTCTAAGAGAAAGTCGATAGATTATGTAGGTTCCCCGTGAGAATGAGACAAGCCCTTTTAAGAGGAACTTGAGTGGCTTGGGAAGTTTAGTGCAGTCGTCAGGGTCCATGACGTCTTGTCTTCAATACCGGCGTTACCTTGGTAACCACCAGTAGCATATGTATTGAACCCGGTTTATGCCCTAAGGTTGAATTATTGGAAGGCTATTTCTTTTCACCCTTTTCATATTCATTTCTTTTTCATTCTTCAACCCCTTTAGTGCTTACCGAGCCTTCATAACTAGAACCTTGTTGGGTTTATTCCCGATTACTAGCTCATCTCGGTCATACTCTTCCCATTTCTCATTTTCTCCTTTTTTCAATATACCTAAGGACTCTACACTATCTAGTGGATTGTCCCTAGGTAGATCCCTCAGGCTCTGGCGGGATCGTGGGAACAAATACCTAACCTCACCATCCTTATAACTCCATACATAAAGTAAATTGGTCGGTCTTTTGGTATTGTTCATTCTTCCTTGAAACCAATTGAAAAATCATTTGGAAAAACAATCAAGGTACTTGTGATACGAGATCAAAGCATTTTGTACCTTAATAGTTTTGATCATTTTAGAAATGCTCCCCCTCAACATGTGCATATGATTTAAAATTGTTTGGCACATGGAGGCAAGAGTTCTTTGAAATTTTGAAATTATTTCTTGATCACAATTTCCTTAGAAAAAGCCATTTGAATTTCTTTGGTAAAATTCTCCCCCTCAATATGTGCATAGAATATTTGAAATCATTTTATCACATAGAGGCAAGAGTTCTTTTGAAGCACATCCACAATCACAAGCGCCATTAAGAAACCAATTTTAAAACTCAATCAAGGTACTTTATAAATCACTTTAAAAAGCTTTTCGTACCTCGATAGTTTATTTGCTCCCCCTCAATATTTGCTTCAAGATTGAAGCGTTTAGCACATATGGCGAAGCAGCGTGCACAATTAAATCAAAACGATCACCTTTTATCAAATTTCATTATTAAATCACAAATTCTCCCCGATCAAAAATATCAAACCCTTTGAGATTTTGGATCTCAAGTGATTTAATACGGTTTAGAAAACATGGGAGAAAATGTGGCCTGGTTTAAATACTCATCATGGTTTTGGATAAATCCTCCTCCTCAACATGTGCATTGTGTATGAAATCGTTTGGCACATGGAGTCAGGAGTGCCTTTAAAGGACTAAAACCAATTCCATTTTAAACGATTTGAGATTTAAAACACGATCTCTACCCCTATCAAATATCAAACCATTTGAGATTTGTGATCCCAACTGATTTAAATCATTTAGAAAATTTGAGGAAAGACGTGGCTTGATTTACTTTGAAAAATAGACGGATAAGGACCATTTTAAGACATTAAAGATTGTTAGTATCGAGGTATGATTGTTTTAAGATCTTTAAGTAAAATAAAACAATTTCACAATCAAACAAGAACAGAAAATATTTCATTTTGATAGACCTTGATTCAAAGAAAATCATACCATGACATAACATTAAATCTTTAGATCACCACTTATTAACGTACAAAGCGGAACTTTTGTGAAGAAATATCGTTTGAAAATATTTTATTTTAAATCACTCTCCCCTCAATCCATGACAGAAGTCAATAATTGAGTGACTTAGGTTTTGATAATATGAAGTCTGGTGATTTTCAAAATTAGTCCATATATTTTCAAAACAATAATTTTCCATTTTCAAAACAATTTTATTCAAAGTTTTAGAAAAATGGTATCATCACTATTATCCCTGCACAAGATCGTTAGGTGGATGAGAAGCTACATTGATCTTTGTAGGGCTTGGAAGAAAACCGTCTGTGATCAGATGAGACTTCTTCTTACGTTGCATTTTGAATGCCAATGAGGTCAAATTAAGCTCGTTTCTTCAATCACTTAGAAAACCATCTGCGATGCAGTGAGACCTCTTATGTTGCATTTATGCCAACTCTCCATAGAAGTCAATTAAGCTCCGTTTCTTCATTTGTCAACCCAAGATATAGTTACCCTTTCCTTTCGGCATCCAATCATCTTCAATTGTGGATCCGGATCGGGAACATTCTTTTATACCAATATACCTACATACGTTAGTGAACACACATACAAATATATGGTGGTCGACATCACCCAAACAACAATCGACTAATAAAAGTCAATGCAACATATCAATCAGATCATATAAATGTAAGGGAATATTGTGATCATCAAACTCTAATCATCTAATCCTAGCAATCATATCCTAGGCACCTAGTCCTTCAACATAGGTTAACATCATTTTTAATTAAGCATATTAGGATAATTAAGAAAGCCCGTTAGATGATGTAGATTTGAAAAACATTATCCCCCTCAATCCATGACTCATTTTATGAAATGTTTAAAAGCGCTGAAGTCATTGATTGAGTTTGCAAATTTAATAAAAACTCTGAAACTGATTGTTGTTAAAGCAACTCATTTTACCACCATTTTTTGGAAAACAACAAATATTTTTCTGAAGAATTTTAGACGGAAAAACATTTGTGTAGGAACAGCAATCCTTTGACATACTTTCCTCAAATTGTTTAGTTTTAGGATAAGTGCACGAAATATTTGAAAAATGGTTTAGCGCAGTACTTTCCTTTCTTGAAGAGCGGGTTGCTATCAGAAATAATAGCAAGCCATAGTTTTAACACTTGGGTTACAATTAAAATAGCGCAAGCCATTATTTGAAGCCAGGTTCTGAGTTTGAAATAAGCGTAAGCCATTTTTTTAGACATGTTTAGAAAGGAATATTTACACCTCCTCTTCGAACTTCATCTAAAGTCCCGTGCCATTATTGAATGACATTTCTAAGACCGTAGATGTTATCGATGCCAGAAGACATGTCTTGAGAAAACAATATTTTTGGTATTTTTAAAATTTTACGATTTTTTTTGGTTTTGAAGGTTTTATATTTTTCTATTTTCTTTTTGTTGGTTTTATATTTTTGTATTTTGCTTTTTGTAAATATTTACAAAGATAGAGTAGATGATATAATTTAAGAGGATGATGATACGAGTACCGAGATAAGGATATCGAGCAGCACATCGTAGAAGATAGAATTCGTCATCTCTTAAACATTCACCACCAAAGCTTCGAGGCTCGAATAGAAGATAGAACATTAGCCTTTGAGGAAAAGAGACTTTGGCGGCTTCCCCAAACCAAAAATCCTTATGTTGAAGCGATTCAAAGCTTTCTTTCAAGCTTCATTAGCAGTGCACAAAGAAGCACACCATTATCATCGATCTTCTCGCTCCTTTTAAGAATAATCCGTGATTCTTCATTCGGGTTATATCATCCAAAGAACAACCACGCGTATCATCCCACAAATAAATAACTCTTCTCAAATTTCATTCCACTTTGAAGTGAAATCCATTCCAAAAGGTGTCAAGAGACCACTTCCCAGCGTAGTTGAATTGATCACGTCAGGTCTCTTAGACTAGAGCTCACGAACCCGAATACACATATATCCGAAGACAAAGAAACTTATACCACGAAGTAGCTGATTAAGTCCAGATAGCCAAAGAATAACCGATGTATACTTTTCTCTCTAAAGAAAGTGTATGAAGCTCAAGCGAAGTACCCGAATACCAAAGAGAGAATAACCGATAACATTGAAGAAGCAGGCGAATCGATTATCTGCGGATGTCCCTCCGAATAAGTGATTAATCCCTCAAGTGAGCACTAGAAGCGTCCCCAATGTACACAATCTCTCTCTCGATGAATGCGATATCATCATCACACACACACTTGTGTACCTTTTTATCATCGAAACTAACTCTTCCATCTCTTCCCCATAGTTGGAATAAAAACACTGAGCGCCATGAGTCAAATCTTGAGTTTCTCTGCGGTAATGACAATAGTCTTCCCGGGATATCTTCAATCACTTAGGAGTATTAAGCTCGTCAAGATTACTCGCGTATAGATGTGTGTCTCCTTCCCCTTCTTTGGTTAGACACTTGAGTTCACAAATCATTATAAGCCCGTATACTAGAAATTTATTGAGAAGATCGCTTGAAGTCTTGTGAGAATCAACTTGAGAAGACTCTCTCGACTATTTTTATCAACCCTTATGTAGACGATTTGTAGTGACTACTGAAGAGAAAACTGATATACCTAGAAGGCTGAAGTCAACTTCCCACATTTGTATCTTAAGCTTGCACTAATGATGGAAGAGCGTGTTAGAGAATTTATGCTTCAAGCAAATCTCTAAGTACTCGCTACCCAAACAAAGTATGAGACATTAACACCTCTTGAGATTATCCACACCGTCATGCGTGTGACAGAGTAAAACAAAGTAACTCCTAATAGTGATAGTTAGCCGGTCTTCACCATCCACCTTCATCTTTGGTAACTAGATAAACCAAGTCTTCACCTCAAATTCTTAAGCCCAGAACAAGTTATCAAATAAGAACCCGCCTTTGTGAAAGTCAACTTCAATCTCAAATAAGTGATAAATGATTAACTTCGAAGTAATCACCTTGTGTCAAATGTCCAACAATAGTCAACATCAGCGTCTCGAGGAGTCATTGCTAAAAATATGAGCAAGTCTAATTGGGAATTGAATCACGATTATAACTTTCTCCCAATTAGTGCTCCCCCCTAAACCGACAATCTGTTTGATAAATGCCCGGATAAAGAAGAAGTCTTTAGATCGTTAAATGCAACTCGTCTTTAGTCTTCTAACATGTAGCAGAAAATGTAGAGCCGGTATGGGCTTCGACCTTCTTCAATATTGTCAGGTTGGGGAATAGATAGTTAACATCTTCATTTCACCAAAAACACAAGAACATCACCAAAAGCATCCCAATTAACTTACATCTTGCAAATCCCCTTAATTAAGATCCTCCCAATCAAACAAGAACAGAAAGATGTTCATCAAAAATCAGATGTCGGGCCTTGTGAACACGAAATGGTAACACCAAGCAAACAATCACATCAAACAAGAACGAAGGTTGTTGGAATCATCATGTTGATGTGCACGTGAAGCATTAACCGGAAGCACTTTGTCAATAAACTCATATCAACAGTGAAGATGTCAACCGTAGCTCATAGAAGAAAAACACCATGTAAAGATGACCCGATAAGAAGAAGCTCGGTTCTTACATGAGTTAGAGCCGTATGACCATATATTCTCATAAGTCAATCAACCATGCAAAATTATCACTTCTTCTCCCCACTCAAAATTGCATCGGAGTTGCCATTCTTGATTAAACAAATGAGTATCATCCAAATGTAGTCTATTCACACTTCTCCCCATAAAATTACTACAGGATGTCGCCATCGTCATTATAGTTGAGAAAGTGGAATGAAAACAATCAATAGTAGCCCGGTTCACTTGATGACTGAAGCGCATGGAAAAAGTATGAAGCATGTTGATGAGAATGGTCATAATAAGAAGATTTCTCTTCTTCTTGAAGATAAAGCCAACTGGCGTACACTTTTCTTTTTCTTTGAGGTCGAAGCATGAGTATTGTGTTCATACGTCATTAGAAGATTTCTCTTCTGGAAGATAAAGCGCCCCAGAATGTACACTTTTCTTTTCTTTAGAGAACGAGGCATGAACTGGTGTGTTCATACGTCATAAGAAGATTTCTCTTCTTCATAAGATAAAAGCGCCAGAGGCGTACCTTTTCTTTCTTTGGAGAACAGGCATGGTAGAAGTGTTCATACGTCATAAGAAGATTTCACTTCTTTCGAAGATAATGCACCTTGAAGCGTACACATTTCTTTTCTTTGGAGTCGAGGGCTCGGCCCATGTGAGCGGGCGTCATAATCTCTCTCTCTTTTCTCTCTTAGAAAACATGATAATCATCCCCATTATCATTGTTAGGCTCTTTGTAGTAGCCAGGTTGATGGAGAAACCAATATGATGAATTTGACCACGAAATTAAAATACGAACTCGTGACTTAAACTTGCACATATGTAACAAAGGCGGTCTGAGGACTTCATGCCCATTTGAATCTCTAAGTACTCTATACTCTTCAACCAACCAACCATGGTATAAGGCGTACATTTACCTCTTGAAAAATCCACAATTGAATGTGACAGGCACTACAAGCGTAACTCCTTTAAGTGATAGTTATTTTGAGGTGATAAGAGCCCAATTCCCCAGAGTGGTAAAGAAAAGGTAAAAGTCACCCAACAATAACTAGATTTCCAAGTCTTCATTTTTGATAATAAACTTCGACAAGGATCTGAAGAATCTTCATCCATCCATCCCCGATACCTTGGATACTAAGTACACTTTCGCCCGTGATAATTCACTTCAACCTCAAATAAATAATAGTGAACTAACTCCGTTGTCACATCTTCTGATTAAAAGCTCAATTCTAGCCTCCTTTGACGTTTAAAGTGAACTATGATAATGGTTTTCATCCCGACCATGGTTAAAAGCACAAAACCCCGTAAGACCAAGTAATAACCATACTGCCATGACGAATAACCAAACACACATCCAAGTCATGAAGTACACCCGTTTATCCCATCTTCGGCTGAGAAACGTAGCACCATCAAATAAGATCCGAAATACACTTTCCTTTCTCCAAGATGGTTCCATCAATCACGAGGGTTTTACAATTCTATGGTTTAAACGAAATAGGTTCTTCAGCGGGATTTTACAAAACCAAGAATAAACCGTAAGATAGATCCGGAAATGCATTTTACTATTATCAGGATGTTTCCATTGTCACGGGATTTTACAAGTCTATGATTTAAACCGAGAAATAGGTTCTTTCGCGGGATTTTACAAAATCAAGACAAAACCGTAAACAATGTCAGCTTGAAGGTGTTATGACAAATTTGGTTTCGGTGAATATCTGTTTTAGGGGAGCATGCAGCGGTTCATCAACTGTTTATTATCCAACATCATCAACATCATCAACCATCCAATATATACTTTGGTAAACACATCATTCACGCATTCAGTCGGCTATTGCAGTGACAACATGGTGAAGTAACCCGATATGCCAAACTTGATCATGAAGTGAAATTCCCCAGATTTGTTACTTAAACTTGTACTAATCCTTGTGAAGAAGAAACGGTGTACCCAATGTACAAAACCTCTTGACATATCCTCAACTGCGTGAGACACCGAAGTGATAGTTACGTTGTGGATTAAGTGAGAAAGAATTACAACCGTAACGAAATAGCCAAGTCTTTATCACACTCTATCAATGCTCAAACAAGTCATCTTCGCAGAAGGGTAGAAAAAATGAAAATAAGTAAACGCGCCCCGAAAAACCTCACTTCAATTCCAAATAAGAAATACCAACTACAAGCAATCCCAAAGTCAACTTTGTTCAACCATAAATTCAAGCCGCAATATAATAATATTCGTGAAAATGAATAAACCAAAGTATCAACCCTCATCACAACAAGTCTCATCATCAGATCTCATTAGTCCATCTTCCAAGAATAATCATACCCGACGGTCCATAAGAACACACTTCACTTTACAAATAAATAGTAGATCCGTTCAAGCTCATGAGACAATCAAATCCGATCCAACACCAATTCCAAAACTTAATCCAAGTTCATCCCACAAGGTAATAATACATTCATTCCAAATCATAATCATGAGATATCCTTGAAAAACAATTACCACTAGTGTGCCAAGTATCATCAAACTAATATCACAAGAGTTTACTACACGTTTCATGTAATAACCTGATTAAACATAATCCATTTGTGATAGAAATCTGTATGGCATAAAATATATCATGGTCATGTGACGCCTTATATTTTCACGTAACATTAATATCCCAAAATTTGGCAGATAGGCCCAATGATCAAGCAAGGTTAACAGCCGGCCCCATTAGAAATTCTTGGCCCACTTCCAATTCAGGTCCAGCTTCACATTTACCCTAAGTGTTGGATAATAAAACACAACATAACCTCATTTGCCCTAAATTTACTCACATATATCACGCCTCACACTCACAATATCAGTAAACTTCATCAAATATTAATCCGCCTCCCTTCCTTAAACAAAAAGAAAGCGCATCAATATAAAACAAAATTAAGCTGCCACGGGATGGCTCGAGATACTTGTGACAGCCACAGGGATGGTGAGTCATGGGTTCAAGATGACAAGATCGAACAATCAAGTTTAAGGTAGGTAAAATCCTTTTCATATGTTGTTATGACAGAACAAAACGAACCAAGCAAGGTAAATAACATACTTGTTATTCCACCTTATGATGTGTCGAATATTTAGTGAGGCAAGGCTTCAAACATTGGGATCTGTGATGACCAGGGTTCAACAAAAACTTTTATAAAAGATTAAGATTGAATCCTTTCTGAGATTAATATGTAATTCGTTTAGATTGAGTCTTGGTTTTGTTGGATTTAGTTTCGGGTCAGTTTGTACTACTTCGAGTTTGCTCGTGCTTTTATCATTTTGATATAGACATCGACTGATGATGATTTATGGTGTTGGTTTATGGTATTGTGGTCATGAAGTATTTGGTATTGTATCATGGTCGTGTTTAAGTCTGAGTCATCTTCTTCATCCTTTCTGTCAAGTTGTATCAGTCAAGGGTCATTGCCACAAGTCGCTAGCCCAAGTCCCCAAGTCGCTAGCCCAAGTAAATAGCGATTTAGATGTAACTCGCACACCAAAGCTACTTAACAATAAATAAACAAGCTATTGACTTGAAAGTCAACGAGATAACCAAGTCGCCAACTTTTCTTGACATAAGTCGCTATCAATATAGTGACAAGTCGCTACATAGAATACATTGCATCCGGACAGATATTAGGACAAGTCGCTAGGAAGAATGACCACAAGAGCTAAAGATTTATGGGTTTTCCGTCTTTTCGACCAAGATTCGACCATATTCAAAACGAACCCGAGAAAAAGCGCATAAAAGATGAAATTTTTTACTGTTTTGACCATGACAAGTTATCAGATGACCCTTTTAGAGCACAAATAAAGACCATTTGTATTCACGGATAGTACCAAGAAGTCTGAAAAAAATGAAAATACAACTAGCAGTGTTTGGACAGTTTGGACATACAGATGACACCAGGACTTTTAACATTTGACCAAACAAAAAGATACAATACTTGTTAACCACAGTTTACCCAAATAAAATATTCCGACCACTCAAATACAAACAACAGTTTCAAACAAAAATCAAAACCACAAGAAAAATCATCAAAACACAACAACCTGGGCTCTGGTACCAATTGTAGGATCGTTATTTTATTGTGTTGATGATTCGGGTGGTCTTGGATGATCAAAATACATGTTTGCCATAGTTAGAGAGTTAGTAGAGAGAGAGGGTGTTCTTGCTAGAGTTTTACACAAATTGTAGAATATTAGATTGAAAAGCACCACCCCTTCCATGGATGGAAGGGGTATTTATAGTTACATGAAATACGACCTCTTATCGGCCTGTGGATCAGGGCATACACGATGGAAGTAAGACCCGTCCTTCCTCCACGGTGTAACACTAAACTATTCTACGCTACTGACAACAAATAAACTACTAAATAACGTAACAAACGACACGTCTACGAGCTAACATATGCTAGACTTATAATTGGGGTGACCGACACTTTAACATGGAATTTTCTAATTCCTAACACTCCCTTTTCTCTTTTCTATGGGACAGAAGCCGTCATACCAGCCGAAATTGGGATGCCAACTATTCGCACCGCCGAAGTTAATGTTACAACCAATGACGATGAACGGCGTATTGACTTGGATTTGCTGGAAGAAAGGCGCGAACAGCAGCAGCTATATCGGGAGCCTAAGTCAAAATGAAAGGATACTATGATGCTAAAGTTCGAAACACCTCATTCAGACCAGGCGACTTTGTATATCGCTGCTATGACGAGCCATGCGAAGATACGGGTAAATTGGACGAAGTGGGAAGGACCTTATGAGGTCATTGAAGCATTAGGAAAGGGCGCGTACAAGCTACGTGACATGGATGGTCTTGAGCTACCACGCACATGGAACATCTACAATCTTAAACGATGTTATCTCTAGGAACGGCCACGGCCCAGCGCACGGACACCACTGCACTTTAGTATAGTGCTCAATAAATATCCGTGTATTTACATTCTGGTTTACTTAGGAAAACGTCTTTTTTCTTTTTTACAAAAACTTGCAAGTATTAATAAAACGTCGCGGTTTCTAGCTAACTCCGTGACACATTTCAATTTGTTATTCGCATCTTATTCATGTCTTAACATTGTTGTTATCTTATCTTTTGCCTACATGGCGTGCATGCACTTATTAAACCCACGATGGTAGTAGGATGAGTAAACCTACTAAATAACTCGTTGAGTAAGAGGGTTGCAAACCCATCAACATTGGATCATGCATCCTTGTTAAACACCTTATTTTCAAGATGTTGGAATAAGTTTAATGCGCATTCCACGATGGATGCGCAACAATGCATACTGTGCGCGTTTAACAAACTCGGAATCAAGACTCTTGACTCCTTAATATGATATTCTGATGGCATATCACACAATACACGATTATTATACAAGTACTTAGAAATTATGTTTCAAGTATATTAGATCATGATTTTCACACAAGATTATGGACTTCATATATTATTCGCGCTTATACCACTGTTTGATTCTTAGACAACAAGAACGTTTTTTTTACGCAAAGACGGATAACTAAGTACAAACATTATAAGTCGCAACCACATCAACAAAAGGAAAATTTCATTAAGGACCACGAGTTCTTACAAAAAGATACTTACAAAGAAACTACAACCTATATACTATTACAGCGCCTGAGAGATGAGCTCTCCACATGGCTTGCAACATCCCCAACCTCTTTTAGCTTCTTCAACAAATCAGAATCTTGGCGTGATACCGTGGCAACACTAACAGGTACCCCATCAGATCTAGGGAGATGCGCTGCGCCAATACCACACAGAATAGCCTTCCCCTTCACGCCCTTCTTCTTCGCGAGCCTCGTATGATGGGCTTCTAAGGACTCTTTCAAAGAAATTTCCTTCTCAAGAGTGAAGGGGTTCAGGATGTCTCGGGGGCGCGCAAATATAGGTACCGCGGTATGTGATCAGGGCTTCAAAAAATAGTCAGGTTGCGCCTCTGCATTATCAGCACGGTGGCGGGCCAAGGTTAATCCCTCCATAATCACACCAACGGGATAATCCTGGGTGCGCTCCAACACCGCAATCATATTACCCATTGCAGCAACAAGGTCCTCATAAGCATGCTCATTGTACCCAGGCGCCTGTGCAGCAGGCACTTTCAAAAGGCCACTCTCATGAAGTTCTTCTACAGCCTCTGCCTTACCACGCGCCAACGCGCACTGAAAAACAGCCCCGAAAGAATCTATTACCTCTTTCGACTCCAAAGTACTAAGGGAAGCAAGGCGTAAACCATGGCCAATGAGCCACCTGCGCTCAAAAATGGTGGAAACTAACTGAGGATACAGCTCTTCATCATACTCAATGCTGAGCTTGCGCAGCTTCATTTCCTGCTTCTCCAACATCCCCTCCACGGCTGCACGAAACTCTCCCAACCGCGAGAAGTGCTCATCCTTCCCATGCTCTAAATATCCAAGGGCCGAGACGCAAGTAGCCTTATAGTCATCCAACGCAGCACGCTTCTGGCTCACTTGGGTAATAAATTGGATCTTTTCTTCAGCAAGTTTTTGGGAATAAGAACTCGCACCTGCGCTTCGGCTGACGCGGCCAAGCGGCATCGGCCGGCGCAATTTGTTCATCCTTCTGTGCGCTCTGGCTACTCTCCCCAGCATATCTCGACTTTAGCTGCGCGACCAATGAAGCCTGGTGCGCAGCAGCCAAACTAAGCTCCTCAACAAGTTGGTCCATTGGCACATCCCCAGCTGGAAATGGATTGGCGCTTTGGCTCCCGGGAATAGGAGGGTCAGTGCGCATAGGACTTGCCTTGGGTGGTGAATCCCCGGTAGCACTCCCAGTGGTTTCAGAACTGCACGCAAACAAAATAAATTTTAGGATTACTTTATAATATAAACAGGGATGTGCTAAGCGTCGCGACAACAATACTTACTTGGAAGGAGTAGTCTTTGTTACGCGAAGGGGCAATGATTCCTCTGAAGATGACTCCACATCCAGAATAACAGGGTGCTTCCTCCTAGATGAGCCTGCGCCATCATCGCTAGGCGCTCTCTTACGCTTGACCCCTTGGTCTGCATCCTCTGGCTCCACATGGGTAGGCTCCACGCTGCGCACCACTTGCGTGTGCACACTCCCTCTGAGGGAAGGACCTCAGGGGCGGAATACTGCCTGAGAGGGATTGCCTCTAGTGCCATGGAAGAATCACCCACTGGTTCCTCCATTGCATCTCGAGTGCGCCCAGCGGTAGCTTCCAAAATAGGGACTTCCCCCTCTCTCAATGGGCGTACCCCTACAGTAACCTGGCGTGGCTTCGCCAAATTCACAACACTGAATAGATCCATCTCTGCGCAGCAATAAACAAACAACAAAACAAGTTATATAAGGTACAAAGGTGTAAAGAAAGGCTCACATTAATAAAGCAAAGGAGTACGAAGGACGAGCACCCACCCTGGTCATCCACATTTAAGAAGGTTGGGACCTCATCAGGTCTCTCAAAATAGTTTCGACTGATGCCCACGTGCACCAAAAATTCCTCGGGGTAGGAATTGATGGGAATACGATTAGCATTTATCGTTTCCGCATCATTAGCGCTGTATGTTCCAGGGAGCATCATCCGGTAGTGAGCTTTGGGTATAGAAGAAAGCGTAAGGGAACACCGCTTCATCAACCCAGAAAATGTTTTCCCTCCAGTTCCTAAGCGCGTCTAGTTTATCGGTATAACATTGCAGCCGCCCTGCACGCTTAGCGAATGAAACCCATCCGTTCGACCATGTCGTGTGGTAAAACGCGCGAAAAAGGTAGATAGTGGGGTTAATCGCCAACAAACGACAATTAACCTCGAAGTTTATTATTTTTGACACCTCGGTGCGGTGCGATATGTGCAGGCGATAGTAATTTAATACGTCGCACAAGAATAGGGATATGTGCACACGTTGATTCGCAAATTCGAAAAAATGTGTGTATACCCCTACCTTCCTTTCGGGGAAATCCGCTATTGACGCTTGCGCAGCCGGAACAACCGGATGCAGCGCCATCGGGATATAATATTCTAAGGTGAACTCACGCAGTTCATCCTCGGTCATATCGAAGGCAAAGTCAGTCAAACCACGAACCGTGATAAGGTTTCAAATGCGCAAGCGCTATTACCTTTGAAAATTTAACGTTTTCTTGGTGGGTATTTCAAGCCTTTCAACAATGGCGGAAATAAGTTTTTTACTGTGATAAACACAGTAAAAGGGAGGCGGTTGTTTATATAGGGTTCCACATCCGTGCGATGCTCGACACGTGGATCCTACTTTCTCTAAACGTGTGGATGGGAGTTGCTGACGTGACACATTTTCCAGTTACTTTCCCATGTTTTACGAGGTATGTATTTGACTTAAATTGACTGGATTCATCGTATCTTTCTTAAGCGATAAACCTTTGAAGCTTCTCTGCTACGCCTTGAAGAATATTAGGGCAACAGTTATTAGCCTAGCACCCGAGGGTTTTACCCAGCGCATACTAGACTGGGGGACATGATGACGTATAGTCCGTATTCGTCACGAACCGACCAATGACCGCTACTAGCGGGCCCAATACGACTGGGCTAACCCGGTAACGGTTTGGGCTCACGAAGGCCCAAACCGTTAGTTATTTATGGCTTTGGATATCGGATATCTCTTATTTTTGGAGATATGTATTCAATGACCGACTTAGGCGGGATACTGCCGAAGTTGGGGAACACGAAACCAATAAGGATTTCGTGTTTATATAAAGGGCATCCAAGCCTCATTAAAAGATACGATCTCAAAACCTAACTCTCCACTAAACCCTAAAACCGATTACTTACTCTCACGCCGGAGGATAATCGTGGGAGACAATCCTAACGGTGTTTTCTTTTTCTTAATGCACGGTCTCAAGCATTAAGATCCAATTGATCTGAGGCAGTCCAAACAAGGAGCATACTTTTGTATCAACAATATATATATATATATATACATATATATATATATATATATATATATATATATATATATATATATATATACATAACATTATATATATATAGAGGAGGCATGCCACGTCATAATGCCACTTGTCATCCCATAATGCCACGTCATAATTCCATGTCATCATTGTATTTATGTGGCATTTTTTTAATTTTTTTAATGACATGTGGCATTTTTTTTTAATATATGTACAATTTTATTTTTTTTAATTTTAAAATTCGGTTTTTATTTGTTAATTTTTAATTTTAAAATTGTTTAATTAAAAAGAAGACATATATTGGATTTGAACTTGGGTCATTCATGAGTTTTCTAAACAACTTACCACTAGAGTAAATTGTTTTTTGATTTATATCTTTCAAATCAATACAAATAAGGAGATGCTAAAAAAATCCTACAATTCGTAATTTAGGAATGTATATTATGAAGATAACAATTAAAAGAAAATATGATATATATACCATGTTGATACAAAAGTTGGACGTTCCTTATTTGGGTTTTGATTCCGGATCAATTGGTTCTTAATGCTTGAGACCTACGCACTAAGAAAACAGAAAACACCGTTAGGCTTACCATGGGATTGTCTCCCATGATTATCCTCCGGCGTGAGAGTAAGTAATCGGTTTACGGTATAGTTAGGAATTAGGGTTTGTAATACATTTAGAGGGCGAGATGCCCTTTATATACACATGAAATCCTTGTTGGTTTCGTGTTCCTCAAGTTTCGGCGTATCCCGCCTAAGTCGGTTATCGGATGCTTGTCTCCCAAGATAGGAGATATTCGATATTGTTAACCATAAATAACTTTGGGTTTGGGCCTTCGTGAGCCCAAACCGTTCTTAGGGTAGCCAGTCTTTGGGCCTAATTGTTAGTATCGTTCATTGGTGGGTTCATGACCTGGATGTAGACTATCGTCATCATGTCCCCAATCTAGTATCGCGTGGGACAACTTGCGGATGCTAGATTAATTGTTGCAGCCCTTAAATTCTTCGAAACGTAGCAAAGAATCTAAAAAAATGAACCTAGGCGAAATATTTCAAATTCCCACCTCGTAAAATGTGGGAAAGTTGCTGAAAATACGACACATCAAACGATCCTAGCCACACAATTAGAGATAGTGGGATCCACGTGGCAGTCATCGTGTGGATGAAGAAACTTATATAACCCTCCGTCTCCTTATTACTGTGAGTATCACAGTAAATCATTTTCACCATTGTTAAAAAAGCTTCAACTTTCCACCAGGAAACCCTTGACAAGTAAAAGGTAACCACGCGTGCGCCCCTAATAACTGTACCATGGTCCGTGGTCTAACTGATTTCACCTCCGACCTGACCGAAGCAGAGCTTCTCGAGTTCTCTTCGGATTATTATATTCCATTCTCGCTGCATCCGGAAGTTCCGGATGCGCAGGCGTCAATTGCATACTTTCCCGAAAAGAAAGTAGGGGTATACACGCGTTTTTTCGAGTTCGCGAATCAATGGGTGCCCATATCCCTATTCTTGAGTGACGTGTTAAATTATTACCATCTGCATATATCGGTACCTTTGCGCATAGGTGCGGCCAAAATAACAAACTTCGAGGTTAATTGCCGTATCCTGGCAATTAACCCGACTATCCACCTATTCCGCGCATTTTACCACACAGCGTGGTCAAACGGGTGGGTATCGTTTTCTAAGCGGGTAGACGCAATGTTACGGAGAAACTTGTTAGAAACTTGAGAAAATTTTACGGATTGATAAAGCGGTCTTTCCACTGGATTTTGATTTCTATACCGAGGTTATTTGCCAAAGGATGAGCCCACCTGGATGCATACATCGGGGATCTTGCGATAAATAAACACAAATCGCATACCCATCAGTTCCTACCCTGAGGAATTTTTGGTGCATATGGGCATCAATCGCAATTACTTTGGTAGACCTGAGGAGTTGCCGATATTCTTGGACGCGGATGGTCAGGGTGGGTGCTCGTCCTTTTGCATTCCTTTGATTTACTAATGTGAGCATTCCTTTTAATCCTTTTACTTTTTGTAACCTGTTTGTTTGTTTGTCTTTTGTTGTAGAAGAGATGGATCTATCATGATTGTTGAGTGCGAGGCAGCCGGAATTCTTTGTTGGGGTGCGCCCCGGAAAGGGGAAGAGCCCATTTTGGAAGCTACCTCGGGCGTACCCTAGTAATAGAGTTGGGAGAGACGGAGGTAGTTCCTCCGTCGCGACTGGAGGCGACCCGCGAGCTTGCCTAGCCAGGGTGGCTACCCCAGTAGTGGAGCTTTTGCATGCAAATGTGGCTGAAAGCGTTGAAGAAGAGGAGGAGGAGGAAAGCCATGGTTTGAAGCGCAAGAGCGCTTGGTAGGTGGGCAAGCTCCTCCAGGAAGAAGCTTCCTGTTGTCCATGTCGTGGACTCATCATCCAGTGATGTTGCCTCTCCCGCTCCTGAGGAGCGGCCACCCAAGTAAGTATTATTCTTAAAGCCCGTATCGCAGTCCCTATTGAGGTTATGAAATAAGCACTAATCCTCTGTTTTGCGTGCAGTATTAAACAATCTGTGGAATCGCCTCCAAAGGCTAGTCATGTTCGCGCTGAGTCTTCGAAACAAAAGAGCCAGGGCGTTGAGCCATTGGCATCAGGGGATGCGCCAATGGATCAACTTGTGGAAGATCTGGTGTTGGCTACTGCGCATCAAGCTAAGTTGGTTGCGCAACTAAAGGCTAAGTACTTGGGAGAAAGTAGCCAGAGCGCGCAAAAGGACCAACAAATGGTGTTGCTGGAGGCACGTTTGGCCACTACCAAGGTTGAAGCAGAGGCTATGAACTTGTATACCCAAAGACTTCTTGAAGAAAAATGGTGCTTCAGCCAAATCAGGTCGAGGAGCGTCTGCTTGATAGCAGTATAAGGCTTCGTGTATATAGGCGCTGAAATATCTTGAGAAGGGGAAGGAAGAGTTGGTCTCCCAGTTGGAGAATTTTGGTGCAAGCTAGAAAGCTCACTTTAGGCCATGATGAAGTTGCGTAAGCATTGAGTATGATGAGGAGTTATATCCCCAGCTCATGTCTTCTATTTCTGAGCGCAGGTGGCTCATCGGACATGGCCTGCGCCTTGTTGCCCTCAGTACCCTGGAGTCGCAGGAAGTTGTTGATAAGTTTGGGGCGGTGGTGCGGTGCGCGTTGGCGCGGGGAAAGTCAGAAGCTGTAGAGGAGCTTCATGAGGCTAATCTGTTGAAGGTGCCTGCTGATAAGGTACCTGGCTATAATGAGCATGCGTATGATGATCTGGTTGCGGCGATGGAAAAAATGAAGCTGTTGGAGTTTCCTCTAATTGCTGAATTGGAGTGCAACCAAGATTATCCAATAGGGGTCATCATGGAGGGGCTAACCTTGGCTCAGCATCGTGCTGAAAATGCGGAGGCGCAACCCGATTATTTTTTGAGACCTGATGAGTCCCAATTTGCGGTGCTGTGTTTTCTGCGTCCGATATCTTGAATCCCTTCGCCTTGGAGTTCAGTTAAAGCAAGTCTTGGGCGCATGCTAAGACTTGCCAGAAAGAAGGTATCAAAGGCAAGGCTATTTTGTGCGGCATTGGCGCGGCTCATCTTCCTAGATCGCGGGGTGCCTATTAGTGTTGCCACGGTATCCCGTCAAGACTCGATTTCTTGAAGGAACTAAAGGAGGTCGGGGACGCCGTACGTATATGAGGGCTCATCGCATAGGCCGTAATAGCATGTAGATGTATCCTTAGTTGTAAATATCCTTTTGTAAGAGCATGGTCCTTAATAAAATTTTCCTTTTGTTGAACTCGTGTTGATGTGGTTGTGGCTTATAATGTTTGTACTCAGTTATTCGTCTTTAAAAATTTTCATTGTCTAAGAATCAAACTCTTGTGTAAGCGCGAATAGTATGTGGAGTTCATAATCATGTATAAAAGTCACGGGCTACTTGAAACATAATTTCTACGTACTCGTATCATAATCGTGTATGGTGTGATATGCGGCGTCTTAAATATCATCAAGGAGTCAAGTGTCTTGATTCCTAATTTGTTAAACGCGGCACAATATGCATTGTTAGCACCCATCGTGGGATGCGCACAAACTTATTCCAACGTCTTGAGAATAAGGTGTTTAACAAGTAAAGTAATCCAATGTTGATGGGTTTGCAACCCTCTTACTCAACGAGTTATTTAGTAGGTTTACTCATCCTATTACCATCGTGGGTTTATGAAGTGCATGCACGCCATATAGGCAAAAAATAAACAATGTTAAGACATAAAGTATTTAGAAATAACAAATTGAAATGTGTCACGGAGTTAGCTAGAAACCGCGACGTTTTATTAATACTTGCAAGGTTTTTTTGAAAGAAAATAAATAAGATATTTGCCTAAGTAAAACAAAATGTAAATACACCGATATTTATTTGACACTTCACTAAAATGTGGAAATGTCCATGTGCTGGGCCATAGCCATTCCTAGAGGTAACATCACTTAAGGTTGCAAATGTTCCATGTGCGTAGTAGTTCACGACCATCCATGTCTAAACTACTACTGCCTAATGCCGATAACCTAAGGGTCCTTCCCACTTTGGTCCCGGTTACACGTATTAACCTGGCTTAGCTCGCATCATTGGCTGAAATGCGCCTGGTCTGAAATGACTTCGCACTTTAGCATCGTACCCTTTCATTTTTGCCTTGGATCTTGCTTCACATATAGCTCTGGCGCTCGCGTTTTTCTTCCAACAGTCTAGGTCGTCGCGTTAGGTAGTAGTTGGTTGCAACATTGACTTCGGTCGCGAATAGTTGGCATCCCAATTTTGGGTATGACGGCCTCTGTCCGTAGACAGAGAAAGTTATCTCATGCTAGTTTTGATTGAAGTGCGGTGCATACAGAACATGTGATAATTCTTCCACCCACCTTCCTTTGTGCTTGTCCGGCGTGCCTTAATTCCTTGGACTTGATTTGCACATTCTACTAAGCCGTTGGTTTGTGGGTGTTTAATCGGCGCAGTCTTTGTGTGATGTTTAACTTCTACGCAGGTCCTTGAAAGGGTTGTCCGTAATTGTTTCCGTTGTCGAGATAATTTCCCGGGTAGTCGAGCGCCGATATTTTCCCAAACAAAGCGTTTTACCCGATTGCCGTAATATCACAACCGCGTTTGCTTCGATCCACTTGGTGAAGTAGTCGATGGCTACTATGAGGAACTTTAATCCTCTGCTACCTTGGGGAAGGGACACGCAATGTCAATACCCCACTTGTAGAATGGCCATGGCCCCGTGATAGGTGTTAGCTCTTTGTGGTTGGCGTGGAGCGGTGCAATGAACTCGCGGTGCGCGCGCTTTCTTATTAAGTCCAGCGCATCGGTTCATGGTGGGCGGTGAGTATCGACCCGTAAGCGGCGTCACCACGGACCGTGGTCTGAATGCATCTTTGCATGAACGGCGTGGATTTCGAAGTACATAGTTCGCTGCGGTAGACGCCGCGTGAGCCATGGTTGCAAAAGGAGCGTCGATATAGTATACCGTCGAAGTTCAAACCTCTGCTGCATGCAGCGTATTCTTCGTTCCTTATGCTCTTGGGGCAAGGCAGCCCTTGCTTATGAATTCCCTTATTGGTGTCATCGCGTAGGACCTTCCTCCTCTATTACCGTGGATATTTCCATCTCTGAGATGGATTTTCACTTCAGCGTCTCCACTAATACTTGTTTTGACAGGTGTGCAAAGCTTGTGGATGCAATCTTGCTTAGTGCATCCGCTGATTTTCCCTCTAGGAACTGCTTGATGGTAAACCTGTCAAACTCGGATTAGTGACTTGGTTTTGTCGGTATTGGATCATGTTTTCTTCTTTAGCCACATACTTGCCCAACACATGGTTGGCCACTAGCGGTAATCCACATTTGCTTCGGTTACGTCGCCCATTCGAGTTGCAATCGCGTAGTCCGGCGATTAGGGCCTCATATTACGCCTCATTGTTTTCGTGTGAATTCAAAACGCGGTGCATAAGTGAATTCCATTCCTACGGGTTTGTGAGGATAAGGCCTGCTCGGACCCATCCGCATAAAGATCCGTCCGTGAACAAGATCCATGGGTTTTGTATTGCCACTTTACCTTGTGAGGGTAAGTCCTCATTATCCGGTTTTTCGATGATAAAGTCTGCTAGTATCTGCCCCTTAACCGCGGTACGTGGTCTGTAGGAGATGTTATGTTTACCTAGAAACACACTCCACTTACGCGATCGTCCGATGCCGGGTTTGGAGATGATTTGCTTGATCGGTTGGTCCGTGATAGCGCTATTGAGTGCACGGAAGTACCAAGCGTGGCCGTTTGGCGGCGAACACTAATGCTAGGACCAACTTTTCCATTCACTGCGTAGTTAATCTCTTTTCTTGAGTGCCTTGCTTACAAAATATATCGGTGTTTGCTGTTTGCACTTTGTCATGCAACCATGACACTGCGGCCTCCACTGGGTCGGATAAGTACATAATTAATTCTTCCCTTGGTGGGAGTGCGACTAAGCGTGGGGAGTCTGCTAGGTGTTGTTTAAAAGCTGTATGAAGGCTTCTTCGCTTCCGTGGTCAGTGAAAATCTCCCTTCTTCGTACACCTCTTGGCGTTTTGAAGAGAGGAAGTGACTTTTCTGGCGATTTGGACGAGAATATGTTCAAACCGGCTAGCTTCCGTTCAAGGATTGGACCTCCTTCAATGTACGCGGTGAAGGGAGTTGGATGACAACATTCGTTTTTTCTGGACATGGTTTAATATATCCAAGGAACATGCCTTCTGTAGCACCAAAAGTGCATTTCTTAGGATTTAGCTTCATGTTGATATCTCGTAGTGTCTTACGCGTTTCCTCTATGTCACGCGCCAATTCCTCCCGGTGTGGCTTTTTATGACCGGTCGTCCAGCGTACACCTCGGTTGCGGCCCTGTTTTCAAATCGTTATCTACGATCCGATTAGGTAGGTGGCGCCTAGCGTTCAAGCCAAATGGCATTTTAGTGTAGCAATAGACACCTTGGCGTGTGGAAGGGCGTTTTCCTCATCTTCCTTAGCCATCTGGATTTGGTGGTATCCTTTGTATACGTCTAGGAAGCATTTGAGTGGGTATCCACACAAGGACTCTACTTTCAGATCTATCTCGGTGGCGAATTGCTTGATCTTGTGGACATGCCTTGTTGAGTGCAGTGAAGTCCATGCACATCCTCCAACTACCATCTCTTCTTGACCATTCTTGGGTTGGGCCGGATCGGTCATGGTAATAGACCTCTCGCATGATACCTGCGTCTACAAGTTTGTGCATACGCGAATTTCTTGTCGCGGCGCTCGGGCTTGGCCACACTTCTTCGGCGTGCGGGGGTATCCTTGTCCGGATTCTCAACTTGTGTTACGTAATTGGCGTGGTACACCAATCATATGCTTTGGTTCCCATGCAAAGATATCGATTCTTTTGCAAGAGTCGCACATGGTACGCCGCCTTTATCGGACAACGATCCCCAATCGATACTTCTTGATGCGGGTAGTGGGATGAATTGCAATCCTCGGGTTTGGTACTTTAGGTGCGTGTGTTGCGGAATGTCGCCGCGTCACATAACGTAGTGTTACATTCTCTAGAGTGATCTGATGGTATTGTAGAGGTAATAATGCCTCCTTCCAGGGAATTTGAGCATTCCATGTTGTTGTAGAGCGGTACGGCAGCGTATGGTGAAATCCGGTCTTAGATAATGCCATTGTATGGCGAAGGGGATTTGATTACCATAAAATTCATCCAAGCTGTTGTGGAGTGCTCCTGATTGCCAACTTTGACTAGAAGGCATATTTGCCCCATAGGCCATATCTTTTCTCTTGTAAAACCCGATATTTGTCATGGATTGGGCTTAGCGTACATATCTTAGGTCATGTAGTAAGCTGAAACAATGTTCATACATTATGTCTGCAGATGCTCCTCCATCAATATACATGCGGTGGATATCGTGACCCCTGCATTAATTTCAATGGTGGCGGTTTACTACCGTGTTATCCATAATCAAGGAGGAAAGAGATTTCACTTCCGGGGAAAAATTCGGTGATCTTACGCCTAGTTACTTCTGCCATGATTGTATCATGTAGATGGTGTCCGCCTTATCTTTGGAATGCGCCATCCTTCTTGTTCAGTTTTTGCTTATCTT
The DNA here is from genome assembly GCA_910596185.1 of Chrysanthemum makinoi. Taxonomy (NCBI): domain Eukaryota; kingdom Viridiplantae; phylum Streptophyta; class Magnoliopsida; order Asterales; family Asteraceae; genus Chrysanthemum; species Chrysanthemum makinoi. The sequence goes on from OU343219.1 coordinate 108,911,939, forward strand.
TTCCTTCCTTAATATTCTTGACTAAATGGTCCAATACGCCTTCTTTACCAACTTATCAATTAGTTGGCGCAATTGGACACACTCATTAGTGGTGTGGCCCTTGTCCATAGTAGTCCAGTTACCAGCGCCTATCTTACGGGGTGCGCATTGGTGGGGGTCTCGGGAAGTTAGCGCCTTAAAGTCGCGAATATCTCCTTTGGAGTCTTGGTTAGCGGTGTATTTGTCATTGTCTCGTCGCTCCCTTGGCTGACGGTAGTTCTTGTTGCGGTTGCTACTTTGGTCCGTGGATTGTCTCGGGAATTGTTCTTGTGGCCTTAGTTTGAGTAGCCCTTCTGCTATCCTTGCGTCGCGGTACTTCTCCTTGGATAAGGACCTTGTCCGTTCATAAGTTCATCAAAGGTTTGGGGAATCTTGTCGTTCAACCTTTTGATGAGTTATGGGTTATTGATCCCATTCATAAACCGAGATCTTGATACTTCGGGCATGCTTTTGTGCACTCATCTTTGGCGCTGCAATAAGCGGCTTGTAGATTCCCCATTTGTTTTACCCTAGCGAGTTCGAAGCGGGGTTTTGGCACACTTTTCCTCGGCGAAGTTTAGGTGAAGCGCCTTTCGCATCTTCAAAACCATCAATAACCTGCGTGGAAGCTTCTTGAACCAATTCTGCGTATTACCCACTAATGTGGAATTAAACATATGGCATCACGGTACGTGGCCAATTTAGATGGTAGCGCGATTCGAAATTTTTAGGTGATCGTCTGGATCACTGTTCCGTCATAGGTTTTACATTAGCGGGCATGCGCCTTCTCTGTTTTCGAGAAATCACTAATCGCGAGTGAAGCATCCACCTTTTGGCGGCGAGGAAGAACATATCTTCCTCCTCATGTCGCGATATCTTCCCTGGACTTCCGGTGTCGGTTTATTGTCCTCGTTTTCGAGGAATTACCGGAAGGGGCGCTTTCCTTGTTCTTAACCTCGCTTGCTCTACCGTCGAGGAGTCTCCGGAGGATGAACTTCTTCTTTCTCGGCGCTTGGCGGCCCTGTCCTCAAATCGAACTTGAAGGGCTTCCACTTGGGGGCGCCGATCGTCAATCGTCTGAACCTGCGGCTTCCAAGCCTATCGTTGGACATTGATCGCGCCCATCCTCTTCATGTCCTTCGGATACTACAGTTCATCTGCTTGCCGTTCTCCACTCTCCTCCCAACTCACGGTAAACGGGGGTCGGCTATTCTTTCCGCGCTTATCCCTCGATGGCGCTGGTGGGAATCTGGATTCGAAGTTTAGTCGGGCTTTTAGACTCGGCTCGACCTCTTTTTGCCTCCTCTTGCATGAGTGCCGCCAAGGTTTAAGTAGTTTTGGGACACGAAATCGCGGTAAGCAGTGCTAATTGAGTGCGACTCCTTCTAGTGCAAGAATATCATTTTCATATCTGGACTCTGTTTGAGGAGAGTGCGCTGGCGTTTTTGTAAGATCTTTTTCTAGTAGGGGAGTGGTATAAAGATTACGTAGTGGATCTTCTACGTCGGTTGTTGTTGTGGCGGCATGGGTTGTTCCGTCATTTGTTCCTTGTCGGGAAGATCGGTCGATCGACCCTTGATTTTTAATCGGAGTTGTTCGAGGCTTGTTTAAGGGTTGATCCGCTTTCTTGTTTCTTCCTTGTAAGTCACCATCGCGATCGTGATTTTGGTTTCCTTGCTTCGTCATTCTAGTTCATAGTGTTGGGTCCCACGGATGGCACCACTTGTTGATACAAAAGTTGGGCGTTCCTTATTTGGGTTCCGATTCCGTATCAATTAGATCTTAATGCTTGAGACTGCACTAGAAAGCAGAAACACGTTAGGCTTACCATGGGATTGTCTCCCCGATTATCCTCCGTGAGAGTAAGTGTCGGTTTAGGGTATAGTTAGGAATTAGGGTTTGTAAATCATACCTTTAATGAGGGCCGAGATGCCCTTTATATACACATGAAATCCTTATTGGTTTCGTGTTCCTCAAGATTCGTATCCGCCTAAGTGGTTATCGGATGCTTATCTCCCAAGATAGGAGATATCCGATATTGTTAACCATAAATAACTTTGGGTTTGGGCCTTCGTGAGCCCAAACCGTTACCGGGTAGCCCATGCGTTATTAAAGTTTTTACGATTTTTTTATTTTTACGTCATCATACCCTATTAAAGTTTTTACGTCATCATACCCTATTAAAGGATGACACATTATTTTCATGTTAACCAAGTGAGGCAATACATGTAGATACAAAACAATATCTATAGTCATATGATAGACTTGTGTATGATACCTTTGCAAATAATGAGTCCAGAGTTGTTAGTCTCGGTAAGTCATCTAAGTCATAAAGCGGGTGAGGAGATGTTGGTGGTGTTGCACAAAGTTTGATAGAGACAAGCTTTGGAGACTTTGGTAGTGACGGTGTTTTGGATGGTTGTGAAGTAGTCATAATGGTGGGTGATTTTGGTGGTGGAGTTGGAGTACTTAAGTTTAGAAAGTTCACATCTTGAATGGGTGATGAGATGTTGAGAGGTAATGAGTCTAAGGATGAAGAGTTCAAGTTAATGTAGCAACAAGATCGAATGCTAATCCTAGTGGTTTCTTAAGTGTCTTATTTGAGGTTAAAGATTTAGTCATTTTGACTTTGCTTTGAGAAATGCTAAGCTTAAGGAAAAGTAACAGTGAAGGTGTGAAAATGACCATTCTGAATGTGTCGATTTATGGAACTAAGGATTCATGCACTTGATGTTAATTCATACAAAGATAGTAGTTTCTAATGAGATGGAAGTGTCTAAGATCATGTCAAACATCCTAAGTTAATTCATTGAGGATGTGTTGAGTGAGGTATGAAAGATATGCATTAACAACTATCCTAGAAACAAAATTTGGTAATCTAGATTGCGAGATTTAGTAAAATTAAACAACTTACCAAGAATCCACGGCACCAATTTTTACCGCACAGGCGGAACCCTTAATTTGGTGCCGCTTTGGTCCCTGGAGAGCAGCGGTACCAAAATGCATAACGAGCGGTACCAAATTTTTGGTGCCGTCTAATCCGTGGACACCATAAAACTTCACAGACCCATTTTTAAGGTGTGGGGAGTTTTCGAAACTAATTTTGCTTAAAACATGTGACATTAATAATTTCTAGTTAGGAAAAGTCAATAACACATATACAAACATAGTGGAGCATAGACTTTGACCAAGGGCTAACGATTTTCACATATAAGTGAAAATGGGTAAAATTGATAACACCCGTGTGTTATCCCCTGCATGAACCAGTTAGCATACATCAATGTTTTAAGTTAGTTTATCATCCTATGAAGTGAAAACATATAAATTACATCATACAACATTGTTTTTGTCCTTGTACCAAACACTCTCTTAAAACCTTCATTTTCAAAGTACTTGACTAATTTACTTAGTACTTATTGCTAAGTGAGTTATGACATTTCATAAGTTATGCGAGATGTTAGTATAACCTATGCAAATGAAGTGATCTAATTCTACAAGCGATGGTAAAACAATTTTCCAACTTAGTGCACAAAATCTATCAAATAACCTATTGTGCATAAACAAGAAATCGTCAAACAAGCGAATAAATAACATGGCAAGATTGACACTTATATTATGCAAACAAACAAGTGTAAACAACAATTTGAAAAGTAAGCAAGCAACATATATGCAAACAACATAAACAAGTGGTCATTTAGCATAGCATAACAAGAAAGACACTTTTAGTCATTTTGCGTTTAAATATGGCGATGTATACCAAGCTTGATTAGTTTCCTTTAAACATATTACCAAATTATTTAGTTTCAAAGGAAGTTGTATCAAAGTTCTAAGAATACCAACTTAAATTGCTTGATTCCAAAATTTGAGTTTTTATGTTAAAGCGAAACTCAATATTTTAGACATACTGTAGTATTTGGTATATTTCACTTATTTAAAATTAGACTCAGGCTATGAGAGTATTTTTAAATGAAAGTAGACTCAATTCCCTTTAAAATGATAGGTGGCTCGTACGGACTTACGGTTAATTAGTTATGATTTTTTGAAGTTGCCCAAAAGCTGCATCTTGTACACACGGATTCCACGGAACCAAATAAAGGGATCCGCCCTTTATAAGATTTGGTGCCGTGGTCCTCTGAGGCAGATTCACCAAAACTAGTATTTGACATAGAGAAAGCGTGTGTGACTTACTAGATTTCATAGTAAACATATAATACACATATTTAACAACATATCTACTTGTGTAACTTATCTTAAACATTTACGGAAGTGATTTTTCAACAAAATTTATAGTTATCCCAAACACTCCTTTAAAATCATATTTCTTCGTAAATTTTCTATAAGCACACAATACAATACTTACTAGTTCTTTCAACAAACTTTTTATTTTATTTTTCAAGAAAACCTTCAAGCTTGTATACAAAGTTACATTTAACAACAAAATTTCTAAGTATAACAAGCAAAGCATTTTTCATATTATTTTCGCTTCAATGGTAATTTGATACATGGATCGTACTCTATTTTAAAACCATTTGTTTTGAAAATAAGAGCTACATGGCTCTGATACCAATTGTGGAAACGTAGAGGGGGTGAATACGTTACCGTTTAAAAACTTCAGATCTTTAGTATCAAATAAACTTACGAAGCTTGTTATAATATGAAAGTACCAATTATTGTTTGTGACTAATATAAAGTATGGTAAACCAAGTTGTCACACAATCATGAACATCAAACCACATCACAAACAATAGTATAGTGCAAGTATAAAAGTAAAGAGATAAAGTAAGGAAAGTGCAAACCGAACACGAGGATTTATAGTGGTTCGGTCACGGATCTCCTTTTCGCCCTACTCCACTCCTCGAGTACCCAACTCGAGAGTTACTTCACTAAATCAACAAGCTCCCTTCTCGTCGGAGAAAACCTTACAATCGTAAACACACTTTTTCCGGTACAAAGCTAAATACCGGGTTCTAGTTCGAGGTAGAACCAACCTAACGTCGCTTATACAATATTTCCGACACTAAGCTAGATGTCGAGTTCTTTTACAAGGGTACAACCACTCCCCATATGTTTTATGGCCCAACATAATAAACCTTGTGTTTTATGGCACAAACACATAAACCATCTAATCTAGTTTGGTGAAAGTGTTGTTATGATGCAATGATGTTTACACTAATGATCCATGACACAAATGTCTAATGGATATGAATAACTACTTCTAAATGAACTTCCATTGATAGGAAGCCTTCATGATGAAGATCACAAGTTTCCTAAACTTCTTGTGATAGATCTTCAACTTGTGGTAAGTGGGGATGGCTAAATCTCCAAACTTTCCTTGGTTGATCAAAGAGTATGCTTACAACAAAGATGAATGTTAGAAGCATTATGATCATGATCATTAGGGTGTTTAATGTATGTTATTACATTGTTAATGATTGATCTAAATGTATGCAAGAAGGTGGAGAAGATGTGATTTGAAGTGGTGAAGAAATGGGAAAACAATGGGCTTCTATTATAGCCAAAAGTGGGCGAGGCGTCCACGGACCAGGAGCCCTTTAAAGGGTTCCGCCCTTTATAGAAAAGGGTTCGTGGGTGCACGACAAAAAGCTAAAAATCTTTCTTCAAATCTTTCCAAGATATTACCAAATCTTACTAAGATCACATTTGATATATTGTGTGTCAATCTAACCAAAATATTCAAGTGATCTTCCAAGGATTTCAAAGATGATGCATGACATGATGTAACATGTATTTCCATTTTAGATTAAAAGGTTTATCAAGGTAAACTTGTAAAATGTATTATGTAACTAGTTAATAAAATGTCTAGTTACCTTTTTGAAATACTTGTGAATGCAAAATGTAAAATGAGGTTCGAAATAGAATGGTTAACCTATTAAAATACTTAGTGACTCTAAATGTATTTTAAACATTCTAAATGATTTGTTAATGGGTTTGATCATAATGCCACATATCAAACATGTACGAACACGTGTTGTAACATCACGAGGACTTGAGACATTGAGAGGTGTTGAATGTATGTTGAGACAAATGTAATTACAAGTAACTTGTACATTTTACGTTATGTATTACAAGTTACATGTTTGTAATCAATCAAAACAAAGCGAGGCGTATAGATTAAATATCGTAATATTTGCACTAACATATATATATATATATATATATATATATATATATATATATATATATATATATATATATAGAGAGAGAGAGGATAGCATTGGCTATAATTTTTGTGGCCTGGTACAATCCTTAATAGAAAATACACTAATGATCTTTGGCAGGAAAAAAATCAGGACCATAAAAATAATCGGGGACCCGTTTTTAGCACAAAATTGTAGGTGAAATACAATTAATTAACTAATATATATATATATATATATATATATATATATATATATATATATATTTATATATATATATATTGGGTTCTAGAAAAGTGTAATTAGAGAGAAAAGTGAGAAAAAAAGTTATGGGGTTTATTTTGAAACATCTCAAACTTCAGGGGGTAAGTTTTGAAACCACCAAAAAATTTTTTTCACGAAAAAAAATTTTTGGGCAATTTTTTTTTTTTTAAAATTTATAAACTGTGATGCATTTTTTTGGGTGCATCTCGGTTATAAAAACATCATAGTTGTAACTACTTTTTTGTGATTCACCAAAATAAAAGGTGCATCGGATCGCATATGTTATTAACTTATTCGAAAAAAGTTTTGAATTAGAACCTTCAACCTTTGTGTATAAAAAAGAGATTTTTCAAATGATTCAACAAGTTTATTTTATTAATCACATGGTTAATATACAATGAAATCAATTATCCTAACATGTTTCAAAGTTATTTTGTTTTACTCTTCATAAATTCACGATGGTTAATATCATTTGGCATTATCCCAATGACAAAGCATGTTATAACAAAGAATCTTGACACTACCATGGCTACCATCCGTCCCTGGTTGTACAACTAATGCCCCTTATAGAGTATAGTACACTAAGTTATTGCAATGTTATAGGAGCATATTAGGTAATGATCGTTGTAACTACACTAAGTTGGGTGCATCTCGGTTATAAAAATTGGTGCATCATAATTATAACGACTTTTTTTAACTGTGATTCACAAATATAGAACGGTGCATCAATCGCATATGATTAACTTATTACAGAAAACTTTGAATTAGAACCCTCAACCTTTGTGTATAAAAAGAGAGATTTTTAACTGATTCAACACGCTTATTTTATTAATCACATGGTTAATATACAATGAAATCAATTATTCTAACATGTTTCAGAGTTATTTTATTAATCACATGGTTAACATACTTTTCATCAATTCACGATTGTTAATATGCACTTGCGTTATCTCAATGACAAAGCATGCGGCTCTACCATGGCTACCATAGCTCCATCTCTAGTTGTACAACTAATGCCCCTTAAAGAGCATAGTATACTAAGTTATTGCAATGTTATTGAAGCATATTAGGTAACAATAGTTGGGTGCATCTCGGTTATAAAATCTGGTTCATCATAGTTATAACTAATTTTATAAGCGTGATGCACCAAAATAAAAAGGTCATCAGTTATAAAAATTTGGCAGGAAAGTTTTGGCAAAAAAAAAAAAAATTTTTTTGGCCCCCAGAAAAAAAAATTTTGGCGGGAAAAAAGAATTTTTTTTCGGGGAGGGGGGTGGGGGGTAGGGTGCGAATTTACAAAACTTCCTTAAAAAATGAAGGAAAATACAATTAGGTCCCTATAGTTTTGTGTGAAAAAAGGGAGGGGAAGAGGGGATGATCCAATGGTTGAGATTACTTTTTTCACTTTTCTCTTGAGATCAACTTTTTAAATGATCCGATTTCTATATATATATATATGGGGAAAGGATCGGGTGGGGATTAAGATTTTAAGTAGGGATGGTGCGGAAATATCACAGTAGCTTTTAAAAAAAATTCAAGAAAATCTGAAAAAGTTAAAAAATCAAAGAGGATGATAAATTATTAAGAATTGCTGAAAAAAAAATTAAAAAAAATTGTTTTCATGATTAAAGGTATTGTAATATTAAGGTCTGATTTTGACTTTTTTTCAAAAGTCAAGATCTGATCTTGACTGTCGAGATCAGATCTTGACTTTTGTAAAAAAGTCAAGATCTGATCTTAATATCACATAAACGTTTTTTTTTAAAATACAAATTGTTAATATCACACTAACTTTTTTGATATCACTTGCTTTTTGTTTTTTACTAATATTATTAATATCACCGTTATTTTTTTAATAAAAAAATGTTAATATCATGGTTCCTTTTTACTATCACAATGAAATCAATAATAAAATTTTAATATCACAATAACTTCTTTTATATCACAAAAACTTTTTTTCCTTTTTAACAGCATGGTTCATTTTTACATGTAAAAAAGCTTAATATCACAGTTGGTTTTATAATATCACTATTTTATAATATCACAGTAGGACTCATAATATTGTTAATATCACGGTAGGACTCATAATAAAAAAACAAAAAGTGCTCAGAAAAATCTGAAAAAAAAAGAAAAAATAAGATAACAATAGTAAGAATCACTCAAAAGGAAAAAAGTTAAAAAAAAAATCGTTTACATAGTCAATTGGTACCGTGAAGTTAGCGCAGATCTTGAATTTTTTACAAAAAGTCAAGATCGGATCTGGAATGGGCGGTCCAAATCTGTCCGTACGTCCGCACTAAAATTAAAAATCCGCACATGATCCTCACTCTCTATATATAAATTTACCAAATGAGATAATAAAATTCAAACTAATAAAAAGATATTTTGTAATTGTAAAAAAAATTTAATAAGAATAAGGGTATAATCGTCCTTTTATATATCAATTATAATTATTAGAACTTTTTTTTTATTAAATATATATTTAAAATAATTATTTGGATATACGTGAAAATTTTAAGCTTTTGGAAGGATATATAGAATTATGAGTTTTGGTTGGATATATATGCAATTATGAGTCTTTGAAAGGATATATAAGCAATTATCTCTAAAAATATTTAAGATCAAAGTTGTAAGATAAAAACTTAAAAAAATACTGGAATATAATTATGAGATGGAAGTAGTAGTATCTTTTTTAGAATTTTAAACTGCAAAAAATAGAAAAAGGAAATATAATACTACCTCCGTCCCATATTTATAGTCCATATTTCCTTTTTTGGTCGTCCCCAAATAATTGTCCACTTCCATAAATAGATAGGGAATATATACCAAGTTTACCATATTACCTTTACTTGAGGTTATTATTACAAACTTTAAAGAAGTTAGAAATTAATTGGTTGAGGGTAAAATTGTCTTTGTGCAAAAAGTAAGAAAGAGAAAGTTGTAATGATGATGTTTTTCTTAAACTTTGTGTTTTTTTGTCTGTGGACAATAATTTTGGGACGGAGGTAGTATATAACAAGTTTGCCCAACTAAAATCAATATTGTATGCAAACTCGAAAAAAGAATATCTTTTGTGTACCAAATCTCAAAATGGTTATCTGGAGCAAACATGTTCTTCAGCAATAGTATCTAGCATAGGCTTCTTTGATCTACACATCGCAATCCGACGTTTAAACTCGGCTGACGACAATTCCTCAATATCCTCCATATTCAACCTTGGTGGTGTAGGCACAGTCTCGGGAGCAATCCTTCCATTCTTTTTCGCCGTTATAAAAAGAGAACCCATATCCTTCGTAGTTACAACCGCGTTAACACGACTCATAGGAAACATGACATAAACAGAAGCAAATTCAAGATCTTCGTCTGCATTAAGGGGAGAAAACCTTGCTCCAATGCGTAAAGACATGGAGTTGACAACGAACGAACATGGCTCGCTAATTTTCGGTTACCTAAGCGATCGAAGGGTCTACTTGAAGGTTCTTGCTATGTGTTGTGGTGGATCATTTGGCGGCATAGAAATTCTTTGATTTTCAATCATCCTCCCCGCAATCAGGAGAATTTTTTTGATGATGTTGTCCATATGTCATATTTATGGTTGAGTAGTCGTTTTAAGCCAAAGATCAATTGGATCTCTTGGTTAAAAAACCCTAATTGTATTACTTTGTAATTTTTTCTAGCTTCTTGCTAGTGTCTTAATAAAACTACAGCCGTTCAAAAAAAAAACATGAGTTCCGCCGCTATGATTGGGTCTTGGAATTTATGGATTTCCCCGTTAGGGAAAATAACCTTTGCAGCTTTTGAATAACTTCCGTTTCGTGGTGCTAAGGTACACGAAACGTAGTTACCCATTTGATTGTATCACCTAAATAAGATAAGTAGATACTTTTATTTGTTGAGTCGAATGTGAAGGATGCGAATGTGGAGTGTGGAGTGTGGAGTATGGAGTTATATATAGAGTTTGGAATATACGTTGGTTGAGGGGAAAAAAAAATGAAATAAAAGCTAAACATGTCAGTTGGGAAGTGGAATGAGACAATGCAATGACAAATAATTGTGTTTGAATCCGCGTCGCGGGTTTGGATTAAACAAATGTCTCTTGCTACGGTGGTACTAATTGTTGGTGCAAAACCAATAAGAAAACTTTGTAAACTGAAGAATTGTTTTTAATCAAATCTTATTATCAGGTATCTATGGAGAAAAAAAGGTTATACTGATTTGACATGTTTTTAATCTAAACATCGAGTACTTTAATATATTTTTGTGAAAAGTTATTGAAACGAGCAAAGTATATTTGCGTGTTTCGGCAAAGGTTTTCAGCATAAATATTTTAAGTAAAATAGTATTTATTGTTGTATTGGGGAAAGTACAAATAAGAAAAATGCGGAAATGTTTTTAGCCATACGTTTTAAAGAAGGATAATTTCATGATCTTCTTGTTGATGCATCCGAAATATACTGCTGTCCTTATTTATCACCCTTGGGAGAACAAAATAAAGAAGCTAATAATGGGCTAAACAGCCCATGCATATTTTGCAGTCTCATTACTTTGAACACATGCATATCACGTGCTCTCATTCCCGCCATGCCTGGACTCAAAACACCACCGGCTCTTTCCGGTTACCAAATGTCAATAACCGGTCAACGCTATAAATACCCCCACAAACACAAAATAAAATTCATCTCCAACATACCCATCCTCTCTTTAACTCCCCCAAATTCTTCGATACAATCAAATTCTAATGAACGATTCAAAACCCTAGCGTTTCCAATACCCACCTAATAAATACCTTATAGTCAACCTTTTTATAAATTCTCCATTGTTTTGTTGAATTTGAGGATGAGTGCAGTGAATATTACCAATGTGACGGTGTTGGATAATCCGGCGTCGTTTTTGACGCCCTTTCAGTTCGAGATATCCTACGAGTGTGTTTCGTCTCTTAAAGAAGGTAATCTGTTGCTAATCAGTTTTGATATGTTGATTGTTGATTTTAGTGATTGTTTTTGTTGTTAATGAAGCAGTTAGGTCAACTTAGGGTTTTATATGTCAAAACTTGTTTAAATTAGGGCTTTATGTGTGGATTAATGATATTATAGGCATTAAGCAATTTGATTGGGGAATGTTATGTGTTTGCGTATCTGAATGTAAAATTGTTGTGAATAAGAAGCTGCGTATACGGTTGTTGTTTCAGATGGCACGGCATACTAATCCCTAGTGTGCTTAGTTTAGGATTTGACGTTGACTACTGTTATGATAAATTGACAAGATAGTCTTCCGGGAGGATGGTTTTGAGTAAATGGAAAGAAATGCTTCTCATTGGAATAAATATGTGTTCGGTTATTAGCTTGTTTGATTTATGATTGTTCGTGACTTGCGTATCTGCGTGCCACTTTCATATTTGGAACTATGAAACTAGGATCGAGTTTGGACAATATTTTGCTTGTCAATACCTGCCTCCGTTGTTTACGAAACGCTTTATATGTATTAATTAGCAAGGTGTATATTTTTTAGCGTTTGCTACTTTCAGCTACCTGAGTATTGTTCACAAATCAACCATATGATTGGAAGTTCGCGTTTGCATTTACATATGGAATCTTATTGTTAGATCCTTTATACTAGTCTGGTTTGAAGAGGCTTAGTTTGTTTTGTACCGGCGTGAAACAGCAAAGCGTTATTTTGCCAGATCTGCTGTTGATTGAGCAGATCTCTTATTTTGTGACTTGTTGGTTCGTATTTAATGTTTGGTTATTACAAACCCATACCTTAGTAGTTTTATGACATAGGTCTTTACCTAATTACCTATGAGGGCCAGCAACTTGTATTTTTATGAACAGCACTTGCTCATTTGCTTGCAGACCAAATCTACAAATTTGGTGAAAAGTATAATAAACACAAAACTTATAGGTTAGACAGTCTTAGTAGTTCCCCTAGTTGCCCTCTTCCACATACCCCGCGCCAAAATGACGAGCCTGTTCATACATACACATTCTCTCCTAGTATGTATTTTGCAGACCAGTTGCACAAATTTAAGGGAGCAAAGAGTAACTACGGCACGTCTACATCGCAAGATACTTGTGATTAGATCGAGCTAATACTTAAAGCAGTAGAAGGGAATTGAATAACAGTTTCATAGATGACTTCTTCATCGTTGTAATCAAATCTTTTAACTTTTTCATTGTCTTAATCGAATACATGATTGTAGAAAGAGGGATGATATTAAAAAAATCTCTTTTAAATATACTTTCTTTTTGTATAACTATTCTGAATAAAAATGTAGAAATATATAATGCCAATGATTTGGGCTCTGCTAGTTTATTATGTCTGTTTAATCCTAAGTTAAGATCTCTGGGATCGTAAGTGCTCCTAAAATGTGCTGCAGATATATCATCATACACGAATATGACTTATAGTATGTCTGACATACCGGGACGAAGTATTTAATATTCCATGTAGGGTAACACTGTACCCAGCATGAACCACGCAAATATCGGTGTTACACACCCATAATTGTACCATTAACCAACGTATATAACTAATTAGGCTGCGCTGACAAATTAGGTTACTTTCACTAAAAAACGATCCAAATAGGTCATTTTTCTCCTCTTTAGCAGTTAATGAGTACTAGTAGGTGTTTGAACGTACAAGAATAGTCACCCCTGTAAAAGTGGCTGCAACAAGGTCTTCCTTGTTATAATTCTTTTTCTTTCGGTGAGTACTGGTAGTCAAGGTTGTAAAAATCGGTCGGCGGTACCGTGGTGGTCGACCCCCTTTAAACGCCATATCGGTCTTGGCGGCGATATATCGGTTTCTCGACGGGTACTATAAGTTATAAAGGAATTTATTTAAAAAAAAATAAATATTAGTAATATCCTAAATAACCACAAAAAAGTAAAGTTTAACATTCTTGAAAAATAAAAACCATAAGTCCATAATTATCTATCAATTAAAAAAAATAATAAAAAAATTAGACCATGACCTTCAAATTAGACTGATATGTGAAATGGCGTGGTGGTGGACCACCGCCAACCGCCATAGCACCATCGGCCGCCATGACTGATTCTTACAACACTACTGGTAGTCTTGTCTCTGCTTTAATGTTTGCGAGTGTTGAACTTGAACTCATCCTGTATGGCAGTATTTTTAATCTTTATTTTAATTACAAATAATTGGCCACTTAATAATCCCACACAGCATAAACATATCCATTTATAGCAATATACATGGGATCTTGAATACAAGACAGACTAGTATATGCACAAACAGGACACGTGTATCAGAGAAATATATCAGCTACCTCTGAAGGGTTATAGGTTATCTAGTTTTCTCATATTTAGAAGATATTGGATGTGAAAAATTGAAAATTAACCTGTATATTCCTTTGGGGAATGTAAAGATGATCATTTTGTCTCTCCTAGAACTTTTTCCCGTCTGTTCTAGTTGGTAGGAACTAATATTCTCACATGTCAAAGGTGACTTACAGGGCATTCATCTTTAGCTTATGCTTCTTCTGTTTCAATATCATCATTTGTTAAAAAGACATATAATGATGTAACACAAACTCTTAGGAACTTTTTATTTGCAGATCTGGAATGGAAACTTATCTACGTTGGATCTGCAGAGGACGATTCATATGACCAACTGTTAGAAAGCGTACTTGTTGGTCCTGTCAATGTGGGAAACTACCGTTTTGTTTTTCAGGTTAACTTTACTACCGGCATTTCATTTTCTGAATTAATGATATTGGTTATTCACAACTGACATTAATCCCAACAAACTCTTTAACAATGTTAGGCGGACCCTCCGGACCCATCAAAGATTCGTGAAGAAGATATTATTGGTGTTACTGTGCTTTTGCTAACCTGCTCTTACGTGGGTCAGGAATTTGTGCGAGTGGGTTATTATGTGAACAATGATTATGACGATGAGAAGCTAAAAGAGGAACCCCCACAAAAGGTGATCATCGATAAGGTCCAAAGAAACATATTGACAGACAAACCCAGGGTAACAAAGTTCCCGATCAATTTTCACCCTGAAAACAGTGAAAGTGGAGAGCAAGGTCCTCTACCTGAAGCCGAAACAAGTGAACAACCACCACCAAATTCACCTGGTACAAATTCCTTAGACAATGCGGAATCCTAATCAATGATGTTAATTTTCTGTCTAGGCAAAACGATAGTCGTTGGTTAAAAGTTGTGGCGATGTTTTAGTGATTTTTTAGTATGGAACTTATTGGAACCATGTTTTAGATTTTTGGTTTGTTGCTCAGTAAATGTTCGGTGATGCTTTTGGAACCATGTTTTAGATTTTTGGTTTGCTGCTCAGTAAATATTGGGTGATGCTTTTGTTGGTGACGCTTGATAAGTAGCTGTTGAAGCTTTTGGCTCATTTGTTTTGGCTGTCTTCATAAAAGAACTATTAAATTAATTTTAATAGTGAATAATTAACGGCCGATAAAATGGTCGGTGATTTATAATTGGTATTTTGAACACGCTAATTTAACGTTAAAAACTTGTAATTAAACACTATGCGTTGTCTTTGTGATGATCTGATTTTCTTGCTTGTAGTGTTTATCTTTCCTTTTCCTGGTATCGTCTTAACTTTTTTTGTATGTGATGAGAGATGCTGATAACCCAAAGTCGCATCTCATTAAGGCAGAAACATTATGAAAGCTTGGGAAAAAGTTTAAAAGTCTCGGTCTGGTTTTCTGTATTATAAGTATATTTGGAAGGCTTGGCAAATGATTGCAACCCCAAACCGGAATCAAAATGATATAAATTTCCTGATTTTTGGTTTCGGCTACCATATTATCTGCTTTTGGATTTAATACCGGGGTTATTTGGAAATCTACATGATGTTAGAAATGCTTGTCCAAGCTTGAATTGTAACATCTAGACAAAATTTGAAAAAATTATGATCGAAGCAACTCCAATTTGAAAAAAATTGTCCCAAATTGTAAACGGTTTTAAGGGCTTTTGGTACGCTATTTGAACCGTGCTAAACAATGGTGTCTCAAAAAATGAAACATTTGATGATAGGTAGAGATATATGTTGTTTGAGAGATTTGAGTTGATCGATGGGCTAAAAACTACGCTTGACTTGAGGGATCCAAGTGAAGGGTGTTTTGTTGGCAGAAGATGGCTTTAATTCGGGAATACTTTTTAGTACAGTTTTTTGAGAAACCATATAAAAAAGAATAACTTGCTACATTTCACAAACAAGTATTTAATACCCGCCGCTCTGCGGCGGGAGTTTTCCAATATATACATTTCCCTATAGTGAAGCTACATATCGACATTAAATGTCTGTACAGTATTCCCAAAAGTTCATACCACGATTCGAGTCTACAACGGTGAAAAGATAAGTCACATAGTTAGAGATACATTTAAAAAGGCAGATAGTAATAAGTTAGACGCATACATATAAAACTATATAAACCCAATAAGGACTCAAACAAAAGGAAAACTGTTTCGATTACCTAAATTCCAACGTCGGGGTTGTCTATCACCTGCATTGAGAGAGAGAAAGGCAGTGAGCTTGTATCGCCAAACTATGGATAGTTATTGCAAAGAAAATAAAGCTTAGAGTTAATTACATAAATGGTCACTGTGGTTTGCATATGTTATAGATCCAGTCCATATCCGAATATAATGACCAAAATGTCCTTGTCATTTTCTTTTTCAAGTCTTTTCACAATTAAGTAACGACCGTTAGTCCTTTATACTAACGGTCGTTAGTCCTTTATACGTTTTCATCCGTATTTACACGTTTTCGTACGTATTTACACGCTTTCGTCCGTTTTTACACGTTTTCATCCCTATTTACACGTTTTCGTCCGTTTTTACACGTTTTCGTCTGTTTTTACACGTTTTCGCCTGTTTTTACACGTTTTCGTCCGTATTTACACGCGTTTTATTTGGTTTTCGTCGTTTTACTGTATTTGCACGTTTTTGTCTGTTTTACACGTTTTCATACCTTTGTGTTACACGTTTGTCCGTTTTACACGTTTTGTCTGTTTTACCGTTTTCATCCGCATTTACACGCCGCCCTTTTTTACACGCCCGTTTTACACGTTTTCGTCGTTATTTACACGTTTTCATCCGTTTTTACACGTTTTCATTCGTAATAACAAGTTTTCGTCCGTTTTTACACGTTTTCATCCGTATTTACATGTTTTCATCCGTATTTACACATTTTCGTCTGTTTTTACACGTTTTCTTCTGTTTTTACACGTTTTCGTCTATTTTACGTTTTCATCGTATTTACACGTTCATCCGTTTTTTACACGTTTTCTTTTACACGTTTTCATCGTATTTACACATTTTCATCTGTGTTTACACGTTTCATCAGTTCCATTTTTACACGTTTTCATTATTACACATTTTCATCATTCCGTTTTACTGCGTTTTCCCAGGTATTTACACGTTTTCATTCGTTTTTACACGTTTTCGTGTGTTTTTACACATTTTCACCCGTATTTACACGTTTTCATCTGTTTTTACACGTTTTTGTCTATTTTTACACGTTTTCATCGTATTTACACATTTTCATCTGTGTTTACGTTTTCACGTTATACGTTTTCATCGTTTTACTGCGTTTTCATCCGCATTTACACGTTTTCATCCGTATTTACACGTTTTCGTGTAAATACAAATGAAAACGTGTAAATACGGACGAAAACGTATAAAAATGAAAGAAAACGTGTAAAAAAAGACGAAAACGTAAAACGACTAAAACGTAAAAAGACAATGTAAAAACGGATGAAACGTGTAAAAACGGATGTAAAACCGACGAAAACGGTAATACCACGAAACATGTAAATACGGACGAAAACGTGAAAATCGTCGAAAACGTGTAAATGCGATGAAAACGTGTAAAAACAGACGAAAATATGACGACGAAAACGTGTAAATACCTGATGCGTGTGGCGAAAACGTGTAATTACGGATGAAAACGCGGTAAAAACGCGTCCGAAAAGTGTAAATGGATGAAAATGTGGCTGAAACGTAAAACGGACAAAATGCTAGATACAGTTGAAAACGGTGCGATGTAAAACGACGCGTAAATACGGACGAAAACGTGTAAATACGGACGAAAACGTATAAAAACATGCGAAAACGTGTAAAAACAGACGAAAACTTGTAAAAATGGACGAAAACGTGTAAATACGGATGAAAACAAAACGGACGATGACGTGTAAATACGTATGAAAACGAGTAAATACGGATGAAAACGTATAAAGGACTAACGACCGTTAGTATAAAGGACTAACGGTCGTTACTTAATTGTGAAAAGACTTGAAAAAGAAGATGACAAGGACATTTTGGTCATTTTATTCGGATATGGACTGGATCTGTAACATATGCAAACCACAGTGACTGAACTAGTCAAAAAAAAACTTTAGTGACTGAAAGTGAAAAAATGACCAAACCACAGTGACCATTTATGTAATTAACTCTAAAGCTTATCTAAAACGTTTCTGTACATTTTGTATGTTTATGAACACCTAATTCAGACTTATCACGGGTTCTTATAATCATCGAGAGCATGATAAACATATATAAGCATATCATTTTATCAACTAAACAGGAACTATATACATTCTTTCGGAAGCCTATTTTTAAACGAATCATGGATAACCTATTTTTATAAGCAATTCCTAACACCCCCACCAATCAACAATCAAACACTAAAACACTAACATCAATAACAAAAATAACCATTGTAATGTTTACCTGAATGAGCACATCAGGCGAACCAATATATCTATGTTAAAACCCGGCTAAACACAAACTAAAACTCCTGAAAAAAGAAACGAAGTATAATCAAAATAAAAATATTGTTCCAAAATTATTGAAATCAAAAAATTGAACCATATACCTGCAATTATCACACCCCTCGTACCCTCGTACCGAAAAAGCTGAAGATTTGAACTTATTTATGATTTCTGATTTGTTACTGTAACCTTGTTGTTCCAAGAGTTTGAAGTCCAATGCTTTCATGATTATATACATCAAAAAGCTTGACTTTCAATCTTAATTCAGTCCCCTGATCCGCCTAGGCGTTTCTCCAGATAACTCGTTCTCTGTGAAGGTTCCTTTTGTTCCATATCTAAATATTGTCTTGTCATAGACTCGAATCTTTTCACTTGGAAGTACACCCCAATCATCAGTCGATGATGTTGACACACGATGTTCAGGATAGTGAGACCCGTCTAATCGCCTCCTCAAATTCCTTTTGCTGTTTCAAGAATCTTTGTGCAAAGGTCTGCACCAGACGTATTGCTAGACCATTGTAACAACGAAAGGAATTCGAGGGGAAGATGAGAACAGGGCAATATCATAAACATCCCGTATCAATATTAGCAAATGAAAATTGAAATATTCTACCGGGTGGAAAGATTCCAATCGATGACACGAATATTCAGTTGGATAAGATTCAATGTGGAAAGATCCCAATGAGTGGCAGTACCATTCAGTTGGATAAGATTCTAGTACCAACAACTGCAAACATATGGGCAATTCCAATGACCACACATCAATAATAATAATGAATGCGGCTCAGATATATGTATACAACAGCAATACCAGGCAACTAATATGGCTGCAGTCACACATTCGATGTAACTGCCCTGCCACGATTCGGGCCAAGGGAATGTATACGCGTTGGTTAGCATATTATCATCATCGCCTATAGATTGGTAGAAGGCTAAAATTCAAGCATACAATAGTGTCGTCAGGCAACAAACAGTGCCTGCAAGACTTGAGCCTGCATTACAATAAACGACCCGGCAAGATACACCATTTTAAAGGTTTAAATTCTGAGCCAGTACACAAAGAGGACAAACCTTCTGCTTGTCAATCGTAACTTCGTTGCACACAATATCGCTAACTTGTTGTATAGATTCTGCAACTACTTACAAAACCTGTTCGTAACTTTTGCATCAACACAATCTAGAAACAAAATTTCATATTTAGTGTTGCTACTAAATTACACAAAATATTACATAAACAAATAATAATATACAGTCCTTTATTTTACTATAATTTTTGCAGAATAGAATACCTAAACTCAACGATATGATTAAATTTTTACATCGACTATTAATGATACCAAGTAACGCTATTCCATTAAAATAGCAAAACATGAATATAATTGTTAGGCAATTACTGTTGGGTCCAATAAATTGACCTAATCACCCTGAACAAGATTTGAAAATAAAATAGCCTAACTCATTAAATAATTAGTGAGTGACTCACTGATAAAGAAATCAGTGAGTGTTGTTTAGTGCTCTTTACTTACTTCGATACGTCTGTGTCGGTGAGTAAAATATATGAGCTACAAACAACACCAGGTAATGAGATTTGACAAATATCTCAGTGATCCGAAGACACTATCTCTACATACATACTGAAAAATATGGGTGGGAACTTCCAAGAGAAGAAGTCAAACAAGTACAAGACATTACCAAAGAAGTAAGAATATTAGTTATGACAACTTCAAAAGAATGGTTGGTGCTTTTCCAAAAGAGGAAGATGAAGATGGACCACATAATGGATGACATCTCACCTACCACCACATGTCTTTGTATCTTTTCCTATATATGTCTGTAATTGTAATAGAGATAGGTATGTATCCTAAATAAACACATAATGCTGAGTATTAGTTGATAGGGTCATTCTCTCATTGAAACACAAGCATAGCTTGGATCAATGAGAGTTTATTTGTCATTCAATGGGGATAATATACCGAAATTATCCCCGTAAAAAGTTGAGGATGTTATCATGTAGTCTAGTTGGTATTGAGAATCTTGTAACAATTGTTCTTCATTATTAATGAATTTGTTCTTTAATATATCAAGATTTACTCAATTCTTTGGACCAACAAGTGGTATCAGAGCGGGTGGATTATTCTCATAATCCTGATCCGTTCATGACTCATGATAACATTTTTCATTGTAAAAAAAAAAATCAAGTGTGAACTTTCAAAAACTGCTACTGTAATAGCTATTTTTGAGAGGAGAAGACACTGATATTGACAAAATGACAAAGCAAAACACCCACCACAAAAGTACACCAAACCCAGATCTTCACTATTACCTTCATTCATTATTCAACACACAAAAACCATCACAAAAAAATCATCATATCCACAAACACACAAAAACCCAGCTCCACATCTACATCGATCAAAACACAAAAAAAACAGATCTCAAAAATCCTATTACCAAATAAAAAAAAAAACCGACACTTATGAAACTCACACAAATCTCATCTTCTCATTTAACAACCCAAATATCACTCTCAATTCAAAACATGAATCCCATATTCAAACTCATATCAAATCGTCAACAAAAATCACTTTCATCTCTCATCATAACTCTCGACCAGAAAAACCAAGATCTATCTCCGGTGGCAGCAGCAGTGTTTATCATCACCTACAACTCCCATCACTATGTTACCGTACCTCACCCCTATTAAACCGATGACAATTGCGGTGGATCCAATCCTCCAACGGCGGCCATAGTTAGGTAAAAAACTGACTCAAAGTCTGGTCAGAAGTTGATGGAGGGCACTCGAGAAAAAGGGGTAAGCGGCTGATATGATAAAAATGGGGTTGAATTGATTTGTGGTGTTAAGAAAGAGTTACATGGCTGTGATGGTAATAATTTGGGTGGCTGTGATACTAAAAAATGGGGGCTTGAGAATCAGTGTGTGGGATTACATTTGCTATCACAAAATTGGCTAAATGATGTGTGGGTTACTGATTTTTAATCGGATTTGTGGGTTATGAGTACAGGTGTTGATGAAAATGGTGTTATTTGTGCCTGAGATGTCGTGAGTCAGGGAGTATGTATCTGACTTCAGGCTTAGCCTGAACGTGAAGCTTGAATGTGAACTCCCTGAGGAGTTGTTGAAAAGTACTAACTCAAGACTACCTAGTGGTTTCCCTGATAAATTTCAGGAATAGGGTTAAAAGAGTATGGATATGTATGGGTTGTAACTTAGACTGTGTTCATCATAACTGTTGGGCTGAGCCTGATGGAAGAGCTTATGATATTAAAGGGTGACTGATATAATAGATTTATCAGGGAGTTGAGATGTATGCAACAGGTTGTGACTAAAGATGGGTGATTAACTAAATGAGTTAATAAGGGACCAAAAAATAATAACTATCAAGCTAAAGATAGAAAGGATTGAATCAAAGGTGGATAGGTATTTCGGGTTTAATATGAGCCTAAGCCAATGTCCTGATTCAAGTGTGATATCTCAGGGAGTGTAGGAACAGGGATAAGTATAAATCAGGGAGTATGGGTAGAAAGTGTTATACTCATTTTTTGAGTCATGAGTCCCTAACAAGGTACTTCCTGATATGAACCTAAAAGCTAAACTAACCCCACTCCCTGACCAGTGAACAAAAACCTGATACCAAACTCACAACCTAACCAACACCACCACATAATCCGTGACCCAAAACATAGCCAAAACCTTAGTCATTCAAATGCTTAACTTCAAAATCTGCTTTTAATTGTGCAGTTTTTGAGGGGGAGATGAAGCATTTAATCAGAACCCACCACTCGAATCCTATCCAATCAGGCTACAACTCAGGGCTTATATGGTTTTCTAGCTGAGCTCATTCCTGGTCGAACAATGATCATAAGGGAGTGGTAACAAACTGTGATGTTTTTGACTTAGAAAGTGATAGAAAAAGGATGAGTTGTTGGGCAATGAATAAGGTTCAGTGGTATATGTTGTGTCCCCAAGCCGAAAAAACTGAAATTGAAAGGCCACTGAAACCAAGTGTAACTCAAAAAAAAAACAAGAACACTGATAACGATCAGAAACGGCTGATCAAAAGTGGCGGATACTCAGTGTGTAAAGATCAGAGGTTGTGCTTGGAACTATAGTGCTATACTCAGACCAAACCTCCCTGAATCTGAATCACGAGTCCCTGATGAATGGATTTCAACAGCTTGGCATTTCATGTACACCAAGTACCAGGTATCAAGTTGATTAAGGATGAAAAATAGGTGAATCAGGCAGTGATTCACATATCAAAGCCTAATGCTTTAAGCTGATCCTAAGCGAGCATAAAGGGTGTTGGTGCCTGCAGGCTAAGCCTGAGCCTGATGATGTCTATTAGAATGACTTAGCGGAAGTAAGGGTATATTAATTGGGCTAAACATGTGCAAATCAGGGAGTGATAAACCTATGTGACTCAGTGAGTGTTTTGTTGTTTTAACTTAACAATACTGGTATGTGGTATATCAGTATTCAAACAAAACACAGTCACACTCACCCTAAAACCCGATAACAAACTCCTTGTCACTGAACCGAAAACGAGTACCTGAAGTTTATCAGTCTTGAGTGGTATGAAAAGGGTGTAATGATCAAAGTGCGGACACTGATGTATCACATTGACCCAGGTCCCTAATTAACTTTATCTGTTAAAAATTGTATCAGTGTGTTGGAGGCAAAACATGTAATAATCAAAGTGAAAAAGGAGGGTGGACACTGATGTATCAAATTGAACCAGGTCCCTAATTAGCTTTAAAAGTTAATTGTATCAGGGAATACTGATGATAGAGTGTGAAAAAAAAGAAGGTCACTGATGTATCAAAATTAAACCACATCAAAATTGAACCAAGACTCATTCACACAAAACATATGAACCCAAGACCTTGAACCTGGTCAATGAACCCCCGGTTACTGAACCCCAAGGTCACTGAACCTGATCATTGAACTTGGGCCCTGAACCCCGGGTCACTAAACCTAGTCACTGACCCCAGTCACTGAACAACTTGAACCCTCAGACTGAACCTTCAGTCTTACACCTTTTACCAATCACCTTAGGTTATTTGTATATTCAAATAGAGAGAGACTGTTGGGTCCAATAAATTGACCCAATCACCCTGAACAAGATTTGAAAATAAAATAGCCTAACTCACTAAATAAATAGTGAGTGACTCACTGATAAAGAAATCAGTGAGTTTTGTTTAGTGCTCTTAACTAACGATCGATTGTCGGTGTGAGTAAAATATATAGCTACAACAACAGCCGAGTGTGAGATTTGACAAATGTCTCGGTGATCACGAAGACACTATCTCTACATCTGGTGAAAAATATGGGTGGGAACTTGAGAAGAAGTCAAACAAGCAAAGACATTACCAAAGAAGTAAGAATATTAGTTATGACAACTTCTAAAGAATGGTTGGTGCTTTTCCAAAAGAGGAAGATGAAGATGGACCACATGATGGATGACATCTCACCTACCACCACATGTCTTTGTATCTTTTTCTATATATGTCTGTAATTGTAGTAGAGATAGGTATGTATCATAAATAAACACATAATACTTAGTATTAGTTGATAGGGTCATCCTCTCATTGAAACACAAGCATAGCTTGGATTAATGAGAGTTTATTTGTCATTCAACGGGGATAATATACCGAAATTATCCTCGTAAAAAGTTGAGGATGTTATCATGTAGTCTAGTTGGTATTGAGAAATCTTATAACAATTGTTCTTCATTATTAATGAATTTTTTCTTTAATATATCAAGATTTACTCAATTCTTTGGACCAACAATTACCATTTTAGGCGAGAGGCAGTTGCGAAGTTTGTGCTAGCGAAGATATACATATAAGGAAATCGAGACAGTTCCAAGTAATATTATTCAATTAAATATGTGAAATCTAAATTGGATCTTAATACCTGTATATGTAAAGATTGAAATTTCGTATGAAAGACCAAACCTTGTGGTTGATGCATTACGGAAATCATAAGCGGTGATCAGAATTCGATCAAGAAAAAGCAATCCCGATACATCAGTAATAGGATTAGTTTCTCTTGGCCGAATACTGGTCGCATCATCCGTTTGCCGAATAATGATCAGGAAAAGTCGAGACCAACGAACCGCGAGATTGAGATCAGATCACAGGGAAAAAATACAAAATACTAAAGTTACCACTATGGGCTGAGTGCGAAAGTTGAATCGTAAAATGTGTTTTATTACCTTCCAGTGTTCTTAACGAATCCTGAAACCGATGTATGTCTTTGTTTTCGATCTATCATTCACATTTGTCTTGAAACAGTAACTAGACATAGACGACATGTATTGTGTAAATAATCATATAAAGGCAAAACAATTGTTTTGTGATAAATTTACAATGTAATAGAAAATGTACCTGTGACGTTGCCAAACCTAATAGAAGATGTAGCCGTAGCGCTATTTGTGGCATACGAAAAGTAAGTGATTTATCTTCGGAAATGTTTTTACATATGGCCTGCGCCGTGTGCCAAAAGCTTACCACACCACAAACTTATAACAAAGATAAATCACTTACTTTTCGTATGCCTTTTGACCCAAAACTTTTAGATACAAAATTACATTATTGACTGCAAAATACGAGGCTCAGATATGCAAGTATGGGATCGTCACGAAACATCCGCCATGGCTGCAACCACTTTCTGAATGTGGATGCCCCGCCAAGATACGGGACTCGGTAAACCATTTCCCAAATGAATATAAGTGCAAAACATCATCATCGCCTATTATTGATGTAAGATATAATGGAGCAGAGCATGCTCAGATAGGTCAACAATCCAAAAAGCCGGATACGTTCACCATGGCTGCAAAGCTGACGGTTTACCACGCCAAGAAGCGAATGACCACAGCTTTGGTCGACCACTTTTAGATTCATCATAGCCCCCTATAATCAATATCATTAGAATTGAAACAAACGTGAAGCACAAACAACATGCAACATATATCAAACAACGAAAATGAATGGCAACCATCAAGATCTACATGACTCACCTGATACAGGGAACTGAGGTTTTTTCTATGGGAAAGAAGTATAAAAAACGTCACCAACTCCACAACAACTAAGGCATATGGTAGACAGAAACGGGTCAAAGGAAGCAGTAAACAATTGGCCAACAATTTACACAGGTTAAGAGAAACCCATGTGTGACAATTCTCAATTTCAGGTCATTTTACAAACTTTAAAATTTTTACTATTCATCTTGGGAATTTACTATTCATCGGTTACTATTCATCATTTTTACTATTTATCATTTTTGAATTCGATTTGATATTTTGAGAGGTTATTTCAAAATTTTACTATTTAAAAAACACTATTCATTCCCGGAGAAAAATTAATATTCATGATTTTTATTCACCATTTTTAAATAAACTAACAGTATCAAATTCGCAGTGAGGGTTAAGTGCATATTCATGGAACATCATTAAGAACATTTCATATAGACTAGAGTTAGTCTACATATCATCCGTAACATCATTTTCATATTAGTTCATGCATGGGTTTGCATATTTCATTAACGATATAGTTTTAAATATTTATTAAATAAATATATAAATCTAAAAATTTATTTTGTTTTAATAATTGATCCGAAAGTTCGAAAATTGTCCGATATATTTTTATACTCATTTTAAGTCTTAATATAAAATGATATTATTAGTTTACTCGATGTTTTGAAATTATTTTGGTATATAAATTGTTATATACATATATTTACGACGGTTTTCGTAAATTCTAATCAATAATTATTTATTCACTCAATACTTGCGAGAAATGCATTTTTATAATTTTTATGACTTAATATAGTTTATTTTATTTTTTCGTTAAAATCTATTTCTAGCTAACGCTACACTTATTAACTAATTACTTATACAAAATTAACGTTTATATACTTTTATCTTTTAATTTTTCTTAAATTACATTTAAATGATAAAATTTCACAAAATTCCTACCCCATTTACCCCTTGCTGACCTCCACCCCTTAGTCATCCCTTTGATATTTTATTTTGACCAAAACAATACACATGTACACATAGACTAGATATTATGCTAGTATTTGTATTATTTTCTAAATTATAACACATACATAACATATTTTTAGAGTGAAAATTTACAAAACTCTCTCATCACCATCCATGAGGTTCGGCCATGATCAAGAATAAGAGAAAATCATCTTAACTTTTCAAGCTCAAGTGTTTATCTAGTTCTATTAGTGATCTATGTTAAGGTTTTGAAATAAAAACCTATAGATTAATAAGGTTTTCATCATCTTTTTCACATAATCATTCAAGTAAGTTACTAATATTTTTCCTACTCTTTTAAATATTTACTTGATATATTATTATGATCTAGTAAGAAAAACATGCAAGTATACCATGATCCATACCACTTTTACTTGTTTTTACTACTTAATATGAGTTTAAATTATCCTATTAGTATTCCTATGAAACCTATTAATTTTGGGGAAGTTTAGGAACCCGTGACACCCTAAGAAGGTGTATGGTAGGTTTAGAATAGCTTTGGTGTTGATCGGAATGGCTTAGAACAAGTTTCAAACTAGAAAAGTCATTTTCGACGAAATATAATTATTGGCTGTTCCGTTTTGTGAAATCTGGACAAATCAGTAGGCCAGGGGATATTTTGGGTTATATTTCCAGAAAATAGACTTAAAAATGAAACCGTGGTCGCTTGAACGGGTTAAAACGGGTTTATAACGAAAAAGATACGTTAATTTCAAGTTTAACGACGAAAACTAATTTTCTGAAATAATACTTGCTGTCATGGGAATTTTAAAGGGCAAAACCGAGTTTTAAACATAATCTAAATGAGTCGACTTATCAAAAATATATTAGTATGCATTAACACGAAACCAAGGATATATAGATTGTAGAAAACGGACCAATAACGACTAAGATATACGTATTTGAAATATGACGATCACAACTATTATCTTCAACACTAATACTTAATATTCACCATTTTGCGACTAAGCTTCGCGGGATTACTTAGTTATTTTCATGAGTTGTCAAAGTATATTATTTTACGATGAAAAACTATAAATTCTTGTTTTATTTCTAAACGAATATCGTGTGATGTTGTTTCAATATATATAAGCGTAAGGTATTTTATAACTTGACAAGACGTTATAAACTTATTTTTCGACGATAAACTTTATTTTCAAATGCACAAGTGGTATGAATATCATATGAGTTTGCATGCACAACATTATTTCATGACTTATATTAGAGCATATCATTCATATTAGGTTGCAGATAGAGATTGCACCTCATTTCAGTGTATCCACTTTTGTCATCATAATTATTGCATCAGGTGAGTATTCACAATCCCCTTTTTACCGTTTTTACTATATTTTGGGGTGGAATGCATGAATCATACTCGAACTAAATTGATTACTATGATTATGAACTCTTTTGACTTGAACTTTCGAACGTGAATCAAACCCTTGAATTTAATTACGAACTTATGACCTGTTATGAACATAAGGAACCATAGGTATTATGACCTAAAAGTCTCGCCGTTTCGGTGGAGCGTTCTTGACCTAAAGTCTCGCCTTATTGGTGGAGCGTGCAAAGTCTCCCATGTTCGGAGTGTTCTTAATTGTATATAATAGTTGTATGATGTACCATTCGTACATTTGCATTGTTAGTCTCCTATCAGTAGGTAGTATGGATAGCGCTATTAGAGGTCGGCCAACCACTCGTTCACTATGTTACGGGACGCATATTATTTATTTTAGGGGCTTTGCCTGGCATACATTATTATATACGTGGTGCTATATTGTGAACTATTATGACAACGTATACTTGACTACTAGACATACTACTTTTATGCAGTGGGTTGTGAACACATAGGTTACAAGTCTTGTATGGGCGAGACTTGCAACTGAATGGATTGACAACGCCTTTGCCTTGTGGACTATTCTCAATGACCAAAAACTTAGACTCTCTCTTAAGAGTTTTCATATTATATGAAACGTGTGTACTCACCAACTATTTTCATAGTTGACCCGTTTTCTCTCATGCGTTTCAGGTGATCGTCAAAGCTTTTTCTTCAAGGTCTTTGCATAATGAAGTTTTCACATGCCACTACTAATCATTATGTATTAAAACGCAATCTTTTGGGAACTAAACTTTATATTTTATTTGCCGATGTCGGCTAAACTAGTATTGTAATGATGTATTCTTTCCTTTAAATCTTAAACGTTGGTATGTTCTATTATTTTATGCTTGTGTTCCTTTCGGTTATACCTCGTGTTTCCGCCGGTGGTGTGACAATTGGTATCGAGCAAAGGTTATAGAGAATGCCGATTTTTCAAAAATAAAAATCGCAACTATAACCAGAATAAAGTTTTATCGAACATCGAACATCATACAAGTCAACTAGTCCTATTGTTGCATCGTTAATCCTAAATTATACATAGCCTGATCACCTATGTCTAATTCATGAAGAATCATGCAACGATAAGAGTGGTAGTCTTGGATCATGCTTAGTCGAGTCTTAAGAGTGGTCACTGGCGCATTGGTGGGTGGGTATGCATAACATGTTTTTATGTTCACGTTTACGTTACCGTACCTTGTTTATACATTCTCTTTTCCATCTTTCGACTTGTTAGACAAAGCATGTCTTTGTTCCTGTCATATTTCGATAACTATAACACAAATTACAACAGTTCCGCACCTCATCTGCCGTCGTTCGAGTGTCATTTACTCAACCCGATGTTTTGGTCCACTGCAGGCTTATGGTACGCAAGAAACACACGCTCAGGAGTCAACAACAACGTCGACCCAAAAAACAATGCCAATCCAAACAACAATCTTTGCGGAATAGCGGACCTACTCACCCAAATTGTGGCCTTGATGCTAGACGAACCAACGTTGAAGAAGGTACTTCAAACACTGGTCATGGATGCAGCTACAAGACTTTCATGACAAGCAAGCCAATGGAATTTTATGGCACCGAGGGTGCCATTGGACTGCTATCATGGTTCGAGAATGTTGAGTCGAAACTTAGTATCACGAAATGTGCTGAAGGAAACAAGGTTGAGTTCTCTGTTTGGTCTACACTGAGGGTCGAGCATTGACACGGTGGAACAACCAACTACTGACCGGAGGAAGAGAAGCCGCAAATCGTTATCTTGGGAAACATTCAAGAAACTACTAGCCGATGAGTACAGAAAAGATGAAGTGCGAGAATTTGGAAGCGAATTTTGGAACCACTTGATGGTAGGAGTAGAAGTCGACAAGTACACGGCCCGTTTCCAAGAATTAACTAGAATGGTTCCTCACATGGTTTCCACTGTGCGAAGTTGATCGCCGATATATTTGGGGATTGATACCTGAAATTAGGAGGGATGTCACCTCATCGAACCCAACCACTCTGCAACCCGCTGTGGGTATGGCGTACCGCTTGAAAAATGATGTGATCAGGTCTAGTGAACTAACGAAAGGAAATGACGGTGGACGAAAGAGGCAGGAAGATCAGCAAAGAAGCCGTGACCAAAATCAACAAGACAAGAGACAACGAGTAGTTGGGAACTACGGAGAAATAACTCAAGGGCCCAAAAGATACGCAGGTCCACATCCTATGTGCACTCGATGTAACTACCACCACTCAGGAGACTGCCCAAGGTGCACCAAATGTGGAAAGACGGGCCACTTTATGCGGAATTTCTCAAACAGGACTGGGAATCAAGGACAAAGGCCAGCATGTTACGAGTGTAGAAGTCTAGATCACCTTCGGAATACCTGTCCAAAGTTGAAAAGAACTCCCAACCAAGGAGGAAATTGTCCAAACCTGGCGTTGGCAATAGAAGGCCCACAAGATCAGAACATTGATATTCCCCCCGCACGTGGTCGAGCATTCTATATGGGTACTGAGGAAGCCCGCAATGCGTAACGGGTACATTCTTTTGAACAACCACCTTATTTCTGTACCACATGATTTTGAGTGCATAACTTACTACCAATTCTTACCATGTTCACGACATTGATTAATTTGAGACCTAACGATATCGACCTTAGTTGTAATTTATTTTGTTGATTTGATTTGTGTAAGCAATTCCAAGATCGAGCGAATCTTTCAAAAGACTTCATTCCAGGATGTTGAATCCTATCTTTCTAACAACTTGTTTCCTAGCTTGATCTAGTGACAGTTCTTGTTTGATGAGTTGCGAAAATCAAGCTAAGCGTCAAGTTTTTACTCAAATCGATTTAGTTTAATCTCATGATAGTTCTTGACTAATGAGTTGTGAGATTAAATTAGCATCGACTACCTAAAGGTCTTTTGAGGGCTACGTTCGATATTGGGTAAGTTTACCTCACAAAATCTGATCACGAGAACGTACCTAGTTGGATGAGGAACCCATATACATGAGCATTGACATAATCACTTAGACAATTCACACGAGCATGAACTTTTAGAACCCTTGTCGAGGATCGAACTGTAGTTGTCAATAATTGAATAACGAGGACGTGATTCCTCTAACAGGGGAAGAATGTGACAATTCTCAATTTCAGGTCATTTTACAAACTTTGAAATTTTTACTATTCATCTCGGGAATTTACTATTCATCATTTTTACTATTCGTCGTTTTGGAAGTCGATTTGATATTTTGAGAGGTTATTTCAAAATTTTACTATTTACAAAACACTATTCATTCCCGGAGAAAAATTTATATTCATGATTTTTATTCATCATTTTTCGTAAACTAGGTTTACGAGTATCAAATTCGCGTAACCGTGAGGGTTAAGCTGCATAATCATGGAACATCATTAAGAACATTTCATATAGACTAGATTTAGTCTACATATAATCTGTAACATCATTTTCATATTAGTTCATGCATGGGTTTGCATATTTCATTAACGTATATTTATTTATTAAATAAACGCTATCGCACGATCATTTATTTTGAATAATTGATCCGACACTTCCGACAATTGTCCTGATATATTTTTATACTCATTTTAAGACTATAAAAATGATATTATTAGTTACCCGATGTTTTGAAATTATTTTGGTATATAAATTGTTATATATATATATATATATTTACGACGGTTTTCGTAAATTCTAATCAATAATTATTTATTCACTCAATACTTGCGAGAAATGCATTTTTATAATTTTTATGACTTCGATATATTTTATTTTGTTTCGTTAAAATCTATTTCTAGCTAACGCTACACTTAATAACTAATTATTTATACAAAATTAACTATATACATAACTTAAATTACATTTAAATGATTAAATTTCACAAAATTCCTACCCCATTTACCCCTTGCTGACCCCCCACCCCCCCCCCCCCCCTTAGTCATCCCTTTGATATTTTATTTTGACCAAAACAATACACATGTACACATAGACTAGATATTATGCTAGTATTTGTATTATTTTCTAAATTATAACACATACATAACATATTTTTAGAGTGAAAATTTACAAAACTCTCTCATCACCATCCATGAGGTTCGGCCTTGATCAAGAACAAGATAAAATCATCCTAACTTTTCAAGCTCAAGTGTTTATCTAGTTCTATTAGTGATCTATGTTAAGGTTTTGAAATAAAAACCTATAGATTAATAAGGTTTTCATCATCTTTTTCACATAATCATTCAAGTAAGTTACTAATATTTTTCCTACTCTTTTAAATATTTACTTGATATATTATTATGATCTAGTAAGAAAAACATGCAAGTATACCATGATCCATACACTTTTACTTGTTTTTACTACTTAATATGAGTTTAAATTATCCTATTAGTATTCCTATGAAACCTATCAATTTTGGGGAAGTTTAGGAACCCGTGACACCCTAAGAAGGTGTATGGTAGGTTTAGAATAGCTTTGGTGTTGATCGGAATGGCTTAGAACAAGTTTCAAACTAGAAAAGTCATTTTCGACGAAATATAATTATTGGCTGTTCCGTTTTGTGAAATCTGGACAAATCAGTAGGTCAGGGGATATTTTGGGTTATATTTCCAGAAAATAGACTTAAAAACAAAACCGTGGTCGCTTGAACGGGTTAAAACGGGTTTATAACGAAAAAGATACGTTAATTTCAAGATATACGTATTTGAAATATGACGATCACAACTATTTTCTTCAATACTAATACTTAATATTCACCATTTTGCGACTAAGCTTCGCGGGGTTACTTAGTTATTTTCATGAGTTGTCAATGTATATTATTTTACGACGAAAAACTATAAATTATTGGTTTATTTCTAAACGACTATCGTGTGATGTAGTTTCAATATATATAAGCGTAAGGTATTTTATAACTTGACAAGACGTTATAAACTTATTTTTCGAGGATAAACTTTATTTTCAAATGCACAAGTGGTATGGATATCATATGAGTTTGCATGCACAACATTATTTCATGACTTATATTAAAGCATATTATTCATATTAGGTTGCAGATAGAGATTGCACCTTATTTCAGTGTATCCACTTTTGTCATCATAATTATTGCATCAGGTGAGTATTCACAATCCTCTTTTTACCGTTTTTACTATATTTTGGGGTGGAATGCATGAATCATACTCGAATTAAATTGATTACTATGTTTATGAACTCTTTTGACTTGAACTTTCGAACTTGAATCAAACCCTTGAATTTAATTACGAACTTATGACCTGTTATGAACATAAGGAACCATAGGTACTATGACCTAAAAGTCTCGCCGTTTCGGTGGAGCGTTCTTGACCTAAAGTCTCGCCTTATTGGTGGAGTGTGCAAAGTCTCCCATGTTCGGAGCGTTCTTAATTGTATATAATAGTTGTATGATGTACCATTCGTACATTCGCATTGTTAGTCTCCTATCAGTAGGTAGTATGGATAGCGCTATTAGAGGTCGGCCAACCTCTCGTTCACTATGTTATGGGACGCATATTATTTATTCTAGGGGCTTTGCCTGACATACATTATTATATACGTGGTGCTATATTGTTAACTATTATGACAACATATACTTGACTACTAGACATACTACTTTAATGCAGTGGGTTGTGAACACATAGGTTACAAGTCTTGTATGTGCGGGACTTGCAACTGAATGGATTGACAACGCCTTTGCCTTGTTGACTATTCTCAATGACCAAAAACTTAGACTCTCTCTTAAGAGTTTTCATATTATATGAAACGTGTGTACTCACCAACTATTTTCATAGTTGACCCGTTGTCTCTCATGCATTTCAGGTGATCGTCGGTAAGCTTTTCTTCAAGGTCTTTGCATAATGAAGTTTTCACATGTCACTACTTATCATTATGTATTAAAAGCATAATCTTTGGGAACTAAACTTTATATTTTATTTGCCGATGTCGGCTAAACTAGTATTGTAATGATGTATTCTTTCCTTTAAATCTTAAACGTTGGTATGTTCTATTATTTTATGCTTGTCTTCCTTTCCAGTTACACCTCGTGTTTCCGCCTTCGGCGGGGTGTGACACCATGTGCCGGCCCTAAACGTCCGGAATAAAATAGAAAACCGCCTTCCCATTATATCCTATATCAGTATCTCAGGTATTACGCAACCCGTGTAAATTCACCACTGCCTAATTAATATTCATGGTATCAATCTGATCAGCAAACGAAGGAAGCAAAGCTATTGGTCGGCAACTCTCAACAGCTCCAGCCATCGACCAAAGGCCCAACAGACAGGGAAGTAACCTGGAAAAACAGAGTACATTCGACGTGGCTGCAAACCGAATAGGTTGCCATGCCAAGTTCCAGGAAACCAAAATTTTTCCGGAGCCCATATAAACTCATCATTGCCTCATTAGTATTGATGCCAATTACCTTCTATTGAATCAAGTCCAATAAGATTAGGGTGACACAGGGAACTAAACCGGAAAACCGAGGTGCATCAGGTATGAAAACGGTACAAGCCAGTAGAAGTGTGTACGGATTCGGTTAGAGAAACCAAACATATATCTTATTAATGTTGGGCCCAATATTGCGAAACAGACAGGCCACCAAGCAAAGCCCAAGGAAAATATTTTTTAGTCAGCGACTTTGAATAAAATACAATAGAATTTCATACCGTTCTGCCATTAAGGCCGACAAAAATATCAGGCTCAGATAGGGGAGTAACCCGGAAAAACAGGGTACATCCGGCATGGCTGCAAACCGAATAGGTTGCCATGCCAAGTTCCGGACAACCTCAGTTTTTCCGGAGCCCATATAAACTCATCATCGCCTCATCAGTATTGATGCCGAAAACCTTTTATCGAATCAGGTCCAATAACATTAGGGTTACAAGGGGAACTAAACCAGAAAAACATGGTACATCCGGCATGGCTGCAGACCAAGTAGGTTGCCATGCCAAGTTCCGGACAACCACAGTTTTTCCATAGCCCATATAAAGTCATTGCCGCCCCATCAGTGGTGATGCAACAACCTAATAAGCCCAACAATTCTATCTGCAACAATTGTGGAAATTGATCAGCTATAATTTTTGTGCATTGATAGTAAATCACTTAAAGTATGTAATTGGATTAATGTATGAAAATTGATCAGCTATACTGAATATAATTTCATGGGAATGATACAAAAGAACATGTGGTGCTCCATATTGTAACTACTTACATCAGTTTTATCGTCACATCACATTCAAAACAAAAGCCCCATAAGACATTAATATTATGCAAAGTGTTTTCTTGTGCGCTAATTATAAAATAAAAATCCCACTGTGAAGAAACAAAAACAAACAAACAAATCAACAGGTTTGATGTTCACCTATAAAATAAAAATCCCACTGTTAATGATATATAAAGCAACGGCTTTTAAACAACCTATATATATATAGCCTCTTCGAATGACACATGAGAATTTTTTTATTTATTTATTTTTTTTTAAATAAACTGAGTAGATGCTTACTGAAAATGAGTGTTGGAAAACCCGCGCGATGCAGCGGGATTGCTTTTGTAGACGTGAATTTGGAACTGGTGAATGACCGGAAAATTTGTTTGGACCGGCTTTGCAAATACAATTAAAAACTTAGGGACTATTTTCGCGGCTACAAAGGACTTACTTTGTAACGACACTTAAACCTTAGGGACTATTTTTGCCAAATTTCTATAGATAGGTACTAATTCTACAGGACTTACTTTGTAACGACACTTAGACCTTAGGGACTATTTTTGCCAAATTGCTAAAGATAACAATTAATGTTCAAGGACTTACTTTGCAACGACAGTTGAACCTCAGGGGCTATTTTTGCCAAGTTGGCAAACATTGCATTTAATGCACCTAGTTTGCAAAACTTGTTTTGTTTGCAACGCTGAATAGTATATACGAGTGTGGAAACCCGCGCGATGCAGCGGGATTGCTTTTGTAGACGTGAATTTGGATAGGGACTATTTTTGCCAAATTGCTATAGATAGCAATTAATTCTACAGGACTTACTTTGCAACGACACTTAAACCTTAGGGAGTATTTTTGCCAAATTGCTATAGATAGCAATTAATGCTAGAGGACTTACTTTGCAACGACACCTAAACTTTAGGGGCTATTTTTGCCAACTTACGAAAGTTAGCAATTAATGTGCAAAACATGTCTTGCTCTATAGTATATACGAGTGTGGAAACCCGCGCGATACAGCGGGATTGCTTTTGTAGACGTGAATTTGGATAGGGACTATTTTTGCCAAATTGTTATAGATAGCAATTAATTCTACAGGACTTACTTTGCAACGACACTTAAACCTTAGGGACTACTTTTGCCAAATTGCTATAGATAGCAATTAATGATTGAGGACTTACTTTGCAACGACACCTAAACTTTAGGGGCTATTTTTGCCAACTTGCGAAAGTTAGCAATTAATGCGCAAAACATGTCTTGCTCTATAGTATATACGAGTGTGGGAACCCGCGCGATGCAGCGGGATTGGCTTCAAAGGACTTACTTTGTAGCGACACTTAGACCTTAGGGACTAATTTTGCCAAGTTGCTATAGTTAGCAATTAATCTCTGAGGACTTACTTTGCAACGTCGCTTAAACCTTAGGGACTATTTTTTCCAGATTGCTATAGATAGCAATTAATGCTGTAGGACTTATTTTGCGGCGTACACTTAAACATCGGGGACTATTTCGCCAACTTTGGAAAGTTTGCAATTAATGTTTGGACTTACCTTGCAACGCCGCTTAAACCTTAGAGACTATTTTTGCCAGATTGCTATAGATAGCAATTAATGCCGTAGGACTAATTTTGCAGCGCCACTTAAACATCAGGGACTATTTCTGCCAAGTTGTGAAAGTTTGCATTTAATGCTCCTACTTTGAGTCATTTGTTCTCCCCATATTTAGTATATATACGAGTGTTGGAAAACCCGCGCGATGCAGCGGGATTGCTTTTGTAGACGTGAATTTGGGCGGTGAATGGACCAGGAAAATTTGTTTGGGACCGGCTTTGCAAATACAATTAAAAACTTAGGGACTATTTTCGCGGCTACAAAGGACTTACTTTGTAACGACACTTAAACCTTAGGGACTATTTTTGCCAAATTTCTATAGATAGGTACTAATTCTACAGGACTTACTTTGTAACGACACTTAGACTTTAGGGACTATTTTTGCCAAATTACTAAAGATAGCAATTAATGCTCAAGGACTTACTTTGCAACGACAGTTGAACCTCAAGGGCTATTTTTGCCAAGTTGGCAAACATTGCATTTAATGCACTTAGTTTGCAAAACTTGTACGCTGAATAGTATATATATACAATATACAATATACAAATTAAATAGGCAATTGAAGTTCTTCAAAGTACCTAACAAAATTAACTAAGAATGTGTTGCATGAACCACCTACTTTTTACTACTCCATTAGTAAAAAATACTACCTAATATAGCTTGAAAAGATCAACCCTGAACCACCCACACTGTATAAACAAAACCAGGAACGGACCCATAAATTTTAAAAGGGTGTTGCACAAAAGAAATGTTGGGCTAATTAAAGTTACACCATAAGAAACGAAAGTAGCAAAAAAATTTTTGGGGGTTGCACATATCACAAAAATGACAGTTTTTAAATCTTTTTGCACTTCGTAACCTAAAACCGGGTGTAGCCCGTGCCACACCCGGCATACATGTGGGTCCGTCCTTGACCAAAACCCATGCAAGAGACCAATTAGGAGTGTTGAAACAATATAATTCTGATCGCCTTGTCCACTTTCAAGCTCAATGTAGTGTAGACGAACAAAGGATATCATATACGGATTGTTTTTTAATAGTAATCTGAGAAACTCTGCAATAACCAATAATCCTTATATTTCTAAGTGAAAGTTTTTGTACCATAAGAATCCTATGATACAAAGACTAATACAGAGATCAACCGTCATTTTTCATATTTGTTCTTGGATGTATAACCTTCAAGTTCCTAATGCTATATCTATTAGGGCACTAAAAAAAGGCTACCAAGAAGCTAGAACCTCCACTTTATAAAGTTCAATATAGAAACCAACAGACACATCAAATCATCGATATTAAAGAAACAAAACCCAACGTATAATCATGGATCCTATTAAAAAATTATAATCATAATCATTAACCACAATATCCTTCTAGCAAATCACAGTTTTCAGCATCACGCGATGTGAAATGATTAGTTTAGACAAGTTAGCAAACACTTGGTGCTCAACAAATATGCATAACCTTAGATTTTGCTCTAACTGAGTCATTATCTTTCGAAGCTAGTGAAACGGGCCATGAAACTGATATTAAAAGAAATCATTAGAATTGAAGAAGATATACCTCCCCAACCTCCCGAACCATCAGCAGAAATTTAAAACTAAAATCAAGTATACCTCCCACATGCCATTTAAGAATTAACCCCCGTCCATTAATCTACCTCTCCATTTAAGGATAAAGCTCACCGCAAGAGATGGATAAGAGAATGATGAAGACGGTGGAAGCCAGTAGAACTGTGTTAAGTCGGTTAGAGAGATGGATATGTTCAATCGGTTAGAAATGGATATCTTATCGTTGTTGGGGCGGTGGGAAAGAATGTTGGGCTAAATATTAGAGAAACAGACAGGCCACCAAGGCAGCCCAAACGAAAACTTTTGTGACCAACGACACAATAAAATACAATAGTCAGGAATACCGCCCTCCCATTATATCTTATATTAATAAATCGTACCAAATAAGTTTCCCCAACCATGTCCATATCAAATAAACCTTT
Source organism: Chrysanthemum makinoi (assembly GCA_910596185.1). NCBI lineage: Eukaryota > Viridiplantae > Streptophyta > Magnoliopsida > Asterales > Asteraceae > Chrysanthemum > Chrysanthemum makinoi. Next base: position 108,950,406 of record OU343219.1, read on the forward strand.
TTTGGTACTGTTTCGTTATGAACCGTATTAATAACATTTTTTAGGTTTTGGCACGGTTTTCTTCTCTAACCGTATTAAATGGGCGTTTCAAAAACGTTTTCTGTAGTAGTGCGTTACATGGATGAAGATGAAAATAAATACATCTTTAATTTTATTTCAAAAACGAGGGAAATCAACGCAAAATTCACAGGGCTGGTCGTACATGAGGTCTTTGACAGTGCGTTCCTCAAAAGTTTCCTGGGTCTACTTAGTCTAAATGGAGCGAGCGTGACCAGCACCCCGTGACCACCTTGTCACGAGCGACAAGCCAAAACACAAAGCATGGGTCACGGCCATTTTGCATTTGAATGATGAGTCGGTCACCATAGTGAGGTGCAAAATATTGTGTCCCTCCTTTTGTTTTAAATGTTTTTTATTTGTTTTGTGAGTGTGTGTGGGTATATTTAATGTGATATATTTATATAAAGTGAATATTTTAATGAAAGGTGAGGGGAGGTGACCAAATGAGATGAATGGTGAGAGTGAGTGAGTGAAAGTAAGAGAAGAAAGAAAGCTAAAATATTGCTGAGGTGGAGAGTGACCCGGTCACCACCACTCTCTTTAGCCTTACAGTAGGTACCTACATGAAGTTCTTATATCAAGTACAAATCATGATGATATAGTCTTTAATGAGAGTGCTGGGTATGCACTATCGTGGGAACTCCGTATGCCTGGTGAGAATGTGAAATTGTGTCTATAGGACCTGGTGACGATCCCATTTCATATTATTTTGAATTCAAGAAATTGTTATAATGGGTTGATCAAGATAGGTAAAAAGAATCTCCGTGTTGGGGGAATGCTCTGTAAACAGATCCCGCATGTTCTACGTTTCTGTTATTTCTGCTTACCCGCAATTCTTTGTTGCCCTTTGCATCAAAATCATGGTTCAACAATAATTGTCATCCGTAGCTAGTGTGGATAACAGAAACAATCAGCTCAAAAATAGAGTATTATTGTTTGATATTCAAAACTACATAGAGCATGATTCATGTGCGCTTGCATTAATTAATATACTGAGCAAAACAGGCATGCAAAATAGTATGGAAATTAACACGAGTGTTTCAATTATTCTCCTAATCAGTGCTTGTTAATGTTGAGGCCGTGGCATGGACGGAGCCGCATTAGTTTGAGAGGTCACTTGACCCACTCAATATTTAATTGCATGATTAATAGTTTAATACTACGATTTACTTTTGAAATTTTGGACCCCGCTAAGTATCCCCGAAATATATGTTACGATCCTGTTGTTCCAAATCAATGTCAGCTTTGTAAACAAAAGATAAAACAGTTTAAGTACAACACACAATTTAAACTCTTTAATGTATAATCACTTATTGATGTGAAAAATAATTACAAAGTGTTGTGCGGGAGAAACTTAATTGAATGACAATGTAAATACAACTCTCTAGTCAAGCAAACTTAAGAATCTAAGCTTTCAAGTGAACTTATAAGTCTGTGATAGATCAAGGACTTGTTGTAATTTCAAAGATAGTAAATGCACTTCAATAAATTCGACAATAAGTATGCGAAGTGGTGCATTTACTCTCGACCAACATGCCTTTTATACTAGGTACGAGGTAGTTACTTAGTAGGATTATGTAATAATCATTCATTTAATGCTTCTATTTTTGGAAACCCGCCAAGCTTGCTTTAGTGAACAATTCTGCCAACTGTTCACTGTCTTTTACCAACTCGTACTTGATTGACTTTTATCCAAAATGCATTTTATCCTACTCTTTTGCATCTTTAGAAAGTCTCGCCCAAATGTCCAAACGAATAAGAGCTATGCTCTATTGGTAGTCAGAGAATTGAGAGGCTCATTAGAGTATTGTCAACCCTGATGAACCTTTGTCCTTCAACATACTAGCTGACCCGCATTAGCTAATGAGTATGTCTTCAAGTAATCTTCGACTTCCTTGATGTCGTTCTATGACTTGAACATTGCTGAGGTTGCTCCCTGATTTCATTATCAGCGAGTCTTCTTAAGTTACTCTCTGATTTCTTTATCAGATATTCTTCTTTACTTAGACTAATTTATGTTCAAATCCTAGTCGAAAACCATTGGACACTGAATTGGCCCAACAATCTTCCCCTATCAGGATGTAAATTATGCTAAGTTTAAATTATTGTAAGTGAGCACACAAATTCTTCTTACACATAATTAACAGAGAATAATTTATTAGGGGTTACATTGATGATTTTACAAGTTTCAAACTTCTAACTCCCTAACTTGTCTGTATGCTTCTTCTTTATCAGCCCTAACATCTATCTCCCAATGCATTGTTGTTGCGAACACTTTTGCAAACTATGAGTCCAAATTTATATCTTTATGAAGTTAATCAACTGAGCTATAGGTGCAAGATTGAACCTACTTTGCCTTTGGAATCATAAGTCATTTAACCGGTTGATAAAGACACACCAGACTCTAGTTCTTCTATCAACTGACCATCTTCCCCTATAACTTCCTTTGGCAGTAAAATATTCATGTGACTTCCATTTACGATGGGTTCTTTAGTAATAAATGTTTCACTCAGCTAGAATCTCTTTCTTTTCTTTTGTGTGGGTTGTTGTTTTCTAGGAGCTGGTAGATCAAACTGACTTAGCTCAGGTGGAGGGTGCAGATTGAGTCTGTCAGCTGAGTTCATCAACAACTTTTGACTTTAATTTTCTGGCTAAGTCATGAACTTTTATCCATTCAATGAACCCAAGACTCTTCAGAGTGAAGTTGGAAATAACATCAAAGTTTATGATTTCGTGATTTCTGGTTATTTCCATAGTTGCTATTTTGTTGGATTCAATCTTGTGTTTGATAGTAGTGATAGGTTCGTACTTCATCCTAAAGTTCATAACCTTCTGATAATCAGTTCTGCCTCTTTCAAGTTTAGATGCTCTTTTGGCCTCATACTTTGCATACTCTGTTGTTTGTGCAGCAAGCTGAGAGATTTGAAGTTTATCGAGAGTAAATTCAGTAGCAATCTCAGCAGCTCTTTTGTCAGCTAACCTGTAACATCCGGTAATTTTCAAAACCCATTTTTAAATAATAAATTATATTATTACTTCTTCATTTTCCGTATCGAACTTTTCCGAGTTAACTTAAACTTGAAAACAAAACGTTATCTCTTAAAACGTGAAATATTTCATCTTACGCATTCCGGCACAACCATAAGCTCATTAAACAATTTGATAATCACTATATTAGCCATGTCGCGTTTACATGCCTGTAACTTAGATTTTTGACTTGCCAACACTAAAAATTCTCTGTATCCAACAAAACCCTTTTATTCCCTACCCGAAGCCTAACATTATAACCCTTTGTAAAGACCTCTTAGATAGTTATTCCTAGGTACTTACGCCAAAGCGGTGTAGGTTTGATCTATTCTCAAACCTATGGTAATCTATGTGCTATGACAGGTAGAGAGTGTTTATCTTCCATTTCCTTACATGTTATATTTCATATACACCCAAGAATCCAAACACCAATTATGAGGTGCTAGTGTATAATTTGCGTACTTGTTTTGACTATTGTGACACTTGTACTTGATGCACATTGTATTAAAGAAATGCTAAATGACATCTAACTCATAACTTGATTAGCCAAAAGCACATTTGCTTGAGGACAAGCAAATTCCAAGTGTAGGGATATTTGATAAGAATTTAAAACATACGTTTTTAGGGGGCCATTTAAGCCCTAAAGCGTTACATTTTATATTCGTTACTGTTTAAAGTCGTTCCATTTCACATTTTAAGTCTTTTGCTGGAGTGAAGCATTTTTGGACGAAAAGGAGCGAAAACATGAAGAAAATGACAAATTCAAGAAAACAAGGCTAGTTCAGAAGCCTCACGGCGTCCCAACATCAAGGGCGACGCCGCCGCCCACAGGGTGTCCCAAAAACTCTCAAGCGACGGCTCAGATCTTATTTTGGTCTTAAGTGACGGCGTCACGCCTTATTTCAGAAAGCCGTCACTCTTTCATTCTACACCAGGCGACCAAGACTTTCCCGAGACGACGTCAAAGAGCAACCCAGACGGCGTCACTACTTCCTACCCGACGACGTCCCATTGATGACTTGGCAAAAACGAAACCCTAATGATGGCGATCAGACGGCGTCATCATCAAAAGGCGACGCCGTTGCGAATGTAATATCTATATATAGACTTCGAATTTCTGTTTTAGGGTTCGAAACCCCCTTTTACACTTAAAGATAAGTTTGTTTATGTAGTCTATCACCATGTTTCATCTATGTTTGATTGTTTGTTTGTGTTCTTGCTTATCTATCATGCATAACTAAATTAATTAGTGTTTTTTTAGATCTAATGAAACCTAGTTATATATTATTGTTAGGTTGTCTCTTGTTCTAATTGGTAGACGCTAGAATAAGGAAAACTGGCTTCTAAATAGCACAAAGCCTTAAAGTGCACTTTAAGCTCTCATTGTGTTTATTGCGTGAGTTGTAGCTTAAGGATAATAGGATATTCAAGGGAGATACCTCGGTACTTGGCGATCCCGGGTGTTGTAGAGGAGAGTTACTGTTAGGATTTAGTAAATCCGTAAGTTAAAGACTCGATCACCTCAAGTGTTTGTAAGCATTAGAAAGCTCGTAGTCTTAGACGTTTAGTTATATCAAGTAGTTAGTTAAGTAACACCGTGGAGGACGGACGGGTCTTTACCCACTGTAAACCTGATCCACAGCCCGAAGGAGGCGTATTTGTAAAGAACTATAAATACCATCTACCTCCCAAGGTAGAGGGTGGAGCTTAATCATATGACTTTCATTTTCTCTCACTAAGTTCCCATTTCTCTCTACTTTCTCTCTCTAAAACTCATCTCACATTCGATCCATATCATTTATGTTTGTGTGTTTATGATAACCAATCTCTTAAAATTAGTATCAAGAGCCATGGTTTGATCATCTACTTTGTGTGTGCTTGGATTCTTGATTGGTAATTCATAGAATTATGGTTCGAATGGGTTGTGAGACGTATTCACTATTTTGATCTTATTTAGTTGTTAAGTTTGCTATATGGTTGTATTTTTGTGCTTAGGATTATCATATTAGCTTAGTTTTGGGTTTGAAAGGCTTGTTTCATCTTGCCTGTGGTAGATTTTGATTGAAACCGCAAGGTTTTGTCACTTTTCTTGGTTGCGTTTTGTCCCTACTGAGCTTCGTATTGTTTGTTCCTCGCTGTGATTTGTCTTGTTCTAGGTTGCGATTTGTCTGATTTTGGCTTGCAGTTTGGTATATTCTTGTTGCGATTTGACTGGAATTGTTGCGGTTTGACGTTTGAAGTGTTGCGGTTTGAGTATTATATTAATATAGTGTTGCGAGTTGTTAGAAAAAGGACAAAAAGGACGATAGTGCTTGTACCTTTTGAAAGCGACCTGCGATTTGTCCCTGCGTTTTGTCAAGTGCTGCGACTTGTGTTCCTGCATTTTGACAGGTTGCGATTTGTGTTGACTGCGACTTGATTGTTGATTTTTGGATAGTCTGCGATTTGTCCCTGTGTTTTTCAAGTCCTGCGACTTGTGTTCCTGCGTTTGGTATCTTGCGTTTTGACAGGCTGCGATTTGTGTTGACTGCGACTTGATTGTTGCGTTTTGGATAGTCTGCGATTTTTCTCTGCGTTTTGTTTAGTACTGCGATTTGTGTGCTGTGACTTGTTAGTTGCGATTTATCTCTTGAGATTTGACACTTGAGATTTGAGTTCTACGGTTTCCTCTTGGTTTTGTAAAATCCCGCGAAAGATTCGATTTCTCGGTTAAATTAAAGAGTTGTAAAATCCCGTGTATTTAGAAATCATGTCTACTATTTCAGATGACGTTCAAGCTGCTGGGTCCGATACCCGCTCTGCTATGCTGGATAGAACTGATTATGACTCTTGGGCATAAAGAATTTGATTGTATTTCTTGGGCAAAGAGAATGGTCTTAACATCTTCCGGTCAATTGATGAAGGATCTTTCCAAATGGGCACCACCAGAGATCAACTTGAAACTGGTGAAGATGGAAGTGTCACTCTGGGTATGGATAGACCAAGAACTTATGATGATCTTAATGAGAAGGAGAAGAAAATATATGATGCTGACATTAAAGCTTCAAACATCATACTTCAAGGTCTACCCAAGGACATCTACAAGCTGATTAATCATAACACTGTGGCCAAAGCAGTTTGGGACAATGTCAAGATGCTTCTATCTGGCTCAGAACTGACTAAGGAAGATCGAGAGTCACGGATTTATGATGACTTTGAGAACTTCAATATGAACCCATGGGAGAGCATTACAGAGTATCATGTGAGGTTTCACAAAATTGTGAATGATATGAGGAATATCAATATGACTATGCCAAATATCCAACTCAATTCCAAGTTCGTAAACAACATGAACCCTGAATGGCACAGATTTGTTACTACAGTGAAGCTGAACAAAGGATTGAGAAATACTAACTTTGAGCAGCTTTACGCTTACTTACTTCAACATGAGAAGCATGCTACATTTGAGCGTTTGATCATGGAAAAATTCAATTATACTACAACAAAAAGCCCAACAAAAGACTCAGTTGCATTTGTTTCAAATGTGAAGCTAAACACTCGAACATCACAAGTCATACCATCTTCTTAGAATTAGAATCAGATTACCATACCAGACTCAGGATTTACACCAACAGACATGTTGATTGAAAACCTCTCAAACTAAGTTGATCTGTTGGTTCAACAATATAAAACCTCACTTCCCCAAACCAACAACCAACTTAGGACCTCATCTAACCTACACAATCAAGCTACAGTGGAAGATGGAAGGGTTGTAGTACAGAATGTGCAAGGAAGGAAAAATGTGAATCCAAGGATTGTTGCACGGGGAAATGTTGCAACTGGTTATGCGGGGGCTCAAAACAGAGGAATGTTTGTAGTTCAGGCTCAAGGCAAACTGATTAAGTGTTACAATTGTGGAGGTGAGGGACATATTGCTAGGAACTGCACTCAACCCAAGCGTCCACAAAATGCTGAGTAATTTTGGGATAAGATGTTGCTGATACAAGCTCAAGACAATGGAGCAGTGTTAGATGAGGAAAAGTTGTTGTTTCTTGCTGATGGGAATGCCAAAACATTTGATGCTAACGTGGATGAAAAACCAGTATATGATTTGGCACAGAACAATCCCAATGTCTTCCAGGTTGCTGACTATGATGCCTTCGACTCTGATGTTGATGATGAACCAACGACACAGATTATTTTTATGGCTAATATTTCTCCCATGGTTTCATCACCTCAACAAGCTAGTCCCTCTAATGCTTCAGTCATATCAGAGGTACTAAAGCTATATGATATGGTTGATGAGCAAAAGATTCCCAACAAATACAACCAACAGAATTCGTTGAGTCAGATATTGTAAATATGGGTAATGACAAAGTTATCCTATATGAGCAATATGTAAAGCACGATGAAAGTCCTGTTTTACCAAGTGGTGCATCTTCTGCCATTAATGATGAATATGTACTTAATGAGTACACTGAATATGTGCCTGATGACTCCATGACCACTAAGCTAAATATATATAAAGATCAAGTTGCCATCTATGAATAGCGTGCTAAATTTGAGCTGACCACAAGTGAGGAAGAAATGGATAGTCAAATGCGTACATGATTAATAAAAGTAGTTTAAGGGAAGAAACGTTAAAACAAGAGTTAAATTCCTTACAAGAGAAACTTAATCAAACTGTTAAGCAAAAACAAGAACTTCAAGAAAATGTCAAAACGCTTAAACAGGAATTCAAAGAAAAGGAATCAAAACTCCTAAATGATTTTTCCAACCTTAAAAATTTAAAGAACAAGCTTGAAAACAAGTTGTACGTATAAGGCAACACCATTCAAACTGCTTACATGATTACAAAGCACATATTTTAAGTGATAAACACAGTGAAAGCCTTGTAGAAGACCCAAATCCTGTGTATCTTAAGAAAGCCAAAAGGGCTCAAGAGGTGATTTATGATGGTAGTGACATTCTTAAGCGCAAACAAAAGCCAACTTGTATATAAAACACTGAAGAGGACATAGAGTTAGAAAATTCCTCTAGATAGAAAATGGATAAGAAAATGAAGGAACCTAATTGTGTGAAGAATAGATTAAATGTCAAAACTCTCAATTATTCTAAGGAAAACTTCTTAGCCACTTTTAAACCACATACTCAATTAACCCCTGAACAAGTGTTTTGGAAGTTAGATATAGATAAGAGAAAGGCCGAAGAACTTGTTGTAAATAACCCTCCCCTTAGGAAATTTCCTGTAGCTACAATGTATCCTCCCAATACACCGATGCATTTAGTGCCTAGAACTCTTCCTACAGAATGCAAAACCTTAATTAGCATATACATGATTTACCAACTATTTGCTGATTTCGATAAAATATGTAAGAAGAGAATCACACCAACGGGTATTACTGAAAGGGAAAGGGGTTTTGAGCAAACAAAAGAGTGTTATCTTACTGAGGTTATTCCATTCTTTAAACAATTGAAAGAACAATTCGAGGGTGTTCAACAGGCCTTAGATACAGAAGTTAAAGAAATGAAAAAGATGTTTAATGAAATGGAAAACGAGGCAAGAAATAATGCATATGAGCTTAAAAGAAATGGGATTGAGAGAAAGAATATTCAAATCCTTAATGAGAATTTGATTTCCAGATGCATTGCCCAGGATGTGTTTTATACTGTCACGAATTATGCCATAAATGCTTCTCAATTTCATGATTTGTCAATTGCATTTATAGTTTCCCAAGATTGTGTCAATGAGCTAGAATCCAAGAATTCAAAATTGCATGAAAAAATACAAAAGGATGATCATGATAACATGATCAGGCATTTTTCTAAATTAGAAGTTAACTATCTCTATTTGCAATTAAAATATCAATATCTTGAAGAAAGAATCAAAACCTCAAATGCCAAGACATCTTCGGATGCTCCTGAGTTTGATGCATATTTTGAAATAAGCTCATGTGATGAACGGATTCAAGCTCACTTCACACGATCCGTAAGTTGAAAGCTCAAATTTCTCAATTGAAGGTAGGAGTGAAGTGTGTTAGGAATCAGAAATTTCATATGTGAAGAGTCGGTCACCCCAAATATTATCTAGCATAAGTTAGCTCGTAGACATATCGTTTGTTACGTTATTTAGTAGTTAGTTTGTAGCGTAGAATAGTTTAGTGTAACACCGTGGAGGAAGGACGGGGTCTTTACCCACTGTATCCCTGATCCACAGGCCGTCAGGAGGTCATTTAGTTTGTAACCTATAAATACCATCTACCTCCCAAGGTAGAGGGTTGGATGTTCATTTGGAATCTAACCTTCCATGAGTTTCTCTTTCTAGAATATCCCACTTTCTCTCTCTAAAACCATCTAATCATACACCTTATTTGTGATTGATTGTGTGTTTATGAAATCCAATATGTTACAAATGGTATCCAGAGCCATGGTTTGATCATCTCTATTACATATCCTTGGATTTCTAGTGGTTTTAGATGGTTTTTGAGTTTGAAAAAGTTTATTGGTTTTTGCATCATTTGGATCATTTCTTGTGTTAAAGTTTGAATTTTGGGTGTACTTTTGTGTTTAGAATCATTGTAAGTGCTTGGGTTTTTATTTGGAAAGCTTGAATCACTGTGGTTGGGCTTGTTTTGGATTGAAAAGTGTGTTTTTGAAATTTTTCTTGATAGCGACTTGACTCTCGTAGTGTTTTTCTTCGTAGCGACTTGCTTCAGTAATTGTTAGCGAGTTGTAGTGTGAATTGTTAGCGACTTGAGCCTAGCGACTTGTCTATTGAGACAAGCCGACAAACAGTACACTTTAGTGGATTCTCCACTATGGCTAGCGACTTGGGTAGGTTAGCGACTTGCTTTCAATTTTGTTAGCGACTTGTACTTTGTTTTCTCAGCGACTTGGTGTTAGCGACTTGGATCTTAGCGAGTTGTTCTTTAGCAACTTGATTGTGTCTAGCGACTTGGTGCTTAGCAACTTGATTTCATAATTCTTAGCGACTTGGTGCTTAGCGACTTGTCTTCATAATTCCTAGCGACTTGGTGTTATGATTCTTGGCACAATGTCTTACATTACTAACCCTTTAATCTCAAAAATGCTTGAACTTTATGATACCTCACAGAACAATGAAACTGGTTGCTATTCTGAATGTTCTACCTTGATTGATTCAGCAATTTATGATCAAAACACTTCACAATCTGAGTCAAAATCTAATGAGTCACACTTGGTATTGACAAATGATGCAAGGCAAATGGAATGCAACATTGAGCCCTTCCAACTACTTCATCAGCACCTCAAACTACTGTTATCCACAGCTAAGGATCGAACAAGTTGTGCTCTCCTTCGTCAGGATCTACCCACTTAGACAAGAACCGTGCTACTGAATTTAGAACAACTGAGGTATCAAATTACCAAAAAGAAGGTATCAACCGATGATTCTAATGCAGCTCTTCAAGTAATCTTCAATCAATTTCAACCATTTATCAAGGGGGAATATTCCTCAGATATTGATCATGACTTGACTGGAATTTCATTCATGAAACATACTGGAATTTCATTCATGAAACATACTGGAATGGAAATTCAAGAGTTTATAAACACATTTATTCAACTTATGGGTAATATGGAAATATACATTAAGGAAGCTGCTCAAGAGAATGATAGTTTGAATGAGTTGAATGGGTGTGAATTTAAGTTAAGTGAAGGTTGTGATATGTTGAGCAATGGATCAGTTGAAAGAATGGATGATGCCGAATGCAGAATTTTAGTTGCAACAAAGGATGATGAAACCAACTGTACTGAACACAAAGGCTCTGAGTCAGAAAAGCATGAAACAGCTTACATGACTACTCCTGTTATGCATGTGGTGAATACTGATGACATATCTGCAAATGAACAGGTTTCATGCGATGAGGTACCCTTAACTGATCAACATAATGCATGTGCTAATGTATCTGATCAATTTGATCCTAACTCTGAACATAATAATGTTAATTATGTCTGGGTTGAGCCTGAATCTAAAACTTTTAAAACTAATGACATAATTGAAAAAGGGGTTTATGATGAACTTTCAAACAAATACTCAATTCTTGAAAAACATTGTATTTCCTTGGAAATTGCAATACAACAAAAGGAAGAAAGCTTTCTTGCAAAAAATTCTTGCATTAATCAGGAATTTCCAGAATTTCGAGAATTTTTTGAAATTAACCACTTAAAAACCCAGATTCAGGACAAAGATTCAACCATATGCAATCTGAAATTACAACTCTCATATGTGCATAAGAGTGATTATCATGAGATAAGTAGCACGCTTAAATCCAGGAATGATGAACTGGCTTTATGTGTGTCCAACCTATTGAGGGAAAATGAGTCCTTAAGAAAGAACTTATTAGAGAACAATTCCAAGTAGATAGATCAAACTAATTCCTTCTTAGCTGACATTGATGCCCTCAAAGCCCAAATTCAGGATAAGAGCTTCACTATTGTTGCCTTAAAAAATGAGCTTAGGAAATCTATTGGAAATAGGGTGAACACTAAGTTTGAAAAACCATCAACCTTGGGAAATCCAAAATGTACTGTAGTTAGGCAGCCCAACGCTTTTAAAACTGAAAGATCTAAACTATTGAAATCTAAGCTTGCCTCCCAAGTAGATGCGAATACTACTTTGTCAAAACCAGTCACTTCACTAGTTCATTCCGATATGATGAATAACAAACCACAGTTTAATGTTCAAAGCTCTAAGATTATAAATACTAGGAGTTCATCTAGTTCTCATAAGAAGCATCAAATGGCTGATCAATCCCCTAAGATGCAAACTAATTACAAAAGGACCAATATTCAAAACAGGGAAGAGCCTACATCCAAATCTACTAGCAGCTGTCTCAAATGGATTCTCACTGGTAGGTTATTTAAGTTTTCAGGATCCAAATGGACTTACATGCCTAGATCTTGCCTTAAGTGGATGCCCACATGAAAACTCTTCAAGAATAGTGAACCTAAAGGGATTTCTATTAATGACACTCCTAGATCAAACTGTGCAACATCCAGTAGTGAGGTTACTCATGTCACTAACCCATCTATATGCAATACTACATGTGCCTCTAGTGCAAAGTGTTCTCAGTCTTTTTCAGGTACAATGCTCACTTCAATCAGGAACATCATGACTTGGTTTCCATCAGAAATGAATATTGCTCACTTAGGAATTGTTGCTTGTCAGAATTGATGTACCCCGTACTTTGACTCCTATTCATCTTGAATCAGGACTCGCTCTTATAAATCTGTGTACAAACTAGTTTAAAAAAAATCAAAAAAAAAAAAATATCAAAATCATTTTTTTAAAATTCATTATTTAATTTTTTTCCACAATCTGATAAAAGATATATCTCTTGTTATCGATAACATCTACGGTCCTAGAAATGTCATTCAATAATGACACGGGATCATAGATGAAGTTCAAACAAAAGATATACTCTTGTTTTATAACGGGTGGGTTGAATTCAATCAATGTTCATTGGTGACATTGATTGAGGGGGAGAATTTTACAAGTTATCTTGTTTATCTTTGTTTCACTTTGCACCATTGTTGGATATGTATTGTGTTCAGATGCATGTCTTTGTCTTGTCTTGTTTCGTGGTGTCCTCTGTGTTGATTGCTTATCTGTTTCATGGTGTCCTCTGTGTTAGTTTGCTTATCTATGTTATGTCTATTTGCATGCAATCTGATAAGTTCATGGACTGAAAGTGTCAATAATACATAATATGATAGATAGCGACTTGCCTTTATCTGGGTTAGCAACTTAAGACGTAGCGACTTGCTATTCATCTTAGGTAGCGACTTGACAAGTGCAGGGACTAAATGTGTAAACGTTGCATACTTGTGAAAAAACCCTTCATCACCCCCTAGCGACTTGTCACGTTATCATTATTTTCAAAAACTTAAAAAGAATTGTCTTTCTTTCTCTCTCTCGTGTTCGTTTCATCCTAGCGACTTAACTGTGGTATGGTTGTATCAATCATTCTCCGTTTTCAAACATAAGATTTAGATGCTTTCCTAACTCTGTTCCCTTTACAGATTCCCATCGTGCAATTGATCCTCATCACTTGATCCCCTCACCGAAGTTTGTAAATGGATTCGCGTTAATGGGATCATTTGACTGATATTTGATGGATGTGTTGGCGTTATAGGATAGATTTGCGCATAATATTGTGTCTGTGATTGAATCTATTGCGATAGGGTATTATGTATTTGTTTGTGTTTGTGGTTGATTGCAATTGTTCTATGTAGCGATTTGATTGAGTTAGTGTAATGGTGATAAATGTTTGATTGGATAGTGGTGTTTTGCGCATGGTTTGTTAAGTTTCTTGATAGAGACTTACCAGTGTTCTTCGTAGCGAGTTGGTTTGTTAGATACAACTTGTTCTTGGTAGCGACTTACCAGTGTTCTTCATAGCGAGTTGGTTTGTTAGATACAACTTGTTCTTGGTAGCGACTTACCAGAGCTCTTCGTAGCGAGTTGGTTAGTTAATTAATGTGTAGCGACTTAGCCTTATTACTTTTGATAGCAACTTGTCTTTACAAGTTAGCGACTTAGTGATTTGATTTGTAGCGACTTGGCCTTGTCTCTGTTGATAGCGACTTGTCTTTACAAGTTAGCGACTTAGTGATTTGATTTGTAGCGACTTGGCCTTGTCTCTGTTGATAGCGACTTGTCTTTACAAGTTAGCGACTTAGTGATTTGATTTGTAGCGACTTGGGCTTGTATCTTTTAATAGCGACTTGTTTTGACAAGTTGGCGACTTGCTATATTGTGTTTCACAATGGCGACTTGTCAATACTATTTCTGTGGCGACTTGTTTTATCAAATTATTTAAAGCAACTTGCTATGATAATTTCATGCTAGCGACTGGGTTCAGGAATACTTGTAGCAATTTGTATTGACAAATTGCTCTTAACGACTTGTTATAACATTATTGTTTAAGCAATTCGTATCCGGTTTCTCTTGTAGCAACTTGGTATGTCAACTTGTTTTAGCAAACTTGTTATAACACTTCCATAATAGCATCTTGTCACATGAAATTCGCTTATAGCAACTTTGTTTTAACTAATTTGAGTCGAAAACAACTTGTCACTCGAAAACTTTGTCAAAATGATTTGTTACCTTGAAAAATTACTATGGCTACTTAATCTATTTCCTAAGTATGTCAATGTGCTTATTGGTAATCTATCATGTATGCCACTTGTTGTACTTGTTCAACCAACCATGTCTAATCTAACATGCTCTCGAATACTGGTGTTGTATGCGTGTGTCTACAGAATCTCAATGGCAAACCCAACTTCATCCGAGAACCTTGCTACCTCTACTCCATCCATTGCTCTTATTGACAATGAAATTCTTCCAGTAGACAAATGGGTAGAGATTGGGAAAAGTAACTGTTATGTGGACTTGGAAAAGATTCAACAAAATCTAATCTTTAAGGTGACCATTGATATTCTCAAAAACACTAATTTCTTCAGTGCCATGACCAAGCATTGCACTATACCTTCCATTTACCTACAACAATTTTGGAACACCATCACATGGGACAAGATCACTGCCACTTATTCCTGAAAGCTTGATGATAAGGCATTTGAAATCACATCTGACATTCTCAGCAAGGCCCTAGGAATCACACCATGTGACCCTACCATACGTTCTGCCCCTCCACCTAGTGCGGAAGAGCTAATAGTCTTTCTGATTGGTTTGGGTTATCAAGTTGGCATATCAAGGGCTTCAGATATTATCACTGGACACATGTATCAACCCTGGAGAGCCATTACTACCATTCTCAACTTATGCTTATCTGGCAAAACCTCTGGGTTCGATAAAGTAAGGATACCTATTCTGCAAATCCTATGGGGACTCGTCAATGGGGTGAACATTAATGTCTCAGAACATATTTGGGAATAATTCTCGTTGTCAATGAACACATTTATCGCCGATAGAACAAACGTTTAGAATCAAGCTCAAGGAAGAAAGAAAGTTCACAAACTTGTGATTCCTAGCTTCAGATTCTTGAAGCTTGTCATCCAGTACTTGCAACAGACGCATAACTTCAATCCTAGGAGTGAATCAACCCTCCATAATGCTAAGGATGAATTTGTTCTGGGTAATCTCAAATACATTGCATGTAGGATCGTAAATAATATGTTGTTTGATGATTCGGGTGGTCTAGGATTGTGATTAAACAAGAAAGCCATTTTAGATAGATGAAGAGAGTTGAGAGGAGGTTCCTTGAAAAAGAGTTGCTATATGAAATGAAAGGTTTATTCAAAGAAGCCACACCCCTTCCATGGATGGAAGGGGTATTTATACTTACAAACTACACGACCTCCTATCGGCCTGTGGATCAGGTATACAGTGGGTAAAGACCCGTCCTTCCTCCACGGTGTTGCTCTAAACTAAACTACGCTACAAACTAACTAATAAACTACTTAATAACGTAAATAACGACAAGTCTACGAGCTAACTTATGCTAGATAACATTTGGGGTGACCGACTCTTCACTATGGAATTTTCTAATTCCTAACAGTCTCCCCCTAAGGGAGGTCACCCCATGTTTTACATTTCGAATCCTAGCATTCTATTCTTTGACTTCGTTCTTGAGCTCGTAGACTTGAATTCTTCATTTCCGCAATCTTTGTGCTTTAGTAGCGATTCTTTAAGGTCCGATAACTTTGTACTTTAAGTGGAGGCCTTTAACTGATCCACATCTTTGATGATCTTCGAGCTTTCATTGAGATCATCAGCCACAGTAAATCTTTGGATCACCCTTTATTGTGTTGCCATCATGTGAAGTTGTGACTTTCGGACCGACATGCTCACACTTTTGAATCATGACATCTTTCCATTAGAGTAGCGGAAGCCTTACTGGATCATGATATTTGCAGGCGAAGCGAAGCATAGTATGAAATATCCGAGCCAGGTTATGTAGATATGCACCAGTCATGATTTCTTCAATTAAGTGTGGATGCTGTGAGCATACGCCTTTGGATTGACCGCTCAATTCGATCACAGCAACCGTCCAAATGTACCTGCAAACAACAGTTAGCAATAAAACACACGGAAGTGTCTTTGATCACTTTCGTCGAATTGAGGTACACGGCCCACGGTTCCTCGTTGATCAGTACAAGTACTGCCTGTGATCAGGTAGGATTCCTAAGAATCTCCTTGATAGGGTTTCGCAGCTGTTCTAGCTGTTCTCAAACCGAAACGTCTCAAAGAAGACAACACGGAGTGAGTGAACCAGCGAATTGAGATTCACTGATTGATGAAAAAATGATTTGAAAACAATCGCGTATTGCTTGAAGAATTTGCAATACGACGAAGGTTTTATGAGAAAGATCAATTTTTCAATCAAAATACTTTTTGTAGTAGAGAATGAGTACACATTCGATGTGCTAGTGAAAAGAAGAGATTTGCACATCGAACGGTTGTTCTGAAAGTATTTTTCAATCAGAGATACTTTTTGTGTTTGAAAATGAATACACATTCGACATGCTAGAGAAAAGAAGATTTGCACACCGAACGGTTTTTCCAAAAGTATTCGTCAATTCCAATTCTGGACCAAGGTTGATTCACGAGTGAATCGCCCCATCGTTTCTATCCAGTTGTCACATGGTTGATCTATAGAATAGATCTCATATGCCACCTACCAGGAGCTTGTTTGATGTTGGCTCCAGAAGGCTTTCCATCTTCATTGTGAATATGTATGCATATCACTCAGATGTTCTGGCAATACCACAAGGATAATGCGTACGACTCTTAATATATACTTATTTTCCACATTATGTGAAACAGCAAGTCTTCAAGAATTTAGTGTCCTAATGAGATATTGTGGATGATCTCTTGGCTCTATACTCAATAGTGCACATTTGGTTCCTATGTCGGAGACTAGGGAGAGGGTCTCCTTCTTCAATATCAACTATCTCTAAAAGAAAGTCGATAGATTATGTAGGTTCCCCGTGAGAATGAAACAAGCCCTTTTAAGAGGAACTTGAGTAGCTGGGAAGTTTTAGTGCAGTGCGTCACTGGGTCCATGACGTCTTGTCTTCAATACCAGTGTTACCTTAGTAACCACCAGTAGCATATGAATTGAACCGGTTTCGCCTAAGGTTGAATTATTGGAGGGCTATTTCTTTTCACCCTTTTCACATTCAATTCTTTTTCATTCTTCAACCCCTTCAGTGCTTACCGAGACTTCATAACTAGAACCTTGTTGGGTTTATTCCAGTACTAGCTCTGTCTCAGTCCGAGTCCGCACTCTTCCCATTCCTCACTTTTCTCCTTTTTTTCAATATACCTAAGGACTCTACACTATCTAGTGGATTGTCCCTGGGTAGATCCCTCCGGTTCTGGCGGATCGTGGGAACGAATACCTAACCTTACCATCCTTATAACTCCATGCATAAAGTAAAATGGTCGGTCTATTGGTACAATTCATTCTTCTTTGAAACCAATTGAAAAATCATTTGGAAAAACAATCAAGGTACTTGTGATACGAGATCAAAGCATTTTGTACCTTAATAGTTTTGATCATTTAGAAAACCTCCCCCTCATCATGTGCATATGATATTGAAATTGTTTGGCACATGGAGGCAAGAGTTCTTTGAAATAATTTCTTTGAAATAATTTCTTGATCACAATTTCCTTAGAAAAAAGCCATTTGATTTTCTTTGGTAAATTCACCCCCTCAATATGTGCATAGGATATTTGAAATTATTTTATCACATAGAGGAAAGAGTTCTTTTGAAACACATCCACGATCACAAAAACCATTAAGAAAACCATTTGAAAACTCAATCAAGGTAGTTTATGTTAAAACATAAAAGCTTTTGTACCTCGATAGTTTATTTTCTTTGGTAAATGCTCCCCCTCAATATGTGCTTCAAGATTCGAAAGCGTTTAGCACATATGAGAGAGCATCCTGCACAATAGAATCAAAACGATCACCTTTTATCAAATTTCATAATTAAATCACAAATTCTCCCCCGATCAAAAATATCAAACCCTTTGAGATTTTGGATCCCAAGTGATTTAATAAGGTTTAGAAAACATAGGAGAAAATGTGGCCAGGTTTAAATACTCATCTTGTTTTTGGATAAATGCTCCCCCTCAACATGTGCATTATGTATTAGAAATCGTTTGGCACATGGAGGTAGGAGTGCCTTTAAAGGACTAAAACCAATTCCATTAAAACAGATTTGAGATTTAAATCACGATCTCTCCCTTGATCAAAAAATATCAAACCAATTGAGATTTGTGATCCCAGTTGATTTAAATCATTTAGAAAAAAAAATTTGTGGAAAGACGTGGCAAGATTTAATTTTGAAAAATGACAGATAAGGACCATTTTAGGACATTAAAGATTGTTAGTATCAGGTATGATTGTTTTAAGAGATCTTTTAGTAAAATAAAACAATTTCACAATCAAACAAGAACAGAAATAATTTCATTTTGACAGATCTTTGAGTTTTAAAGAAAATCATACCATGACATAACATTAAATCTTTAGATCACCACATTTTAACGTACAAACGGACTCTTTTGAAGATATATTGTTTGAAAATAATTTATTTTTAAATCACTCTCGCCCTCAATCGATGACCAAAGTCAATAATTGAGTGACTTAAGTTTTGATAAAATGAAGTCCGGTGATTTTCAAAATTTAGTCCAATATATTTTCAAAACAATATTTTCCATTTTTCAAAACAATTTACTCAAATTTATTCAAAATTGTTTAAAAATGGTATCCTGCACAAAGATACATAAGGTGGTTGAGAAGCTTCCGTTGTTGTTGCTGAGGGTTTGGAAGAAAAACCATCTGCTGATGCAGTGAGACTTCTTCTTACGTTGCATTTTGAATGCCAACTGAGGTCAAATTAAGCCTCGTTTCTTCAATCACTTAGAAGAAAACCATCTGCTGATGCAGTGAGACCTCTTACGTTGCATTTATGCCAACTCTCCATGGAAGTCCAATTAAGCTCCGTTTCTTCATTTGTCAACCCAAGATATCGTTACCCTTTCCTTTCGGCATCCAATCATCTTCAATTGTGGGATCCGGATCGGGAACATTATTTTATACCAATATACCTGCATACGTTAGTGAACACACATACAAATATATGGTGGTCGACATCACCCAAACAACAATCGACTAATTCAAGTCAATGCAACATATCAATCAGATCATTTAAATGTATGGGAAAAATGTGTTCATCAAACTCTAATTATCTAATCCTAGCAATCATATCCTTGGCACCTAGTCCTTCAACATAGGTTAACATCATTTTTAATTAAGCATATTAGGATAATTAAGAAAGCCCGTTAGATGATGTAAATATGAAAACATTCTCCCCCTCAATCAATGACTTATTCTTCTGAAAAGGTTAAAAGCGCTGAAGTCATTGATTGAGTTTTCAATATATATATATTTTTTTAAAACTCTGAATCTGATAGATTTACATGCAACTCGTTTACCACCATTTTGAAATACAACAAATATTTTTCTGAAGAATTTTAGACGGAAAAACATTTGTGTAGGAACAGCAGTCATTCGACATACTTTCCTCAAATTTGTTTTTGGATAAGTGCACGAAATATTTGAAAATTTGGTTTATCGCAACACTTTCCTTTCATGAAGAACGGGTTGCTATCTGAAATAATAGCAAGCCATAGTTTAAGCACGGGTTACAGTCTGAAATAACTGCAAGCCATATTTGAGACATGTTTAGAAAAGAATATTTACACCTCCTGCTCGAACTTCATCTATGGTCCCGTGCCATTATTGAATGACATTTCTAAGACCGTAGATGTTATCGATACCAGAAGACATGTCATGAGAAAACAATATTTTTGGTATTTTTAGATTTTCTGATTTTTATGGGTTTTTGAAGATTTTATAATTTTCTATTTTGATTTTGCTGGTTTTATATTTTTGTATTTGGTTTTTCTGAAAAATATATACAAAGATAGAGAAGATAATATAGTAAAAGAAGATGATGATACGAGTACCGAGATAAGGATATCGAGCAGCCCCGTTGTAGAAGATAGAAGTTATCATCCCTAAAACTTTCACCACCAAAGCTTCCGAGGCTCTTGCATTGAAGAAAGAAATTGAACCATCTGAAAGTGAGACTTTGGCAGGTTCCCCCCAAACCGAAAATCCTTTGGATGAGCAGATTTGAAGCTCTATTTCAAGCTTTCCTTAGCCAGGTGCACAGAGAAGCACACCATTATCATAAATCCCGCTGCTCCTTTAAAGACCGATAATCGAGATTCTCCATTCGGGGTTATATCATCCAATAGAACACCAGCAACGTTTCATCACACACTTAAATAATCTTCTCAAATTTCTTTTCCACTGAGGTCTAAAGCAATCCATTCCAAAAAAGTGTCAAGAGAACACTTCCCTCGTGTAGTTGAAATGATGCAGTCCGTCTCTTAGTATAATGCTCAAGAACTCTCCCAAATACACTTCATGAGGGGAATGAAAACACCTTCCCATGTTCACATTTTTCTTCCCGGATGATCGTGTATGAAGCTCAAGAACCCGAAGTACACCAATACCCAAGAGCTCTCCCGAATACACCTCATGAGGGGAATGAAAACACCTCCCCATGTTCACATTTTTCTTCCCTGATGATTGTGTATGAAGCTCAAGTATCCGAAGTATACCAATACCCAAGGAATAACTGATAACATTGAAGAAGCAAGCCAAGTCACTGATTATCTCTGCGGATGATAATCTCTGCGGATGTCAACTCTGGAATAAGTGATTATATCTCTGAATCACTGATTAAGCCCTCAAGTGAAACAGCTGAGCGCCTCCAATGTACACAATTCTCTCTCCTTTGATGATTGTGATAACATCGAGATCACCACACACTAGTGTACCTCTTTTATCTTCAGAAACTTTCACTAACATCACTTTCCCCATGTAGTTGAAATACTAACACTAAACGCCTTGATGAGTAAAGACTTGAGTTTCTCTGCGGTCATGACATTTGTTTTCCCGGGATATCTTCAATCACTTAGAAGAATTAAGTTCATCAAGTTTACTCGTCATGAGTCAAACCTTGAGTTTCTCTGCGGTAATAACATTTGTCTTCCCGGGGTATCTTCAATTACTTAGAAGTATTAAGTTCATCAAGTTTACTCGCGTTTAGGTGCTTGTCTCCTTACGCCTTGCTGGTTTTTGACACTTTAGAGTCAGAAAATCATTATAAGCCCGTATACTAGAAATTTGTTGAGAAGAACACTTGAACTCTTGTGAGAATCAACTTGCTGAAGACTCTCTCAGACTATTTTTATCAACCCATATGTAGACAATTTGAAGTGACCACTGAAGAAGAAAACTCGATATACCATACTTGAAACTGAAGTCAACTTCCCCACATTTGTATCTTAAGCTTGCACCTAATGATGGAAGAACAGTGTCGAGAATTTATGCTTCAAGCAAATCTCTAAGTACTCACTACCCAAACAAAGTATGAGACATTAACACCTCTTGTGATTATCCACACCGTCATATGCGTGTGACACCGAGTAAAACAAAGTAACTCCTAATAGTGATAGTTAACCAGGTCTTCAACCATCCACCTCGACTGTTGGTAACTAGATAAACCAAGTCTTCAACTCAAATTCTTAAGCCCGAGCAAGTTATCAAATAAGAACACGCCTTTGTGAAAGTCAACTTCAATCTCAAATAAGTGATAAATGATTAACTCCGAAGTAATCAACTTGTGTCAAATGTCCAACACATTAGAATAGTCAATATCAACGCCTCGAGGAGTCACTGCTAAAGAATGTGAACAAGTCTAATTGGTGATTGAATCTGACTTATAACTTTCTCCCAATTAGTGTTCTCCCCTAAACCGACAATCTGTTTGATAAAATGCCCAGATTAAGAAGAAGACTTTAGATCGTTAAATGCAACTCGTCTTTAGTCTTCTAACATGTAGCAGAAAATGTAGAACAGACTGTAGACTCGACCTTCTTCAAGATTGTGCAGTTGGGGAATAGATAGTTAACATCTTCAACTCACACCAAAAAGCATCCCAATTAACTTACATCTTGCAAATCCCCTTAACTAAAATCCCTCCCAATCAAACAAGAACAGAAAGATGTTCATCAAGGAAATCAGCAATCAGGCCGCAACAAACACACAAGATGGTAACACCAAACTACCCATCACATCAAACAAGAACAGAGAGATTGTTCGGAATCATCATGTTGATGTATACGTGAAGCATTAACCGGAAGCACTTTGTCGATAAACTCATCAATCCGAGTGAAGCTGTCAACCAACGGCTCTTAGAAGAGAAAAACTCCATGTGAAGATGACCCGATAAGAAGAAGCTCGGTTCTTACACGAGTTTAGAGCCGTATGACCATTTATATTATCAAATATCAATCAACAATGCAAAAAATTCACACTTCTTCTCCCCCTCAAGAATTGCATACGGAGTTGCCATTCTTGATTAAATAAGTGAAAATCATCCGAATGTTCTATTCACACTTCTCCCCCGCAAAATTAGCACATGATGTCGCCATCGTCATTATAGTTGAGCAAGTGGAATAAGAAAAACAATCAATGGTAGCCCGGTTCACTTGATGACTGAAGCGCATGGAAAAAGTATGAAGCATGTTGATGAGAATGGTCATTAGTAAGAAGATTTCTCTTCTTCAGAAGATAAAGTGCACTGAAGCGTACACTTTTCTTTTCTTTGAGGAACGAGGCATGAACTGTTGTGTTCATACGTCATAAGAAGATTTCTCTTCTTAGGAAGATAAAGCGCACTGAAACGTACACTTTTCTTTTCTTTAGAGAACGAGGCATGAACTGTTGTGTTCATACGTCATAATCTCTCTCTTTTCATCTACTCTTGGCAAACATGTAATCAACCCATTATCATTCAGTAGGCCCTTTGTTGTGACAGCTGATGGAGAAAACCCGATATAATGAATTTGACCCTGAAGTAAACTACCCCGAACTCGTGACTTAAACTTGCACATATGTAACAAAGAGCGGTGCCGATTTCCATTAGCATCTCTAAGTACTCTCTATGTACTCTATACTCTTCAACCAACCAACCATCAAGTATAAGACGTACATTACCTCTTGAAAATCCACAATTCAATGTGACACTGAGCACTACAACGTAACTCCTTAAAGTGATAGTTATTTTGCGGTGATAAGAGCCCAGTTCCCCCAAGTGGTAAAAGAAAAGGTAAAAGTCACCCAACAATAACTAGATTTCCATGTCTTCGTTTTTAATAATAAGCTTGAACAAGGATCATGAAGAATCTTCATCCAACCATCCCCGATACCTTCAGATACTAAGTACACTCGCCCGTGATATTTCACCTCAACCTCAAATAAATAATACTGAATTAACGCCTCTGTCACATCTTCTGAACAGCTCAAATCTAGCCTTCTTTGACATTTAAATGAACTTTGATAATGGTTTCATCCTGACAATGGTTAAAAGCACGTAACCCCGTAAAACCTTGTAATAGCCAAACTGCCATGATGAGTATCCAAACACACATCCAATTCATGAAGTACACCCTTTTATCCCTTCTTTGAAGTAGAAACCGTAGCACCAGCATCAAATAAGATCCCGAAATACACTTTCCATTTCTCCAGAATGGTTCCATCAGTACGGGATTTTACAACTCTATGGTTTAAACCGAAAAGTAGTTTCTTTCGCGGGATTTTACAAAACCAAGAATAAACCGTAAGATAGATCCGGAAATGCACTTTACAATTACCAGGATGTTTCCATTGTCACGGGATTTTACAAGTTTATGATTTAAACCGAGAAATAGATTCTTTAGCGGGATTTTACAAAATCAAGACAAAACCGTAAACAATGTTAGCTTGAAAGTGTTATGACAACTTTGGTTTCGGCGAATATCTGTTTTAAGGGAACATGCAGCGGTTCGTCAATGGTTCATAATCCAACATCATCAACCATCCAATAAACACTTTGGTAAATACATCATTCACGCATTCTGTCGGCTATTGCAGTGACAACATGGTGAAGTAAACCCGATATGTCAAACTTGATCATGCTGTGAAATTCCCCAGATTTGTTACTTAAACCTTGTACTAAACCTTGTGAAGAAGAAACGGTGTACCCAATGTACAAAACCTCTTGACTTATCCTCAACTGCGTGAGACACCAAAGTGATAGTTACGTTGTGAGTTAAGCGAGAAAGAGTCACAACCGTAACTAAATAGCCAAGTCTTTATCACACTCTGTAAATGCCCAAACAAGTCATCTTCGTGGAAGGGTAGAAAGAAAGAAGACGAAATAAGCAGACTCGCCTGGAAATCTTCACATCAAACCCAAATAAGAAATATCGTCCAAACAACTCCGTAGTCTCCCTAGTTCCAATAGAAATACAAGCCGAGACAAAATATTCTTTGTGAAAATGCATAGACCAAAGTATCAACCCACATCTCAACAGGTCACACCATCACACCAAATCATATCGTCCAATCTCATAACATAAATCTCAACGAATTTCTAATATCTTCAACAAGCCGCATATAATCCAACTCTCATAGATATGATCCAATATTGAGAAACCCATCTTTGAATCCGATCCAATAAGCAAAACTTAACTCCGATTCATTCAATATATCCAAATATTTATCCCGGAACCACATCTTCTCCCGATACACATTAATTAATCCCAATACATAGTAAACCGCATGTCGATAAAACCATAAAGCATTAGAAGGCCCATGACCACATATGCTCATATGTAGACCCAATGATTAGCTCAGGCCGGAAAAATGTTACACGGTATGCATTTACATTAAACACACTACATTAATCCAAAATGACTTAAGCCTCACATATTTGCAAATTATGTATCAGCTAAAACATATCTACTCATTTGCAAGATGTGTATATCATAACATTTCCATGACACAAAATAGTACGTGAAGCCTAACATACCACATAGCCTCATAAACGGCCCATGCTTCATTCGTCCATAAGGAAGCCCATGTGCAGCCCAAGAAAACAATTCAGATCCACTTGCCCATGTACCGATCAAAATATCACAACCCTAATAATCGGAGTATTTAACACAACTTCACACTTGCCCTAATCCTGCTCAGTCAAACCCTAAACTCTCTCTAACACTTATTTCCGCCTCCTACTTAAAAAAGAAACGGATCTCATGCCAAAACGCTCCTACAAAAACCCAAATAGCATTATATCTCCCTTTTCTGATGCTTATACTCAACGCAGGGAAGAGTCCTTTTCATAAAGACATCTTTCTTTGAATCCTTGGATAAGATGAGTCTCGCCACAGGGATGGCTGGAGATTACTTGATACGGCAACAAGATCAATCCAAGGTTGTGGTAAGTTAACACAAATGATTTTTCTTTTCGGATAACTATGAACGAGCAAGTGATCAAGGGATAACATGTTTGTTATACTCTTATCATTTAAGTGTCTCGGAAAAAACTGAAGCTAAGGTTCATAATGATGATGAGTTGGATTATTTTCAAGCAATGAGACTAATCCTAAACTGTGATCTTATTTTACACGTTTTGTTATTTTCCATTAATCCGAATAAGGCATGTGACCCATGTAAATTATGAGATCTATGATGTGCAAACCATTCGTGTGATTAGACCCTCGAGGTCTTGGTGAATATTATACCCACGAATTTGACTGAGATCATGAGATACGGATATTGAATGTAATATGGTTAGCTTAAGTTTAACCCGAACCTAAGGCGAGATGAAATCGTCATGATTTTGTCTTCCCTTTAAATGGTTCGGACATCAAGAGAAGCTTGTCTTCCAAAGGCTAGATCGATGATGTAGTAGTAGATATGGATCTAAAGATCTTTGAGATCTCATGAGAGATTTGATTCACCACAAGACTGAGATCATTAAGATTTCCATTTTCATTTTAGTTTAGAATCTGCTTGGACTTATGATGGTGGTAAGCTGAGGTTTGAGTATTTTTGATATTTGGTTAAGTAGTTTTGTGGTAGAGGTCTTCATTCATTCTTCATCATAATTTTTGTCAACTCGCATTATATGTTTTAATCAACTCGCATCATTATCTGGCAACCAGCTTGCTTCATGACCATAGTTAACAACTCGCATTAAGTAATGCAAGTAGACAACTCGCTTTAGATTCTGCATACACAACACGCATCATCAGCAACTCGCTCAAAAGCAAGTGCAGATTTTGCATATGCGAGTTAAGTAACTCGCATTATTCATGACCAACTCGCATTAGAAATACAATGAATGAGGACTAAAAGTATCAGGCTGCAACTCGCATCCACGGATACTACAACTCGCTCAACATTAAAAAAATGTTTAACAACTTGCATAGCATGTACAATGAACCTGGACACGATGGCAACACTCATTCAAAAATGAGGTAGTACACAACTCACTTATATGAAAAACATCACCAATCACACAACTATCATTTATGAAGACAAGCAGCAGCAGACCATCAAAAGCGTGGCCAAGAATGATAGCACAACTCGCATATATGAAAAACAGCAGCAGCAGACCATTAAAAACGTGACCAAGGATGATTGACCAAATGAAAAACTTAAAACCAAATGAAAACATAAAACTGGATTGACCAAATGACATTAAAAAACCAACAGTTAGCATGTCTGAAAACCATATTCGACCATACATAATCAACATGAAAACTTGTTAAACACAACTGACGAATCAAACCACACACACCGCATCAAGTAACCATTCGAATCGACCCAAATCAACACAAACAACAAAACCTGGGCTCTGATGCCAATTGTAGGATCGTAAATAATATGTTGTTTGATGATTCGGGTGGTCTAGGATTGTGATTAAACAAGAAAGCCATTTTAGATAGATGAAGAGAATTGAGAGGAGGTTCCTTGAAAGAGAGTTGATATATGAAATGAAAGGTTTATTCAAAGAAGCCACACCCCTTCCATGGATGGAAGGGGTATTTATACTTACAAACTACACGACCTCCTATCGGCCTGTGGATCAGGTATACAGTGGGTAAAGACCCGTCCTTCCTCCACGGTGTTGCTCTAAACTAAACTACGCTACAAACTAACTAATAAACTACTTAATAACGTAAATAACGACAAGTCTACGAGCTAACTTATGCTAGATAACATTTGGGGTGACCGACTCTTCACTATGGAGTTTTCTAATTCCTAACATTGCCAGAGGTGTCAATAAAGAGATACTCCTTCCGTCTCATAATAATTGTCTTCTTTGACTTTTTTTAGTCTTTCTTGTTCAACTTTGACCATTAATATTTTTATTTGTGTTATATAATACTTGACAAAAGTTATATCAAATGAAAATACATTTAAAACATAATCTATTCATATATTTTTCATCAAGTATTATATTACACAAATAAAAATATTTATGGTCAAAGTTGAATACAAAAGACTTAAAAAAGTCAAAGAGGACAGTTATTATGGGACGGAGGTAGTATTTGGTTTGCCAATTCCTGATGTTATTCTCACTGAAAATATTAAAAAGACTGACTACTTCAAATTATACAAGAAAAGGGCATCCAGATCCAATGTTGGTGACACTCCCAATCCACCACAACCCAAAACTGCTAAGTCTACTTCTGGGTCAAAGTCTTCATATGCTGCCCTTCTAAAGAAGAGACGTGAAAGATCACAATCTACTGACACCACAACCCTGAAGCAGAAACGAAAGAAGAAGGAGATAGAAAAGGAAAATGTTTGAGGAACTGAGACACCAAAGGGTGACAATCAATTGGTTGATGAAGACGAGGCTAATTTGCAGCAAGGAATTCAACAAAGCCTGGAAAGCCTAGACATGAGACCACCAAGTGGAGGTGTCGTGTTAAGAGAACCTGAACCAGAGCCACGCCATACAACTCCAATCACACAAGGCAAAGGGAAAGGGATTGTTGGTGTTGATGCCGAACATGCTGCTCACATGCTTCTGACAATCTCCTCTTCACCATCAAGAACTACCACTCAATTTGAACTGAATAAAAGAAGTGTTGAATCATCTTCAGCTCATGAACAATCTGGATTGGAAAAGGAGGTATCCGAAGCACAGGAAGATACATCTGTATCAAGTGATACTCAATCAGATAAGAATGATGATGAAGAATTGCTGAAAGACTCACAAGAAAACCTTGAGTCAAGATCTGATGAACACATGCACTTGGATGAACCAAACCTGTCTACTGGTTCTCTATCTTCATTGAAGAATCTAGATACTGATCTCTCATTTGGTGATCAGTTCTTAAATGACAAACCCTCAGATAACGAGCCGTTTAAGAAAAATGATGAGAAAGAGGAAGCTGAGTCCATGTATAATGTTGATATTCAGCAAGACACATCAAACACTCCTCCAATGTCAGCACCTATTCAAGTAACCACACTTCCACCACCCAAACCCAATATTGATCCAGTACAAGTTGTCACTGTCAGTGATGCCGTCACTCCACCTACCTCACCACCTCCTGCTTCACCTCCTCCAGTCAAAACGAAAGAGCAATTGCTCGAAGAGGCTATGTCACGTATTGCAACTATTGAGAAGCATTTTCCTATCGCCGTCAATAATCTAGACAGTCGTGTCAAAAAGCTGGAGAATCTTAATCTCAATGAGATTGTTACAAAGGCAATAGAAGTAGATATTAAAGATGCGGTTGAATGGGCAATGAAGGCTCCATTACTTCAGTGATTCAAGGACTTGCCGATCTCTGACATGATATCAGCTCTCTCAGAAAGAATGTATGAAGCAGGAGAGCATCTAGACAATATGCATAAGAAATTATACGATGCACTCGAGGAATTGATGAGACTTGATAATTATCAGCAGTTTGTAGTGGATGTACGTGAAAGAGAAGATAAGAAGAAAAGAAAGTATGCTCCAATAAAATCAAAGGATACGCCCGGAGGCCCCAAGCCACCACCGCCTCCTTCACCTCCAACTGGAGGAGCTGGAACTTCTGGGGCTGGTGGATCATCTGGCACAAACACTACACCTTCACCACAACCACCAACATCTCATCTACTAATAAGAAGTCTGCAGCATGGACCACGGTTGATTCAAGATTCACACCCACATTCTCTTCTATTCTTGAAGATCAAGTGCTTCATGAAGAATCACATGTCATCACAGAGTTAGAATCCGATGATGATGATGCATCCACCAAACATATCCCCATGCCATCTGAAGATGATTGGTTTGATGCATACGTGTCAGGTGAACGCTCTAATATCTCTAGAGTTACACCTTCGAAAGACACAATTCAAAGCTGGCTTGCCGAAGAGAGACCTCAATCTCTAGAACCTTCATGGTCCATTCCAGAGTCTGACACAATGATCCCTGACAACAACTGGGCTTCAAAAATTTCTACCAACTATGAAACCCCAGATGAAGACTCTCTCCTTCATGTCACTGGAGATATGGGAAGCTTCATTAAGTGGTTTTGTGAACAGAAGGGAATCTCGTCCATCACTCCAAAGGATCTTGAAGGACACGCTTTTGAAATTATCAAGGTCTTTCACTCAGATGCCAATCAGCTCCAATACCATATGGAAGAATGCCATAAGATGTTGAGTGATCAAGTCAGTGAGAAAATTAGTCGTTTTAATGTGAACAAGCCTCTTCCTCTCTGTGGTGAACCTAGACAAATGACCATTCAGTCTGAATTCTTCTTCAACCAAGACCTGGTCTATCTATGTGCTCGTTCTACTGAAAGAAGACCAGCTTTATCGATTTCGAAGATGAAAGCTGCTACCTACACTGATCAGGGTCTTGAACAGATGGTTCTGGATCAATTCTGGGCTGACAAAGAACAAAAGTATGACATTGCCGCCTCATATGGCATTTCTCATTGGTGGTTCAAGAAGAAGAAATTCTACATTGACCGACATAGTGCTAACAAGATTCGTAAAGCTGTTCGATCCAAGCTTCGCATTCTAAGTGTCATCAGTATAGAGATCTTCTCAATCTATGGCTATGATTACTTGAAGAAGATTGTTCTGCGAAGAGAAGATTTGAAAGAGCATGTTATTGAAGAGAACGACTTCAAACACTTGATGCCAAATGACTTTGAAGATCTCTACCTTCTGAACCTACAAGGACACCTTGACCATCTTCCTGTTCGTGAGAAGAAGGCTCTCTCGGCTGCTGTCAATCTCTGGATCAGAGGCTTGGTCATTTGAAAAAGGGTTAAGGATTTTCAGCTTGGAATGGAAAGCTATCAGACCTGCGTCAACCTAATAAGACCGCAATGGGAAGTGTCAGGTCTTGAATTTCACCACGAATATAAAGTGATTGACACTCCTAGAGCCATCATCTTCACCGACAGATACGGGACAAGAATGCTAATGAGGCTATGCGAGCTATAAAAGTTCAGTGATGGTACACTCAGGATGGTTGAACAAGAATTGAACTCTAGAGTGAAAGAAATCAAAGTTGATCTAAAGCCATGAAACAAAACAAAATTCTGGTTTGATGAGGATTTGAAGAGGTGTGAAGATTTCATTGCTGCGATCGGGTGAAGACTTAAGACTCGAATGATCTTCCGCAGCCTTGAAAGTTTTGTGGGTGGTAGACTTCGTGAAAGTCATTACAAACTACTTCAACGAACTGAATGAAGATATCTTCCGGAAGTAGTTTCTGTCTTGAATTTTTTATGTGTAAAATGTAGTGTATGTACAATGAACAACTATAATGTGTGTAATAGTATTAGGTTATGTATTGTGGTTTCCCTTTTTATCTAAAAAGGGAACTTCAGTCTTGTCTACTTCAGATCAATATAAAACCAGACACATTTTTCTCCAAAAATTTTTGTTTTATACATATTTAAATCACTTGAGATCCAAAATCTCAAGGGATTTGAAATTTTTGATCGGGGGAGAAAATGTGATATAAATATGCAATTTGATAAAAGATGACCAATTTGTCTCAAAGTGCATACTGCTCTCCCATATGTGCTAAACACTTTCGAATCTCGAAGCACATATTGAGGGGGAGCATTTCAAAATAAAATAAACTATCAAGGTACAAAGGTTCCAATGTTTTATCAGATGTACCTTGATTGAGTTCTAAAGGTTTTTTCTATGGCATAATGTGATCGTGGTAGTACTTTAAAGATCTCCTGCCTCTATGTGATTAAATGATTTCAAACAACTAACGCACATATTGAGGGGGAGAATTTACCAAAGAAAATCAAATGGCTTTTTCATAAGAAATTGTGGTCAAAGAAATATTTTAGTCAAATATTTCAAAGTACTCTTGCCTCCATGTGCTAAACAATTTCAAGATCATATGCACATCTTGAGGGGGAGCATTTCTAAAATATCAAAAACAATTCAGGTACAAAATGCTTTGATAATACATCACAAGTATCTGAATTGATTTTCAAATGGTTTTCTATTGGTTCCAATGGCAGATGAAAAATACCAAATAGACCGACCAAATTTACTTTATGTATAGTGATATAAGGATGATAAGGTTAGGTATTAGTTCCCACGATCCGCCAGAACCGGAGGGATCTACCCAGGGACAATCCACTAGATAGTGTAGAAGTCCTTAGGTATGATGAAAAAAGGAGAAAAGGAAGATATGGGAAGAGTGCGGACTGAGATAGAGCTAGAACTGGAATAAACCCAACAAGGTTCTAGTTATGAAGTCTCGGTAAGCACTGAAGGGGTTGAAGAATGAAAAAGAAATGAAATGAGAAAAGGGTGAAAAGAAATAGCCCTCTATTTTCTCAACCTTAGGGAAGAAACCGGGTTCAATACATATGCTACTGGTGGTTACCAAGGTAACGCCGGTATTGAAGACAAGACGTCATGGACCCAGTGACGCACTGCACTAAACTTCCCAAGCTACTCAAGTTCCTCTTAAAAGGGCTTGTTTCATTCTCACGGGGAACCTACATAATCTATCGACTTTCTCTTAGAGATTGTTGATATTGAAGAAGGAGACCCTCTCCCTAGTCTCCGACATAGGAACCAAATGTGCACTATTGAGTCTAGAGCCATGAGATCATCAAATAAATCTCTTTAGGACACTGTCATTGAAGACTCTCTGTTTCACATAATGTGGGAAGAGATATTATATCTTATGAGTCCTACGCATTATCCTTGTGGTATTGCCAGAACATCTGAGTGATATGCAAACATATTCACAATGAAGATGGAAAGCCTTCTGGAGCCAACATCAAACAAGCTCCTGGTGGGTGGCATGTGAGATCTATCCAATAGATCAACCATGTTACAACTGAACAGAAACAATGGGGCGAGTCATAATTATGATTCAATCCTGGTTCAGGTTATGGATTGACGGATACCTTTGAAAAACCAGTCGTTGTGCTTTAAAACTCTTTTCTTTATCACATCGACTGTGTACTCATATTTCAAAATAAAAGGTGTTTATGATTGATAATTGATTTTCATTAAAAGCTTCGTTGTATTGCAAAAACAATTTCTATTGAGCGATACACGATTGTTTTTCAAATCTCTTTTCATCAATCAGTGAATCTTAATTCGCTGGTTCACTCACTCTATGTTGTCTTCTTTGAGACGTTCCGGTTTGAGAACAGCTAGAGCAGCTGCGAAACCCTGTCAAGGAAATTCTTCAGAATTACACCTGATCACAGGCAGTACTTGTACTGATCAACGGGGAACCGTGGGCCGTGTACCTCAATTCAACGAAAGTGATCAAAACACTTTCGTGCGCTTTATTGCTAACTGTTGTATGCAGGTACGCCCGACATTTGCAGCTGATCAGAATGAAGCGGTCAATCCATAGCCGCATGCTCACACATCACATTCATTTCTAAAGAAATCATGATTAGTGCATCAATGGCTCTGATATTTTCATTCCATGCTTCTGCTACGCTGCTGCCATTATCATGAATCAACTAAAGCTTCCGCCACTCTGATAAGAAGAAATCATGATCCAGAATGTGAGCATGTCAGTCCAAGTGTCACAACATCATATGCTGGCAACACAACAATGGGTGATGCTGAGATTAACTGTGGTTGATGATCTCTATTAAAGCTCAAAGGTCATCAATGTGGATCAGCTCTATAACCTCCACAAAATATACATTGTAGTTGAACAATGATGAAATCACCACGGAAGCGCAAAGTTTGAATATTTTGAAGATTTGATGTCTACGAGCTCAAGAACAAAGTCAAGAACCGAATGCTAGGATGCAAAATGTAAATCATGGGGTGACCTCCCTTAGGGGGAGATTGTTAGGAATAAGAAATTCCATATGTGAAGAGTCGGTCACCCCAAATATTATCTAGCATAAGTTAGCTCGTAGACATATCGTTTGTTACGTTATTTAGTAGTTAGTTTGTAGCGTAGAATAGTTTAGTGTAACACCGTAGAGGAAGGACGGGTCTTTACCCACTGTATCCCTGATCCACAGGCCGTCAGGAGGTCGTTTAGTTTGTAACCTATAAATACCCTCTACCTCCCAAGGTAGAGGGTTGGATGTTCATTTGGAATCTAACCTTCCATGAGTTTCTCTTTCTAGAATATCCCACTTTCTCTCTCTAAAACCATCTAATCATACGCCTTATTTGTGATTGATTATGTGTTTGTGAAATCCAATATGTTACAAAGTGGTTGGCACTCAGATACCTCCGCCTTTAGATTCTCAGAATTTTCAATTTCAAAACATCATTAATAAATTGCAACAAGAAAATGAATGTTTTCAAGCTAAAAATTCAAAGGTTAAACTACAATACAAAGAGTTATATGATTCAGTTAAGGTCAATCATGATAAACACATTGAAAAAGTAACTTCTTTGCTTAACAAGATTGAGAATAAAGCTTCAGTTAAAAGGGAAATTGCTGATTCCAACATTCAAATATGTTGCTCCAAAGGTTTCTGCTTGTAATAATTATGTCGTTGATGTGTTGTATATTCCCCCTCCTCTTAGGAATAATGAACTTGCATATCAAGAATATCTCTCGTACCTTAAGGATAGTTTAGAGAGTCTTCGTGAGATCGTAGAAAATGATAGAATAGAAAAACCACTTGATTGTGTTGTTGCCTATGCTTGCATGGATGCCAAACGATCTCAGGAACTCTTAGAATATGTCATTTCCACATGTCCTAAATCTGGTACTAGGCGAGATAGAATTGTTGCACCTACTTCAATGCCTAAAGTCAAGCATGTTACCTTTGATGTACCTCCTAAAGTCTCAAGGCCCAGCATTTCTAGGCCGTAAATGCAAAAGTAGTGAAACAAACTAATATTCACATCGTTTCTTCTACAGGAATAAGCAGTGACACTAAGGCTAGTGGGTCAAAGCCTACAAGAAATACAAAGCAAGATAGGACCACACGAGCTAAAAGTGATCAAGAGAAGAAAGTAGAAGACCACACGAGCTAAAAGTGATCAAGAGAAGAAAGTAGAAGACCACCCACTTCAATGCCTAAATTCAAGCATGTTACCTTTGATGTACCTCCTAAAGTCTCAGAGCCCAGCATTTCTAGGCCATAAATGCAAAAAGTAGTGAAACAAACTAATATTCCCATCGTTTCTTCTACAAGAGTAAGCAGTGACACTAAGGCTAGCGGGTCAAAGCCTACTGGCAATACAAAGCAAGATAGGACCACACGAGCTAAAAGTGATCAAGAGAAGAAAGTAGAAGACCACCTTAGGAATAATAAGTTTAAGTTGAACAATATGAATCATGTTGATTCTAGTATTAGCTATAAGCGTACTGTAATTAATTTGAATTCTACTACTGCTTGCAAAACATGTAATGAATGTTTAATCTGGTAATCATAATGAATGTGTTGTGTCTTATTTAAGGCATTCTGTTAAATCCCTAGTAGATAAAGTTTGGAATGTAAAACATGTTAAGCAATCTTGGAAACCTACAGGCCATAAATTCAAAATTGGTGAATTTTGCCCTTCATTGTCTAGATCAGTATGTTAGGAATTGTAAATTCTATTGTAAAGCATCGGTCACCCCACATATAATCTAGCTTAAGTTAGCTCGTAGACGTATTGTGTATTACATTATTTGTTAGTTAGTTATTAGCATAGTTTAGTCTAGTGCAACACCGTGGAGGAAGGACGGGTCTTTACCTATTGTATGCCTGATCTACAGCCCGAAGGAGGGCGTGCTTCTTTGTATAAATAGCCCTCTCCCCACAAGGGAGAGGGTTGGATGTTCATTTGGAATCTAACCTTCCATGAGTTTCTCTTACTAGAATATTACACTTTCTCTCTCTAAAACCATATATTCATACGCCCATATTTGTGATTGATTGTGTAATTATGAAATCCAATATGTTACAATTGGTATCAAGAGCCATGGTTTGATCATCTCTCTTACATGTTCTTGGATTTCTAGTGGTTTTATATGGTTTTTGGGTTTGAAAAAGTTTAGTGGTTTTTGCATCATTTGGATCATCTCTTGTGTTAAAGTTTGAATTTTGATTGTACTTTTGTGTTTAGAATCATTGTAAGTGCTTGGGTTTTGAGTTGGAAAGCTTGAATCACTGTGGTTGGGTTAGTTTTGGATTGAAAAGTGTTGTGCTTGAACTTTTCTTGGTAGCGACTTAAGTCTCAGATTTGTTTTCTTGGTAGCGACTTGCTTCTATAATTATTAGCGACTTGTAGTCGAAATGGTAGCGACTTGAGCTCTAGCGACTTGTCTATTGAGACAAGGCAACAAACAGTACAAAGTAGTGGAGGTACCACTTCGGCTAGCGACTTGTTCAACGTAGCGACCTGTCTTTACTATTTTCAGCGACTTGACTTTGTTGTGACTAGCGAGTTGTTTTTTAGCGACTTGGCCTCTTAGCAAGTTGATCCTTAGCGACTTGTCTACTTAGCGAGTTGGTACTTTTAGCGAGTTTCTACTTAGCGACTTGGTGTCTTAGCGACTTGTTCTCAAGGTTTATAGCGACTTGTTTACTTAGCGATTTGAGTACCTAGCAACTTGGGTTAGTAGCGACTTGTCTTCAAGGTATTTAGCAACTTGGTGAATTGATTCTAGCGACCTGTGCATAATATCGATCAAAACAATGTCCTACATCACTGACCCATTAATCTCCAAAGTGCTCGAACTCTATGATACCTCACAGAACAAAGAAACTGTTTGCTACTCAGAATGTTTAACCATGATTGATTCAGCAAATTATGATCAAAACACTTCACATTTTGAGTCTAATATCAAAGAATCACACTTGTTAATGATACATGATGCAAGGCAAATGGAATGCAACATTGAGCCATTTCAACTACTTCATCAGCACCTCACACAACTGTTATCCACAACTGGGGATCGAACATGCAGTGCTCTCTTTCGCCAGGACTTACCTACATTGACAAGAACCTTGTTGCTGAACTTAGAACAACTGAAGCTTCAAATTACCAAAAGGAAGGTATTAATGGATGATTCCAATACTGCACTTCAGGTTATCTACAACCAATTTCAGCAATTTATCAATGGAGAATATTCCGCAGACTTCGATCAACACGTGACTGGAATTTCCTTTGAGAAACATACTGGAATGGAAATTCATGAGTTCATCAACACATTTATCCAACTTATGGATAATGTGGAAAAGTACATTAAGGAAACTGCTCAAGAGAATGATAAGTTGAATGCTTTGAATGGGTGTCAAGAAAAATTAAGTGAAAGTTGTGATATGTCGGGTAATGGATCAGTTAAAAGGACGGTTGATGCTGAATGCAGAATATCAGATACAACAAAGGATGATGAAACAGGCTGTACTGAATATAGAGGCTCAGAGTCAGATAAGCTAGAAACAGCCTGCATTTCAGTAACTCATGTTATGCATGATTTGAATGCAGATGTCATACCAACAAATGAACAGGTGTCATGTGATGAGGTACCCTTACCTGATCAATATAATGCATCTGCTAATGTACCTGATCAATATGATCCTAATTCTGAACATGACATTGATAAATGTTTCTTGGTTGAGCCTGAGTCTAAAATCTTTAAAACAAATGACATGGTTAAAAAAGGGGTTTATGATGAACTTTCAAACAAATACTCAATTCTTGAAAAACATTGTATTTCCTTAGAAATTGCAATACAACAAAGAGAAGAAAGTTCTCTTGCTACAAAACCTTGCATAAATCCGAAATTCCCAGAATTTCAAGAATTTTTTGAAATTAACCACTTAAAAACCCAGATTCAGGACAAAGATTCAACCATATGTAATCTGAAGTTACAACTCTTAGATCAGCATGAGAAATGTAATATAGGGAGGAACAATCCTAACTATGAGGTGAGTGGTACGCTTAAATCTAGGAATGATGAATTGGCTCTATGTGTGTCCAACCTATTAAGGGAAAATGAGTCCTTGAGAAAGAACTTATTAGAGAACAATTACAAGTTGATAGATCAAACTAACTCCTTGTTAGCAGACATTGATGCCCTCAAAGCCCAAATTCAGGATAAGAGCTTCACCATAGTTGCCTTAAAAAATGAGCTTTGGAAATCTATTGGAAATAGGGTGAACACTAAGCTTGCAAAACCATCGACCTTCGGAAACCCAATTGTACTGAACAACTCAAAACGTGCTATAGTTAGGCAGCCCAATGCTTTTAAAACAAAAAGATTTAAACCATCAAAATCTAAGCTTGCCTCCCAAGTTGATGAATATAGTTTTGACAAAACCAGTCACTTCACTAATTCAGTCCGATATGATGAATAACAATCCCTAACTTAATGTTCGAAGCCCTAAGATCAGGAATAATAGGTATTCATCTAGTTCATATAAGAAGCATCAAATGGCTGACCAATCCCCTAAGAAACAAACTAATTACAAAAGGACCAATGTTCAAAACAGGGAAGTGGATACATCCAAATCTACTAGCAGTTGTTTCAAATGGATTCCTACTGGTAGATTATTTAAGTTTTCAGGATCCAAACGGACTTACACACCTAGATCTTGCCTTAAGTGGATGCCCACAGGAAAAATCTTCAAGAATATTGAACCTAAAGGGATTTCTATTAATGACACTCCTAGACCAAACTGTGCAACATCCAATAGTGAGGTTACTCATGTCACTAACTCATCTATTTGCAATACTACATGTGTTATTAGTGCAAAGTGTCCTCAGTCTTTTTCAGGTACAATGCTCAATTCAATCATGAACATCATGACCTGGTTTCCATCAGAAATGAAGATTGCTCACTCAGGAATTGTAGCTTGTCAGAATTGATGTACCTCGTACTTTGACTCCTGTTCGACTTGAACTAGGACTTGTTCTCTTGAATCAGTGTACAAATTAATTTTCACTTGAATTTATAAAAAAAAAATTCAAATCAATTTTTCTTTAAATCAATTTTTTATTTTTCTTAATTAATTAAATATTTCCCCACAATCTGATAAAAGATGTATCTCTTGTTATCGATAACATCTACGGTCCTAGAAATGTCATTCAATAATGATACGGGTCCATAGATGAAGTTCGAACAAAAGATATATTCTATTTTAAAACGGGGGATGAAATTCAATCAATGTTCACTCTTAATTGGTGACATTGATTGAGGGGGAGAATCTTTCAATTTATCTCTGCATCAGTGTTTGATATATGTATTGTGCTTACTTGTGTGCTGCTGCATGTTTAAGTCATGATTCGTTATGTTCACTGTGCTAGATAGCTTATCTATGCTATGTCATATTTGGTACTTATCATATTACTTGTGTAGCGACTTGTCTTTATCAAGTGTAGAGACTTGCTTCAATTAAAGGAGTAGCGACTTGATTCACAACATCCTAACCTTAAGCTAGCGAGTTGACTCATTTAGCACATATACAAGGACTGAATATGTCAATATGCAAAACTTGAAAACTGTACTTAATCCCCTAGCGACTTGTCACAAGTTATAAAATTTCAAAATCCCAAAAGAGTATCTCGCTATCTCTCGTGACCGGTCGTGTAGCGATTTAAGTGTGGTAGGTTAATTTTAATGTTGTTGATTTGAATCCTCTATATCTAATACCTCCTCTAACGCAACTCTTTTAACAGATTCCACCGAGCTTTTTACCTTCGACAATTGATCCCTCATCTAGGTTTGTTAATGGCTTTGTTTAATGGGAATACTTGATATTAAATTGGTTGTAGTTTGGGTTCACTGGGATAGATTTGATGGTGCATTTGTATGTTTAATTGGTTGTCCTTGCTCGTATTGTTGTAATATTCGTATGAGTGTGTTGGGTTGTGATTATCTGATTATGTTTGTGCTTGTGGCTTGATTGTATTTGATCATTGTAGTGATTTGGTTGTGTCGTTTTCATGGTTGTATTTGATGATTGGATTGATGTTTTATGATTATGTCAAGTCATGTTCTTGTTAGCGACTTATCTGATAGCAGGTTGTTCTTGGTAGCGAGTTGGCTCATATATTCCTCATGGCGAGTTGTCAATTCTTTAAACATTATTACTAGAGACTTGCTATGTAATTGGGTGATACTCGTAGTAGCGACTTATCCTTGTAATTGTTTGGTAGCGACTTGTCTTGACAAGTTAGCGACTTGCTAATACTTTTTCACAAAGGCGACTTGTTATTGGTTTTTCTTATAGTGACTTGTTTTGACAAGTTAGCGATTTGCTAAAACACTTTCACAATGGCGACTTGTCACTGTTTTTTCTTGTAGCGACTTGTATTGACAAGTTGTTTAAAGCGACTTGCTATAATACTTTCATGATAGCGACTTGGCTCAGGTTTTACTTGTAGCGATTTGTCTTGTCAAATTATTCATAGCGACTTGCTATAACATTTTTGTTTTAAGCAACTTGTATCTGGTTTCTCTTGTAGCGACTTGATTTGACAACTTGTCTTAGCAACTTGTTATAACACTTCCATTATAGCGACTTGTCTCATGAAATCCTATTATAGCAATTTTGTTTTAACAATTTTGCTCAAAGCAACTTGTATCTAGAAAACCTTGTCAAAATGATTTGTTACTCTGAAAATTACTAAAGCATCTTAACCCATTTTCTGAGCATTTCAATCTATTTTTGTTAGTCTGTCATGTATGCCACTCGTTGTGCTTATGTCTTGAGGTTGTATTAAAGTTGTTTAGCTAACCATGTCTAACCTAACATGCTCTCAAACACTGTTGTTGCATGTGTGTTTCTACAGAATTTCAATGGCAAACACAACTTCATCCGAGAACCTTGCTACCTCTACTCCACCCACAGTTCTTATAGACAACGAAATTCTTCCAGAAGATAAATGGGTAGAGATTGGCAAAAGTAACTGTTATGTGGACATGGAAAGGATACAACAAAATCCAATCTTCAAGGTGGCTATTGATATTCTTAAAAACACTAACTTCTTTAGTGCCTTGACCAAACAATGCATGATCCCTTCCATTTACCTACAACAATTTTGGAACACCATCACATGGGACAAGATCACAGCCACTTATTCTTGCAAGCTTGATGTTAAGGAATTTGAAATCACATCTGACATTCTCAGTAAGGCCCTAGGAATCACACCATGTGACCCTACCAAACAATCTGTCCCTCCACCTAGTGCGGAAGAACTAATAGACTTTCTAAATGATTTGGGTTATCAAGTTAACATAACAAGGGCTTCAGATATCATCACCGGACACATGTATCAACCTTGGAGAGCCATTACTACTATTCTCAACTTATGCTTATCTGGAAAAACCTCAGGGTTCGATAAAGTGAGGATACCTATTCTGCAAATCTTATGGGGTCTCATCAAAGGGGTTAACATTGATGTCTCGGAACGTATTTGGGAAGAATTCTCATTGTCTATTCACACTTTCATCACCGACAGAACAAATGTTCAGAATCAAGCTTAAGGAAGGAAGAAAGTACATAAACTTGTAATTCCTAGCATAAGATTCTCGAAGCTTATCATTCAGTTCTTGCAACAAACTCATCATTTTAATTCAAGGAGTGAGTCAGTCCTCCATAATGCTAGGGATGAATTTGTACTTGGTAACCTCAAATATGTTGCCAGAGGTGTTAATAAAGAGATCTTTGGAATGCCAATTCCTGATGCACTTCTCACAGATGATATTAAGAAGACTGACTACTTCAGATTATACAAGAAAAGGGT
Organism: Chrysanthemum makinoi; assembly: GCA_910596185.1. NCBI lineage: Eukaryota > Viridiplantae > Streptophyta > Magnoliopsida > Asterales > Asteraceae > Chrysanthemum > Chrysanthemum makinoi. The sequence continues at coordinate 108,991,634 of OU343219.1, forward strand.
ATCCAGATCCAATGTTGATGATGCTCCCAATCCCTCACAGCCCAAGTCTACAAAGTCTACTTCCAGCACTAAATCATCCTCTAAAACCTCATATACCGTCCTTCCCAAGAAGAGATGTGATAGATCTCAATCTATCGACACTTCATCACAGAAGCAGAAAAAGAGAAAGAATGCTGTCGAAAAGGGGAATGTTGGAGGAACCGAGGCTCCCAAGGGTGACATGCGATTGATTGATGAAGACGATGCTGCTTGGCAACAAGGGATTAAACAAAGCCTGGAAAGCCTGAACATGAGACCACCATTGGGAGGTGTTGTGATAAGAGAACCTGAGCCAACGCCACGTCAAACAACTTCAATCACACAAGACAAAGGGAAAGGGATTGTTGGTGTAGAAGCTGAACAAGCCGCTCACATGCTTCTGACCATCTCTTCTTCACCGTCAAGAACTACCACCCAATTTGAGCTGAAGAAAAGAAGCATTGAGTCATCTTCAGCTCAAGATCCAACTGGATTGGAAAAGGAGGTATCTGAAACATAGGAAGATACTCTTGCATCAAGTGATACCCAATCTGATAAGAATGATTAAAATGAACTGCTGAAAGACTCACAAGAAATCCTTGAGTCAAGATCTGATGAACACAGGCACATGGAAGAAACAAACATGTCTACATGTTCTCTTACCTCATTGAAGAATCTTGATGCTAACTTCTCATTTGGCGATAAGTTCTTAAATGACAAACCCTCAGATACTGAGCCTTATAAGCTTAATGATGAGAAAGAGGAAGCTGAGTCCATGTATACAGTCGACATTCAGCAAGACACATCAACCATTCCTCCGATGTCAGCACCTACATATGCAACCGCACTTCCACCACCCAAAACTGCTCTAACAACCGCACTTCCACCACCTGAACCTACTAAAGATCTATCACTCGAACCAGTGGTTATAATTAATGACACGGACACTCCACCGGCTTCACCACCTCAAATTCTAACAACTGATCAATTTATCGACAAAGCAGTAAAATGAATTGAAGCTCTCGAAAGGCAACTACCTAAATCTATCAACGTCCTCGAGGAACGTATCTACAAGTTAGAGAACCTTAACTTCGATCAAGGAATTGCAGATGCAATTGAGGGAGAGGTAAAAGATGTTGTTGAATGGGCAATGCAGGCTCCACTGCTTCAACGATTCAAGGATTTGCCCATTTATGATATGAGAGCTGTTCTGTCTGATAAGATGTACGATGCTAATGAGCACCAAGACTTGGTTCATAAGAAGCTATATGAAGCACTTGAAGAATCGATTAAGCACGATAATCATCTATAGTTTCTGGAGGATATTCGTGAAAGGGAGGCTAAGAAGAAAATGAGGACTTTGGTGTTGGAGACGTTGCGTAAAGGTCCTAAACCTCCTCCTCCCTCGCCTCCAACTGGAGGAGCTGGAACTTCTGGTGCTGGTGGATCTTCTGGCACAACCACTACACCTCCACTAAAACCACCAACATCTCCTCCAAAACCTTCAAATCAATCTAGTTCATCCGGTGATCAGGGTACTTAGAAGAAGTCTACAGCATGGACCACGGTTGATTCAAGGTTTACACCCACCTTCTCCACTATCCCGGAAGACCATGTACTACATGAAGAGTCTTATGTCATCGCAGAGTCAGAATCTGATGATGATGATGCATCCACAAAACATATCCCTAAGCCACCTGAAGAAGAGGATTGGTTTGATGCATACGTTTCGGGTAAACGCGCTAAAACCTCTAGAGTTGCACATTCAAAAGACATAACTCAAAGCTGGCTCACCGAAGAAAGACCTCAAACTCCTGAACCTTCATGGTCCATTCCAGAGTCTGACACGATGATCTCTGACAACAACTGGGCATCAACCATCACTACCAACTATGAAGCCCCAGCTGAAGACTCTTTTCTTCACATCACTGGAGATATGGGCAACTTTATGAAGTGGTTTTGTGAAAATAAGGGAATCTCATCCATCACTCTGAAGGATCTTGAAGGACCAGCGTTTGAAATCGTCAAAGTCTTCCACACAGATGCCAATCAGCTTCAATACCATATGGAAGAATGTCATAAGATACTGAGTGATCCAGTCAGTGACCAGATCAGCCATTTCAATGTGAACAAGCCTCTTCCTCTCGGTGGTGAACCTGGTCAAGTGACTATTCAATCACAGTTCTTCTTCTACCATGACCTGGATTATCTATGTGCTCGAACTACAGAAAGAAGACCAGCTTTATCAATTTCTAAAATGAAAGCTGCTACCTACATAGATCAGGGTCTTGAGCAAATGGTACCTGATCAATTCTGGACAGACAAAGAACAAGAGTATGACATCGAGGCTTCGTACGGCATTTCTCATTGGTGGTTCAAGAAGAAGAAATTCTACATTGATAGACATGGAGCTAAAAAGAGTCGCAAAGCTGTTCGATCCAAGCTGCGAATTCTAAGTGTTGTTAGTGTAGAGATCTTCCCAATCTATGGCTATGATTATCTGAAGAAGATCGTTCTTCGAAGAGTAGACCTGAAAGATCATGTTATAGAAGAAAACGACTTCAAACATCTGCTGCCAAGTGACTTTGAAGATCTTTATCTTCTGAACCTCCAAGGACACCTTGACCATCTACCTATTCGTGAGAAGAAAGCTCTCTCTGCTGCTGTCAATCTCTGGATCGGAGGCTTGGCCATTCGACAAAAAGTTGGGGATTTTCAGCTAGGAATGGAAAGCTACCAGACTCGGGTCAACCTAACAAGACCGCAATGGGAAGCCTCAGGACATAAGTTTCGTCACGACTATAAAGTGATTGACACCCCTAGAGCCATCCTTTTTACCGACATATACGGGTCACGTATGCTAATGAGACTGTGCGAGCTTTTCAAGTTCAGTGATGGAACTCTCAAGACGGTCGAAGAAGAATTAAACTCGAGAGTGAAGAAAATCAAACTTGATCTGAAGCCGTGGAACAAAACAAGATTCTGGTCTGAACAGGATTTGAAGATGTGTGAAGATTTCATTGCTGCGATCGGACGAAGACTAAAGACTAGAAAGATTTATCGCAGCCTTGAAAGTTTTGTGGGTGGTAGACTTCGTGAAGGTCATTACAAGCTGCTTCAAAGAACTGAATGAAGACATCTTCCGGGAGTAGTTTCTGTTTTGTATTTTGATGTGTATAATGTGGTGTCTGTACTATGAACAACTATAACTATAATGTATGTAGTAGTGATAGGTTATGTATTGTGGTTTCCCTTTTTATCTAAAAGGGAACTTCAGTGTAGTCCACTTCAGATCATATAAAACCGGACACATTTTTCTCCAACAAGTTTTGTTTCATACATATTTAAATCACTTGAGATCCAAAATCTCAAAGGATTTGAAATTTTTGATCGGGGGAGAAAATGTGATATAAATATGAAAGATGATAAAAGGTGACAATTTTTGTCTCGAAGTGCATACTGCTCTCTAATATGTGCTAAACTCTTTTCGAATCTCGAAGCATATATTAAGGGGGAGCATTTCAAAACAAATATAAACCTTCAAGGTACAAAGATTTCTATGTTTTAACATAATGTACCTTGATTGAGTGTTCAATGGTTTCTAAATGTTTGGTAATCGTGGATGTATTTCAAAAGAACTCTTGCCTCTATGTGATAAAATGATTTCAAATATCTTATGCACATATTGAGGGGGAGAATTTACCAAGAAAATCAAATGGCTGTTTCTATGGAAATAGTGATCAAGAAATTATTTCAAAGAACTCTTGCCTCCATGTGCTAAACAATTTCAAGATCATATGCACATGTTGAGGGGGAGCATTTCAAAATGATCAAAACTATTAAGGTACAAAATGCTTTGATTTCGTATCACAAGTACCTTAATTGAATTTCTAAATAATTTTTCAATTGGTTTCATGGAAGAATGAACAATACCAAAAGACTGACCAATTTACTTTATGCATGGAGTTATAAGGATGGTTAGGTTAGGTATTCGTTCCCACGATCCCGCCAGAGCCGGAGGGATCTACCCAGGGACAATCCACTAGATAGTGTAGAGTCCTTAGGTATGATGAAAAAAAGGAGAAAAGTGAGATACGGGAAGAGTGCGGACTGAGACTGAGCTAGTACTGGAATAAACCCAACAAGGTTCTAGTTATGAAGTCTCGGTAAGCACTGAAGGGGTTGAAGAATGAAAAAGAAATGAATGAGAAAAGGGTGAAAAGAAATAGCCCTCCATTAATTCAACCTTAGGGCAGAAACCGGGTTCAATACATATGCTACTGGTTGTTACTAAAGTAACACCGGTATTGAAGACAAGACGTCATGGACCCAATGACGCACTGCACTAAACTTCCCAAGCTACTCAAGTTCCACTTAAAAGTACTTGTTTCATTCTCACGGGGAACCTACATTAACTATCGACTTTCTCTTAGAGATTGTTGATATTGAAGAATGAGACCCTCTCCCTAGTCTCCGACATAGGAAACCAAAATGCACGATTGAGTCTAGAGCCAAGAGATCATCCACAATAAATCTCATTAGGACACTGTCAATGAAGACTCTCTGTTTCACACTATGTGGAAAGAGAGATTATATCTTAAGAGTCCTACGCATTATCCTTGTGGTATTGCCAGAACATCTGAGTGATATGCAAACATAGTCACAATGAAGATGGAAAGCCTTCTAGAGCCAACATCAAACAAGCTCTTGGTAGGTGGCATGTGAGATCTATCCAATAGATCAACCATGTGACAACTGAACAGAAACAATGGGGCGATTCAAACTTATGAATCAATCCTGGTTCAGGTTATGGATTGACGGATACCTTTGAAAAACCAGTCGTTGTGCTTAAAAATTCTTTTCTTTAGCACATCGACTGTGTATTAATATTTCAAATATAAAAGGTGTTTATGATTGATAATTGATTTTTCTCAAAAACCCTCGTTGTATTGCAAAAACACTTTATTGAGCAGTACTCGATTGTTTTTCAAATCTCTTTTCATTAATCAGTGAATCTCAAATTCGCTGGTTCACTCACTCCATGTTGTCTTCTTTGAGATGTTCTGGTTTGAGAACAGCTAGAGCAGCTGCGAAACCCTGTCAAGGAGATTCTTTAGAATTATACCTGATCACAGGCACTACTTGTACTGATCAACAGGGAACCGTGGGCCGTGTACCTCAATTCAATGAAAGTGATCAAAGACACTTTCGTGTGCTTTATTGCTAACTGTTGTATGCAGGTACGCCCGACGTTTGCAGTTGATCAGAATGGAGAGGTCAATCCATAGCCGCATGCTCACACAACACATTCATCTCTAAAGAAATCATGATAAAAGCATCAACGACTCTGATATTATCACTCCACGCTTCTGCTACGCTGCTGCAAATATCATGAATTAACTAAAGCTTCCGCTACTCTGATGATAAGATATCATGATCCAAAATGTGAGCATGTCGGTCCAAATGTCACAACATCATATGCTAGCAACACAACAATGGGTGATGTTGAGATTAACTATGGCTGATGATCTCAAATAAAGCTCAAAGGTCATCAAAATGTGGATCAACTCTATAACCTCCACTTAATGTATATTATAGTTGGATTATGATAATATCACCATGAAAGCACAAAGATTGAATATTTTGATGAAGTGAAGTCTACGAGCTCAAGACTGAAGATTAATTGGAATGCTAGGATGCTAAAATGTAAATCATGGGGTGACCTCCCTTAGGGGGAGATTGTTAGGAATTGGAAATTCTATTGTAAAGCATCGGTCACCCCACATATAATCTAGCTTAAGTTAGCTCGTAGACGTATCGTGTATTACATTATTTGTTAGTTAGTTATTAGCATAGTTTAGTCTAGTGCAACACCGTGGAGGAAGGACGGGTCTTTACCCATTGTATGCCTGATCCACAGCCCGAAGGAGGGCGTGTTTCTTTGTATAAATAGCCCTCTCCCCACAAGGGAGAGGGTTGGATGTTCATTTGGAATCTAACCTTCCATGAGTTTCTCTTACTAGAATATCCCACTTTCTCTCTCTAAAACCATATATTCATACGCCCATATTTGTGATTGATTGTGTGATTATGAAATCCAATATGTTACACAGTACCCCTTAAGAAATGGAAGCCCACTGGTAGAATTATACTTTTAGGAACTCAGCACACTGTGACTAAGTCCGTTGCTTCTACTAGTGCAGCTCCCACTAATAATTTCATTACATCTAGGGATGCTGTAGGTTTACAAATTGTGTGTGCTAACCAATTGGATCCCTCATTCTCATGGGGATCCAATGCTTCCAGTTATCCATTCTCGTCTATTTTCAAATGCAGGTCGTACAAATCATTCTTTGGTATTTAGATTTAGGCTGCTCAAAACATATGACTGGGGATCGCTCACTGCTCAAGAACTTCGTAAATAAGTTTATCGGGACTGTTAGATTTGGGAATGATCATTTTGGTGCAATTATGGGTTATGGAGATTATTTTTTTTGGTGATAGTGTTATCTCTCGGGTATACTATGTAGAAGGACTTGGGCACAATCTGTTCTCTGTTGGTCAATTTAGTGATTCTGATCTCGAAGTGGCCTTCAGAAAACATACATGCTTCGTTAGAGAATTAGATGGTGTTGAGCTTCTAAAGGGATCTTGTGGCACCAATTTGTACACCATCTCTATCGAATACATGATGAAGTCTTCTCCTATTTGCTTGTTATTAAAGGCATCCAAGAACAAATCGTAGTTATGGCACCGTCGACTCAATCACTTAAACTTCAGCACCATCAATGATCTTACTAGAAAGGACCTTGTGAGAGGTTTACCCCGGTTAAAATATGAAAAACATCATGTTTGTTCTGCTTGCCAACTGGGAATAGCAAAAAGTATGCCCATAAACCCAAACCTGCCAATACCATCATGGAAGTTCTTTATACCCTTCACATGGATCTATGCGGACCCATGAGAGTACAAAGTATCAATGGGAAGAAGTATGTGCTAGTTATCGTTGACGATTACTCCCGGTTCACTTGGGTAAAGTTTTTGAGAACTAAGGATGAAACTCCCAAGGTTATCATTAAGCTTATCAATTGCAGGTTAGGCTTAACAAAACTATCAGAATCATCCGAACAGACAATGGAACTGAATTTGTGAACAAACAGCTCATTCAGTTCTATGAAAGCATTGGAATTAGTTACCAGAAAAGTGTTCCATGCTTTCCTCAACAAAATGGTGTAGTTGAAAGGCGTAATCGTACTATTATGGAAGCTGCTAGGACTATGCTAATATTCTCAAAGGCTCCAATGTTTCTCTGGGCGGAAGCCATTTCCATTGCTTGCTACACTCAAAACCGATCCCTAATACATACTCTTCATGGAAAAACTCCATATGAATTAGTGCACAACAGAAAACAGGATATCTCGTTTCTATGTGTGTTTGGGGCTCTATACTATCCAACCAACGATGGTAAAGATCTGGGAAAGTTGAAAGCTAAAGCTGATATTGGATTTTTTGTTGGTTATGCACCTGATCGGAAGGGTTACCGAATCTACAACAAAAGAACCCAAGATATTATGGAAACTATTCATGTTACATTTGATGAGCTGACTGAGCAAATAGCTCTTGGACACTCCAGTTCTGGACCCACACCTCAACTTTTGTCTCCTGGACCAATTAGTTCGAGTCTTGTACAGAATCCCACGCTTGCAGCTCCTTATGTACCTCCCTCAGAAGAAGATTTGAAGAGTCTTTTTGATCCGATGTATGATGAATACTTTGATCCTACAACTGATGATACTCCTGCATCACCACCTGCTGTTACTCCTACACCAACCAATTCAAATGGTCCATCGATCTCAATTTTCATATCACAAGACGCTCCATCCGCTGACCATTCACCATCATCATCGAATCTTCAATCATCTTCAATACAGCAAGGAAATGCAGTTGATAATTCTTTTGAAGATAACCCCTTTGCCACTCCTAAAGATGCTCCATTTGAGAATATATTTGCCCCTGAACCCACTCCTGAGGCATCTTCACCAGGGGATCCTAACTCTGCCACTTCAGTACCTTATCAACAACCACATGAACATCTCAGAAAATGGACACATGATCATCCATTGGATAACATCATTGGGAATCCTTCTCGTCCGATATCTACTAGAAATCAACTTGCCATTGATGCCTTATGGTGCTTCTTCAACTCTGTACTATCCAAGATCGATCCAAAAGATGTCAAGACTGCAATGTCTGAGGACAACTGGTTTAGTGCTATGCAATATGAAATTCACGAGTTCGATCTTCTAGATGTATGAGAATTAGTGCCACCTCCAGATTGTGCTATGATTATCGCTCTAAAGTGGATCTTCAAAGTGAAACTTGATGAGCATGGTGACATTCTAAAGAATAAGGCGAGACTTGTTGCTAAAGGATATCAACAAGAGGAGGGTATTGACTTTGAGGAATCATTTGCTCCGGTTGCATGAATTGAGGCTATCAAAATCTTCCTTGCTAATGCTGCCAGCAAGAATAGTCTACCAAATGGATGTAAAGATTGCGTTTCTTAATGGTCATCTCAAAGAAGTGGTCTACGTTAGTCAACCGGAAGGATTTGTGAATCCCGAGCGTCCTAACTATGTCTACCGTCTGAAAAAGGCTCTCTATGGCTTGAAGCAAGCTCCAAGGGCATGGTACGATACTTTGTCAAAGTTTCTTTTGGCAAATGGATTATACAAAGGCGCTGTTGATCCCACACTGTTCACTTGGAAGTCAGGCAAACATCTAATTCATGTTCAAATATATGTTGATGACATTATCTTTGCCTTAACCGACCTAAATGAATGTGACCATTTTTCTAAAGAGATGGGATCTAAATTTCAAATGTCAACGATGGGACAAATGTCATTTTTCTTAGGTTTACAAATTTCTCAAAGTCCTGGAGGCATTTTCATCAATCAATCTAAATATGCTAATGAAATATTAAAGAAATTTGGATTTGATTCTAGTAACCCTGTTGACACTCCCATGGTGGATAGAACTAAACTGGATGAGGACCTCTCTGGGATCCCTGTTGATCAAACTAAATATCGTAGTATGATTGGATCCTTGATGTATCTCACGGCGGCCAGTAGACATGATATTCTGTTTGTTGTATGCATGTGTGCTCGCAACCAGGCTAAGCCTACTAAGAAGCACCTTGAAGTGGTTAAACATGTCTTTCGGTATCTCCAAGGAACCATTAACATGGGTCTTTGGTATCCGAAGGACACCGCCATGTCACTAACAGCCTATGAAGATGCTGACCATGCAGGGTGTCAAGATACTCGTCGAAGCACGTCAAGAGGTGCTCAATTTTTAGGTGATAAATTAGTGAGTTGGTCGTCAAAGAAGAAAATGAGTACTTCTATATCTTCTTCAGAGGCTGAATACATTGCCATGTCATCATGTTGTGCTCAAAACTTATGGATGAGATCCCAACTATCTGACTATGGCTTTGTATTCAACAAAATTCCTCTGTACTGTGACAACAAAAGTGTCATCGCTCTATGCTGCAATAATGTCCAACACTCAAGATCAAAGCACATTGATATTCGACATCACTTCATCAGGGAACAAGTAGAAAATGGTGTGGTTGAACTCTACTTGGTAAGGACTGAGTATCAGTTGGCAGACATCTTCACCAAAGCTCTTCCAAGAGATCGGTTTCAGTTTATCCTCCCGCGACTCGGCATGAAGAGTCTGCAGCCAGAAACGCTCAAATGTCTTTAGGAAGAGGATGAAGAGTAAAGGAGTTTCTTCACCAATTCTTTGTATATATTTTTCAAAAAACAAAATACAAAAATATTAAACCAGCAAAAACCCATAAAAAAATTTAAAAAATCAGAAAATTCCACAAAATATTGTTTTTCTCCAGGCATGTCTTCTGATATCGATAACATCTACAATCCTAGAAATGTCATTCAATAATGACACGGGGTTTTAGATGAAGTTCGATCCGAAGTTCTAATGTTTTTCAAAACGTGCCAAACTATGGTTTACAGTCATTTCAGGCCGTAACCGGGGCTTAAACAATGGTTTACAATCATTTCAGGCTGTAACCCGCCCTTAAAATCATGGCTTACAATCGTTTCAGAATGTGACCCATGCTTAAAATAATGGCTTGCAGTTATTTCAGACTGTAACCCGCTTTTAAAGAAAGGAAAGTGCTTCGCTAAATCGTTTTTATTAAATTCGTTCACTTATCCTAAAACAAAATCAGGAGAGCTTGTCACCAAAAAGATGGCTATTCCTATACAAATGTTATTCATTCTAAGATTCTTCTGAAAAATATTTTTTTTTCTCATGGTGATAACATTGTTTGAAAATAAATCGAACTCAAACTTTTTGAAAATCAACTGGACTCCATTTTGTCAAAACATTAGTCACTCAATAAACTACTACGGTCATTGATTGAAGGGGAGAGTGATTTCAAACTTCATATTTTCAAACGATATTTCATCAAATAAGTCCATTTTGTACGTCATAAAGTGGTGAATAAATGCTTTTGTTGTTAGGTGTCAGTGTATGATCTTTCATTATAACTCAAAAATCTTTCAAAATGAAATTTTTATTTTAATTAAAGATCTCTCAAAATTATCATACCTGACACTAACAATCTTAAAATACAAAAAATTATTCCTTATCAGTTAATTTTAAAATCAAGCCACATCTCTTAACAAAATTTTCGAAATGATTTAAATCAATTGGGATCACAAATCTCAAAAGGTTTGAAATTTTGGATCGGGGGAGAGATTGTGATTGAAATCTCAAATCTGATAAAATGGTGCTTGTTTTGAAGAGAGATAAATTGGTACTAAAATAGTGAAAAGATGTAATGAATCATGTTCTGTAAAAGTGTAGACCAATAATTTCACACGAGTTTTTGAAGAAATGGTAATTGTTTCAGTGCCTTTTAAAGTCACTCCTTCCTCCATGTGCTAAACAATTTCAAATACACGATGCACTTCTTGAGGGGGAGCATTTATCTAAAACCAGAAGTAAACAACGACACCAATGTAATAGGTTGAAGTACTTTAACATAAAACATATCGGCTCATAAGAAGATGTCGATAAAGGTGATCGTTAAAGACTTAAGCAAGCACTCCTTCCTCCTTATGCTAAATGATTTCAAAAAAACCAACGCACTTATTGAGGAGGAGCATTTATGTAAGATCAAAACAATTGAGGTACAAAATACTTTGATTTTATATCACAAGTACCTTGATTGGTTTTTCAAATTGTTTTTCATTTGGTTTCAAGGCAGAAAGAACAGTACACAAGACCGACCATTTTACTTTATGCAGTGGAGTTATAAGGATGGTAAGGTTAGGTATTAGTTCTCATGATCCAGCCAGAGCCGGAGGTATCTACCCAAGGAAAATCCACTAGATAGTGTAGAAGTCCTCATGTATGATGAAAAAAAGGAGAAAAGTGAGAATAAGGGAAGAGTGCCGACTGAGATAGAGCTAGGACTGGAATAAACCCAACAAAGTTCTAGTAATGAAGTCTCGGTAAGCACTGAAGGGGTTGAAGAATGAAAAAGAAATGAAAAGTGAAAGGGTGAAAAGAAATAGTCCTCCAATAATTCAATCTTAGGGTAGAAACCAGGTTCAAAACATATGCTACTGGTGGTTACCAAGGTAACGTTGGTATTGAAGACAAGACGTCATGGACCTAGTGACGCACTGCACTAAACTTCCTAAGCTACTCAAGTTTTCTTAAAAGGACTTGTTTCATTCTTACGGGGAACCTACATAATCTATCGACTTTATTTTAGAGATTGTTGATATTGAAAAAGGAGACCCTCTCCCAAGTCTCCGCTTAGAAAACCAAAATTCACTATTAAGTTTAGAGCCAAGAGACCATCCACAAAATCTCATTAGGATACATGTTCATAAAGACTTGCTGTTTTTTACAATGTGAAAAGTGAGAATATATATTGAGACTCCAACGTATTGTCCTCGTGGTATTGCCAGAACATCCGAGTGATATGAAAAATATTCACGATGAAGATGGAAATCCTTCTAGAGCCAACATCTAATAAGCTCTTGGTGGGTGAAATTTGAGATTCTTCAAGAATCAAACTTGTGACAACTGGAAAGAAACGATGGGGCGATTCACTCTTGAGTCAAACTTGTTCCAGGAAATGGATTGACGAATGCTTTTGAAAATCTTTCGATGTGCTCTAAAATTCTTTTCTATAAGCACATCGACCGCACTTATATTTCTCAAACAAAACTATTTATGATTGAAACTTGATTTATCTCATAAAACTTTCGGCGTATTGCAAAAACTCTCTCTTAAGCAATACGCGATTGCTTTTCAAATCAATTTTTCATCAATCAGTGAATCTCAATTCGCTGGTTCACTCACTCCGTGTTGTCTACTATGGGGCACTGCGATTTGAGAATGGCTAGATCAAGCTGCAAAACCCTGTCAAGGAGATTCTTAGGGATGGGGCCTTCATTCCCTTACAAGGCAAGTCTATATGAACCGGCCATGGGTAGATAAACCGTGTAGTAGCTGCGAATAGAGATGACGGGTAGATAAACCGTGTAGTAGCTGGTTAAGGTTTCTCAACTGACTCTAATACATGAACCGGCCATGGGGCCTTCATTCCCTTACAAGGCAAGTCTATATCACCTCGTTATATAATACATAATCTTAATTACAACGTACATTTAAACCACTTAACTATGTTAAATGATGCTAGTAACATTTATACATAACCGATACTCAACATATTTTCCTGTGTTGGAACCTTGAACTTGACACCACCTTGTCGACTAACTACAGTACTTCATAATTTTTGAAGATTAGAATTCTGAATCTCTTCACTTTCTTCTATTTAAGAACATTAACATCTGCACCCTCTTGACCAGGTACTCCGGTTACCATAGTGTTTGCCACCCATTTATAATATCTGCATCTGTACCTGCCCCATTAACCGTTAGGTACCCGGTTAGTATTATCCATCGATTTTTAGGGGTTTTCCACGGGTATCGGTTATTCCCCAATCGAATACTCTATGGATAAAATGGCGAGTATCAGAATTAACTTAGACTAAACCCCACTGTGAAAACTTATAAACGCCATCTTCTATAAGGTCTTAGGACCGTTTTGGACTCTAGGTTGTTTAGACCTTGATCTAGGACAATCTTCAAAGTCCCTTGTGTTTTGCGTTGTCTTCATTCTTCACTAGTAGTTTTGAATTTATCAACTCAAATATAAAACCCAACAATCTTCCCCTAGTTGATAATTACAAAACTTTCGTCTTGACCTTCCATGAATGAAACAATCTTCCCCTTAAGCTCACATGTACCACCGAGGATCTTCAAGTTGCAAAACATATAAATACTGTTAATATAAATAAACCGTAAAAACGTTTATTAATATTTTGCGATCTCTTTGTGTTTTGTTGATAACAAATATAATGTTATCTTAAGTATAATTATAAGGATACATGTTATTTTTGTAAAGCATTTACATATAGCCATTTAAATACAAAAATGTAATAATTAAGCATTTGTTGTAATAGTTTATTAGGATGGGTAAAAACCGTAACCCATGGATCTTAACCCATACCTAAGTAGACTAGATACAATGTATAATTAGATACATTGAATCTAAAGAAAACCCATGGACCAACCCATAACCCATGACCCATAACCAAAAAACCCATGGGCAAAGAGGAGCGTTCCACGGATCCCTAGGATTACACTAGACGGATCCCAAGTGGAAGGGATCCGTGGGATCCGGGGAACAGTGAAGAATTTTGCCTATAAATAGAGAGCCATTTCTTCATTCTAACTCACCCTCTTCTTACTAAATCTCTCATACACTCTCATTCTCTTCTAACATATAGATCACTTGATCTAGAGAGTTGTTCTTCTTTCTTTCTATTTGTGATCCTTAAATAGGTCCTTCTCTAAGGCGAGATCACGAGCATTCTACAAGTCATCCAAGAAAGGGGTCCTTGATTGATTTGTCACTCCGCAAGATTTCTGTAGCGAAGATCTTGTATTTGATATTTCACATATTTGTTGTGTTATAGTCATGTTGGTTTGGTCCAGGTGCTGAGCACTTTGATTTAGCTTTGTACCGGAAAAAGTGTAAGCGACGTTGTGAAGGCTTTTCCGCGAAGTGAAGGAGTTTGTTGACATAGTGCTTGAAATCTCGAGTAGGTGACTCGGGGAGTGGAGTAGGGCAAGGAAGGTGTCCTTGTAGCCGAACCACTATACATCGGTTGTGTCTTTTCTTTCCCTTCGCTTTACTTTATTTACTTGCTTTATCATTAGATCTATACTTTCTCTACATCCATAAGATCTCACATATTAACGAATCTAAAAGTTTTTGAAACTAATTTAAAAGTTTTTGAAACTAATTTAAAATCGGCAAAACTATTTTGTTTCGTTTCAACCTTAGAACCTAAGAATACACAAGAAGCCATAAAAGATGAGAGTTGGGTAATGGCTATGCAAGAAGAACTAAATCAATTTGTTTCTAATGATGTTTGGTATGATAGACTCAAGTCATTTCTAGTTAAACACAACTATACCATGGGGTTAGTTGACAACACACTTTTTACTAAGAAAAGAGAGTCACATATAATCATAGTACAAATATATGTAGATGATATTATATTCGGATCCACTTGTCAAGACATGTGTGATGATTTTTCTAAAATCATGCATGACGAGTTCGAGATGAGTATGATGGGAGAACTTAGTTTCTTTCTTGGTCTACAAATAAAACAAATAGAAGATGGTATCTTCTTCAATCAATCTAAATACATCAAGGAGATGTTAAAGAAATTCGGTCTAGAAGAGTCTAAACCAATTAGGACTCCAATGTCATCCGACACCAAACTCACAAAAGATGAAGACGGCGAATCCGTAGATAATACTAAATATCGTGGCATGATAGGTAGTCTTCTCTACCTCACGGCAAGTAGGCCGGATATCATGTTTAGTGTTTGCTTATGTGCTAGGTTTCAAGAAGACCCTAAAACATCACACCTAGAAGCCATAAAAAGGATATTTAGATATATTAAGGGAACAACACAATTAGGATTATGGTATCCTAAGGGCACGGGAGTAGAAACAATTGTATATGCAGATTCCGACCATGCAGGTGATTACGTTGATAGAAAAAGTACAAGTGGGGTATGTACTTTCATGGGATGTTGCTTAACATCTTGGTTTTCTAAGAAACAAACGACACTAGCAATATCAACAACCGGCCGAAGCACGTCTCCGGCAAAGCATGCCAACAAGTACTATGGATGAAACAAGCGTTAGTCGACTACGACATTCATCTAAGCGACATAGCCATCCTATGTGACAACAAAGGTGCCATTGACTTGAGCAAGAATCCGTATTGCATTCTCGCACAAAGCATATAGAGATTCGTCATCACTTCCTAAGAGACAATGTTCAAAAAGGGAACATCTCTATTGAGAAGGTAGCATCCAAAGACAACATAGCCGACGTCCTCACCAAACCGTTGAAGCGGGAACAATTCAACCTACTTCGTCTTGGTCTTAGTCTAATGAAACAAACGTCGTAACTTATTTGACTCTACAAGGTATGTAAACACTAGCCTTCTTCTTTTTGAGCCTAGGATTTCTATTTCATGCACAACTCACAAACAATACGGGAATTTTCAAAACCCAAGATAAGTTTTCCACTTATAGCTTTCTTATTTAATACACATTTTCAAAGAAAATCTCTTTTCAAAATGTTTTCTAAAAGGATGATACCTTCCCGTATCAATTTCACAAAAGCAATTTCTCACGACTAGGACAAATCGCTTTTTCATTATTAATACAAAGTAAAAACCCATTTTCATTGCATCTCATGTCTTTTGAATGCTAAAGGGGACACTTAACTAATATGTGTTTTCGGGTACATTCATTTAAGCAACAATGAATTAGGAGCATTGATAACACAAAATTACGTACTCATGTACTAACTATGTGTTTTCGGGTTATCTCAATAGGATGCTTTTCTACTTCTAGTTTATTTTTCTTTTTCCTTTTAGGAGTCGAGATAACCGTAACTCCAAATAGTTTGCATATAGGCACACAATAGGCAACATGTTTTCACTTTTGTCTGCCTGGATCACCGAGACCCACGGATCCCATCCTTCATGCTAGACGGATCCCTCAAGGGAAGGATCTGTGGGATCCGTGAAACAAGTTGCTTTTTACCTTCTATTTTGTTTACTTTGGATGAAAAATCCTCATTTGTTTCATTTTTGGAGTATGCTCTTTAATGCTTGTGTTCTCATGATCACATGCCTTGAATTCATATCTAATCATTAGATTTTAATCCACATTTTGGTCAAGCATTCATTACAATGCTTTGTTTTTCTATATATAGAACTCCCAAAATGCTTGCATAATCCATCTCATCCTCACATACACAATACACCATGTCTTCCAAAAACCCTTTAGATGAATCGCCTAGTACAAACAATCATCTTCATGATACCCAAACCTTTGTGCTACCACCATCCAAAATACCACAATCAAACTCTAGGATATCCGCACGGATTAGTATCCGATCTTGTTGTTTAGCAAAACCAACCTCAAATGGTTCATCCTCAACAAATAACTCACCACAAGATGCTTCCATTATAGCACCTCCCTCATCACCAACAAGTACACCAACTTCATCACCACCTAAAGTCACTCTTTTGGAACTCCTTAAGACTCCAACAAGATCTAAACAACCTAAACAAAAAGAAATAGTCTTTTCAACACCCCCCACATCTCCAAATACTATCTTTCAAGATCTTGAAACATCACCACCATTAGCTCCCATCACATTACAAGAACATCTAGGTTCTTTTCCACCACCATTTACTAATATTCCGGATGTTGATCCACATTTTCCTATTTTTCCACCACAACTTCCGCATAACTCAAATCAAAACAACCCGGAAAACTTCCGCACTCATTACCCACATCATTTATATTGTGAACATTGCCAATCCACTAGGGAAATCGTAATAGAAGTTAGGGAAGAAATGCGTTTCATACTCAACCTCATCCTTGATTGCATCAATACCATCACTCATCAAAACCTCCATCCATAACCTTATGTAAGCATGGAAGGAATCACTACTGCTATTTTCTACTTTTAGTTTTTTTTTTTCTTTTGAAGTCATTTTTCAATAACAAGTCTTGTTCTTATTTTTACATGCTTGTAAGTGGCATAAATACCACTACAATTTGTTGTTTTATTACAAGGCTTTGTTTACATACCTTGGCTCCCAATCTTCATTCTCGGCAATCACAAGATTATTTAAGCATGTTACTAACCTTTCTTTTTGTAGGATTTTTATTTTTCTTCATTTGACGCCCCAAGCTAGGGGGAGCTACCGTCAAGGGAGATTAAGAAATACGTGGACTACTTTTTCCACACTTTTATGTTTATTTCTTCCAAGGGTTAACTTTTTGTTTCGACAAAAAGGGGAGAAGAAGTAAAACTTAGGGGCTTTCAAAACATACATCTATCCTTAAGTTTTACTCAAAGATAACATTATGTTTTGTCATCAACAAAAGGGGGAGATTGTTAATACAAATAAACCGTAAAAACGTTTATTTATTTTTGCGATCTCTTTGTGTTTTGTTGATAACAAATATAATGTTATCTTAAGTATAATTATAAGGATACATGTTATTTTTGTAAAACATTTACATATAGCCATTTAAATACAAAAATGTAATAATTAAGCATTTGTTGTAATAGTTTATTAGGATGGGTAAAAACCATAACCCATGGATCTTAAACCATACCCAAGTAGACTAGATGCAATGTATACTTAGATACATTGAATCTAAAGAAAACCCATGGACCCACCCATAACCCATGACCCATAACCAAAAAACTCATGGGAAAAGAGGAGTTGCCCACGGATCCCTAGGATTACACTAGACGGATCCCAAGTGGAAGGGATCTTTGGGATCCGGGGAACAAAGGAAGAATTTTGCCTATAAATAGAGAGCCATTTCTTCATTCTAACTCACCCCTCTTCTTACTAAATCTCTCATACACTCTCATTCTCTTCTAACATATAGATCACTTGATCTAGAGAGTTGTTCTTATTTCTTTCTATTTGTGATCCTTATATAGGTCCTTCTCTAAGGCGAGATCACGAGCATTCTACAAGTCATCCAAGCAAGGGGTCCTTGATTGATTTGTCACTCCGCAAGATTTCTGTAGCGAAGATCTTGTATTAGATATTTCACATATTTGTTTTGTAATAGTTGTGTTGGTTTGGTCCACCGTGCTACGGACTCGGTATCTAGCTTTGTACCGGAAAAGTGTGCGGCGTTGTGAAGGCTTCTCCGCCAAGTGAAGGAGTTTGTTGACATAGTGCTTGAACTCTCGAGTAGGTGACTCGGGGAGTGGAGTAGGGCAAGGAAGGTGTCCTTGTAGCCGAACCACTATACATCGGTTGTGTCTTTTCTTTCCCTTCGCTTTACTTTTTTTACTTGCTTTATCATTAGATCTATACTTTCTCTACATCCATAAGATCTCACATATTAATGAATCTAAAAGTTTTTGAAACTAACTTAAAATCGGCAAAACTATTCAACCCCCCCTTCTAGTTTTCCACAAATACTTCTTCCCCTTTTTGTATTATCCACTAGGGGACTCTAAGTAGAAGCAACTTTGATCTTCAAAACTACGAACCATGTTATGACCTTTTATATCTATCAACCTTATCACTTTACCAAGCAAACCCAACACAAACACGTAACAGTTATGCGTAGATTAAGGAAATATTAAGAAAGATGGTGACTTGATGTATATTCGTGTGTATGTTTAGAGAGATAAAGGAAAGAAGATGAAGACAATAATATGTTATATTGCTTCAAAGGAAAACACACACACACACACACACACAAGCACACCCCTCAAATGACATACTTGAGGGGTATTTATAGTACAAGACAAAGGATGCCCTAAGGCTTGGCCATGGGCCGTATATGGGCTTCGTGGGATTGGATTGGACTTGGATTTGATATAAGGCTAGCTTATCTTAACTTATAGCCATTTAGCTTAGCCCAATCCACGAGCCCTTTGACTATTCTAGCACGATATCTAACACACGTTACAAAGTTCCTAAATGTGAATGACCATCACTTCTAATAAAAACTATTAAGGCTAACAATCTCCCCCTAAGGGGTGGTCATTCAAATGACGCTCCACTTGATAAGATCTTTACTTTCCTTGAGCTTGAACTTTGCGTGTAGATATAGAATAGACTTGTTTCATTGTTCCGTCATGCTTTGTGATCGTTAATGTGGTTGTTGCCGTTGTCAACTTCGTTGGTTAGGTGTCTCCTCGTCTTTCTCCACCATGCTCACACTTCTATTTGTCTTTTGGTTACCAATGATGTAGTTCTCGAGTCTTTAGATTCATTGACGAAGAATCATCTTTAACTTTGTGTAGCCTTTGATTATGATGAGAACTTTCATGTGTTTTTGGTATGAGCATGTGGCGAGTTTGCACGATCAATCCGCTCCAGAGCTTCCATAAGAAGAAAACATAAAACAGGTTAGTAATAAGCGGATTTCGGCACTTACAAGTTTGAATTTCGAGGGTGTTAACAGCATAGTGTGAAAACACATATCTAATTCTCACAAAGGCCGTTCCTGAACTGGAGTCCCACAAGTGAGAGATAACGCGATATACCAGTACATCTACATTCGGATGAGTCGCTGAGGTACACCGAAGCATCACCCCGACGTAGACCGCTTTGAGACACACTGCGTAATCCACGGGAGTTACCGGTGACTGCTGTCGGCCTGATTGATGTTGACCCTGGCAGGAATTTCCATTCAATCACTGAAGATCACAAATGTGAAACTTCCCATAAATGTTCTGGCAAATTGCTAAGATCTGCGTAGGACTCTAGAATATATCACTTGTGTCCTTATAGATAAACAACAAGCGATGTCATGTCATGTGTTCCTATGAGATCTTTTGATGAATCTCGTGGCTCTAGACTCAATAAGTGCATTTTGGTTTTCCTAAGCGGAGACTAGGGAGAGGGTCTCCTTCTTCAATATCAACGATCTCTTAGAGAAGGTCGATAGATTATGTAAGGTTCCCAATGAGAATGAAACAAATCCTTTTAAGAGGAATTGAGTGGCTAGAAGGTTGGGTGCAGTGCGTCACTGGGTCCATGACGTCTTTGTCTTCAATACCAGTATCATCTAGTGACAACCAGTAGCATATGTATTGACCCTTACGCCCTAAGGTTGAATATGGAGGGCTATTTCTTTTCACCCTTTTTCATTACATTTCTTTTTAATTCTTCAACCACTTCTTTCTCCTTTCTCACATTACTCCTTTTTTCAATCATACCTAAGGACTTCTAATACTAAACTATTTGAGATGTCCTTGGGTAGATCCCTCCGGCTCTGGCGGATCATAGGACGAGTTTCCTATCCTTAGACACCTTATAACTCCGTGACTGTCCTATTGTTGCCATTAAACCATTTTTCTTGAAAATCTCACAGAGTGTTTATGATAGAAAACATGTTTGAGACACTCCGAGAGTTTAATATTTTCAGAAACACTCCCCCTTCACATGTGCTTATGAGTTTTGACAGAAATCTGCACATATAGGGTAGAATTTGCACTTTTTGAATTGATCGACTTTCAATAGACAAGATCGATTCGAGACACATTTACATCACTAGTGAATTAGCTTGAAATTATTACCCGACCGTCAAGTCCAAAGAAAGTTTCTCGAAATGGTACATTTACTGACTTTGCATTCTCGTCAATTCATTGGTTACGACTGAGTCGAGCTCTTTGAGATTCAAACAACGATCATTAAACTTTTTGATCACATTTTAATCACGTTTCTCCCCCTCAAAAATAGCATATCTATGATGTTTTGAAACAAAATGATTAAAAGATATGTTTTTCGAAAAAAACATTTGGAGAGAAACTGATTTAGCATGAATTTTGGAACAATTTTGGTTTAATACTCCCCCTTAACGAAAGCATATTTTTCATACCGAAAATTTAGAATCAATTAAGGGTTTAGAGGGAGTTATCTTGGTACCAAATGTGAGAGATTTTGAAAAATCTTTTTGAAAAATTTCTAATCAATGGTACGCAAGATGATGAAGATTTTGAAAATCTTTTGAAGATATTGAAGAAGAATTATCTTCATTTGTTTTAGGATAAGTGCTCGATATTTATGAAAATCGATTTTTGCGTAGCACTTTCCTTTCTTTAAAGATCGGGTTGCAAGCTGAAATACTTACAAGCCATTATGTTTTTAGGAATAGTGCTTGAAAAATATTTAAAACCTTTGATTTGGATAAACACTTTCCTTTCTTTGAAGCGGGTCCGAACTCATGTGTCCGAAGCCATTATGTTGAAGTCCGGTTTCGCATCTTGAAATACGAAAGCCATCATTTTGAGAAATTTTTAAGAAACGACATATTTTGGAAAACATTTAAAGAACTCTCGCTCAAGCATCTGTACATACCCGTATCATTGTTGAATGACATTTCTAGAAACGTACAGAATATCGATTATACGAGAGACATGTCGTGAGAAGAATATTTTGGATTTTTGATTTTCTATTGTTTTTGAATTTTTGAAAGTTTTATATTTTTATATTTTGCTTTTGTTGGTTTTATAAAAGAAATGGAAAATCAAACATAGAAGATAGAGAGAATGAGAAGAAGATTTTACAGAATTGGAACCCTCTCGATGAGTTGGGTTGAGATATTTGAATCACACAACCAAAGAAGAAGAGTTTTCACAAATAATGATGTTAGAAGTACAAGATTCCTCACGGTGAGGGTGATCACTATCAACGGTTGTAGTGGTTTTGACTTCCTTATCTTGATGAGTTTCACTATTATCTGTGATGGAGCAAGTATCAAAAATCTTTCCTGTGGGAATCCATCTAAGACCTATTGTGCTGAAAACTTTTCCCGTGGGTTTCCACCTAAGGTAAGATCTAGGAGTTGTTTTCTTATCCGATGCAGCGGAAGACTCATTTTTAGAAAAACTACGTCCTGAAGAGATCCACCTATTAGGTTTCCTTTTGATGTTCATCTTGTCAACGGGTTTGTTTCGGTTTGGAGTCTTAGTGGATTGTGCCTTGGCACGAGAATTATCTTTCTTGAGATATTGTAAGGCACATGCATCATGATTAGCTGAAAAGACACATTTTTACATGTAGTACAGACAAGTTCAATATTCTTGTTTAAAACAGCAGCTTTAACTTTGTCACTACAGTCTTTTGGAAGTTGATTCTTGTTCAAAAAAGACTTAGAATTCCTAGTGATGTTTTCTGAGGGCATAGCATTTTCTTTTGTGCAACTACTCTTAGATGCAAGCCAATCCCTAGTCTTTTGTAGAGTGTTCCTAGGTAATGGTTTACTACTACTAGCAGTGCCTTGAAATCTTGTAGAATTCATCACCCTAGAAGTTGTACCTAGAATTCGTCTTTTGAGTCTGTGCCTTGTTCCTAGCTTCTTCTAGATAGTGATTGTTGACCATGTCGTTAGAACCGGCAGATTCTTTAACTGGATTTTTGGTCACATTCCGTGTAATATTCCTAGAGATGCCAGGTGTAAACACTTTTTCATTCTCAAAAGAGGTTTTTCAAAAGCTTTGATAATTCTCTTTTTAATAGGCAGGGGACTGTGGAGTGGACTGTTTTTGACAAATCATTTTTCTCATTGACTTTTGGAGGAGGCATAGAAATAGACATTTTTGGTTTAAAACCGGTTTGGGAACATTTGTTTTCTCCTCAGTCAATGGTTTTGCAAAAACTTAGTATCCACACCTTTCCTTTTGACATTCCAACCTGAGCCCTCAAAAGATCATTTTGCTCTTTCATGTCCTTGTGGGCACGCTCATACGACAGTTTGTCATACTTGCATTCCTCATATTTTCGATCAAGTTGTTTAAAATAGGACACGTTTTCATTTTCAAGTTTTGCAAGAGCATTTTCATATTTTGAAACAATTGCGGAGGTCTCAGACTGGAGTCTTTCATGATCTTCAACAGAATATGTTTGTAAGATAATGGACATGATATCGGTAGACATAACATCTTCGAAGAGAGAATCATTGAGTTTTTCCAAAACTTCGATGTGTTCAATACTTTCATTAGCTTGCTTTACCAGGGATTTATGGTCCTTGACAAAGTCACTCGTTTCTTTCAAAAGTGCTTGTTCAACATGAATTACCCTTGAGTTGATGTTATTCAGCTGAGGGGCAATTTGAGTTTCAAAAACTTTTCTCGTTCATTATCAAAACTATTAAACCGATGTTTGTTCTAATATTGGTTTTAGTTTTAACGTCTCTTGAAGATCGCAATTCTCGTTTTCACATTTTCCAAAATACTTCGCGCTTCACTTGTGTTAAAAGGATTGTTTGAAGACATTTGTTCAATGTTCGAAAGAGATTTGGAGACAACAACTGGTTGTGAAACAGATTTTGAAACGGTGTTGACACTTTGTTTGAAACACTTGGTTTGGTGGAAAACGTTGATTGAGAAACAAACGAAATACCATTAATTTTGTTCCATGTGTTATAATCAATTGGTTTGATTTCCGGATGTTTTTGTTTCGATTTTTATCTACTCTCCTCAGATAGTTCCAACGTTTCAAGAGAATCATGCACAGATATGGGTTCATGCAAAGGTTGTCCATTGTTCAACACATTCCGTTCTTTCCGAGCTTTCTTGAGAAAACAAGGAGGTGAGTTACCAAGAGCCATTTTTTGCGAAGTATGGAAAATCGGATTTACTTGATTAGAAAGCATCTTGATTGTCTTAGCGGAATGACCCGTTGTAAGAAGTAAATTGTCTAATTTTTTGATCGTTTCAGCTTTTATCCGAGAATCTCATCAAGAAGAGAATCTTCTCGTTTTGCAAAATCGTTATCAACTTCTTCTCTTTTTCAAGATCAGAATATGTTGCTTTTTGTTTTGAAAGTTGGTCATTTAGTTCAGAAATTTCCTTGTTTAAAGATTTGATTTTCAAATTCAGATTCACATCAAGTGTGTCATACTTGAGTTGCAAATCTTTTTCTCTAAAAACCGAATCTCGATAACCAATTTCTAACTCTGAAATTTTGTTTGTATGAAATTCATAGGCTCTTGCGTGCTCCTTGTAACTCTCAAACTCAGCGGTCAATTTAGCATTCGCGGCTTTAACTTCGCGATTGACCGTTTTAACTTTCTCAACTTCAATGCCACATTGATTGATTAATGATTCAACATAATCACGTGTTTCCTCATCGTCAAGATTTTGTGCCACACGGCCTCCCACTAGGATCCACATCCGGAGTTTCAGAGTTAGTATTGCTACAACTCGGATTGTCCAGGTGTGTATCATAAGTAGGTGTGATGTCACGAATGCCGTTCATCATGAGTAAACACATCACATATGACATTGTTATAGCATGGATCAATAATTGGTACCTTAGATACCTGCATTTGCCATAGACAGGAGGTCGCGTCGAGTCGGTAGTACTTAGTCTCCTGAAGATTTGCCATGTAGATGCAGTTCACATTGAGTTCCTCGAGGTCTTCCAAATCATCCATAATAGCGAAAAAGTCATGTTCCTCAGCACTCAACTGTAACCTCGCTTCTTGCTTATCGCTAACAAAGTTCAGAAGAAAATCACCATTCTTTTTGTGCGGCTTAGTGGGGCAGTTTCTTGCCATGTGACCCACTCCTTGACAGTTATAACACTTAATCTGATTACCTTGATTCACATTTCCATAATTCCCATGACCGGAGCCGCTACATACCCATTCGATTACCCATGCTCTATTCCCAACATTCGTCCATTCTCGATTTCCACGATTCGAACCGCTGATTACCCATGCGAAATCCAAGAGCATATCCTGCTGATTCCTAATAACTCCAACCATTTGTCCTTGATTACCCATATTCACACCGGTACTGTGCAATTTGCCTGTTGCGAGTGTTTGATGATATCCTTTGGTTGTTGTTAGTAGGTGTGGAATAGCGACCTTTGATTACTTGACCCAAGAGAGAAATTATTTGGGACTTAGGGTCTTCTTGATCGATTCTAGATCGCTGATTCCTTGTTCCTGGTATTGTTGATCTGGATAGAATTGTTGTGGTGGTTGTGGAATGTATTGCCGCAAGTTGTTGTTGTTGGAAGATGATGAAGCTTGTTGTTGTGTATTCACTGGAGGTTGAGTCTTTGCAATAAGTGCCAATGGATCATGATTCTTTGCTAATATTTCTTGCCTGACTTCTTTTGCTTCAGCTTGGTTTTGTTTCGAAAATCATCAGCTTGATCAAAGTTCACCGATGAAGGTCTTTTGTTTGGTTGACAATAGTGACATATCGCCCCATTCTTACGGAAGATTATTCAGAACTTGATGTTTTGAACGATTGTTCCGGGTGCCAACTTGTTTCTGATAAGCTCATTCATCAAAGTGCAAAACCTTCCATAGATGGATTCAATGGATTCTCCCGAGTAGATGTGAACTTTTTCCATTCAGTTAGCAACTTGTTCTCCATGTCTTGATGACCAATTTCTGTGCCATGACAAAGTCGTCTAACACGTTCCCACATATCGAAAGCAGTTTCACAACCGTCTACCGCAGCAAAGATGTCTATTGGTAAATCCAGTTGGATAATATGAATTGCCATGTCATCTCGCTTCGACTTGTTCTCGATCCTCTGCAGTGTATTCAGTATTGAAGACGAGAAGTTGGTGTGGTGGGAGGTGTTGCATCGGGATTTCCGGTACATTAACTTGTCGAGGCTTGAAGGGTCCATCCTGAATGGATTTAATCATGAGTTTGCCATTAGGTTTGGTCTTTATGTAACGAGCATCGACTTGTCCATTGAAGATAACCACCTTTTGCCAACATAGGAGGTCGGTTTTCAGCACCGGCCGCATGAATGTCTTGTTGAGTAGCCATTGATGAAGGTATTTTCTGATAAAGTTGATGTAGGATCGATTCAACGATAAAGGAGTTGTGTTGCTGATGATTAAGCTCAGTTGAGGTTTTCTGAAAGTCGTACTCTTAACCTTGGTTCTTAAAAAAATTTCTCCCAAAATTTGAAATTCACTATAAAAACCAATTCTAAGGTCGTATGAAAAATTTGAGTTATGACAATTTTGACGCCAAATTTGACCGAAAAATTTGAATTTAGGCCCAAAAATTTGAATTTTTGACCAAAATTTTCACAGTTAAACCAAAATTTGAATTTCGCGTAAAAATTGAACGCTTAGTCTCCTCAAAAATTTAAATTTTACTTAAGTTTTCCCCAAAATGAAGAGCTTAAAGTAGTTAGAAACGAGGATTACTAGTGCGAGGCTTAGCGTAGGATCCGTGCTTATGCGTAGGATCTTATCGTAGGAAGCTTATCGCGTAGAAACCTTATGCGTAGAAACCTTAAGCGTAGAAGCCTTATGCGTAGAAAGTATCTTACGCGTAACCTTAAGCTTATGCGTAGACAAAAAGTTACTCGTAAACCTTACCCGTAATTGAAGTTATGCGTAGAGTTACTCGTAAGCTTTTAGCTTATGCGTAAACTATGGTTAAGAGCAAAAAATCCTTTACACCGCCACGCAGTAAGAGATATCCACAAGTCGAAGTGTTCCACACACTTATCCAAGTGAGGAAGCAGCAGTAACAGATTATAGCACTAAGATTCTTCACCAAAAGTTTGAGTAGAAAACTAGGGTTTGACTTTTGACTTCTACTCATAAGAAATTTCCAACGATTCAAATGATTTCTTTTGCCCAGAAAGCCTTAAAAACACTCGAATAACCCAAAAATGTTGACCTATTTCACCCAAAGTGCTTAGAAAAGTTACGAGTAGAAATGACCAATAACCAAATAACGAGCTTAAAATGAAGAAAAACGCGTAAAGCTACGAACTTTTTGCAAAAAACTGAAACTTTAGCACCAAATAAACCTTAAACCACAAGAATCTTGAATTTTAAAGTGCAAAAATTAAAGCTTTAAGCTTGACAAAAAACGTATAACGAGAGCCTTTTACGCGTAACCCTTCAAAACAAACACAAACACTCCTAAACCATTGTTAGGCGATTGATACCAATTGTAGGACCTTATATCTATCAACCTTATCACTTTACCAAGCAAACCCAACACAAATACAAGTTTAACCACGTGAAACCAAACACAAGTTATGCGTAAATAAAGAAGGAAAGATTAAGATGTTGGTGACTTGAATGATATGTTATGCGTATGTATGTGAAGAGAATGATGAAACAATATGATGTTTATTTCAAAGGAAAAACACACACACACACACACTTTCAAGCACACCCCTCAAATGACATACTTGAGGGGTATTTATAGTACAAGACAAAGGATGCCCTAAGGCTTGGCCATGGGCCGTATATGGGCTTCATGGGATTGGATTGGACTTGGATTTGATATAAGGCTAGCTTATCTTAACTTATAGCCATTTAGCTTAGCCCAATCCACGAGCCCTTTGACTATTCTAGCACGATATCTAACACACGTTACAAAGTTCCTAAATGTGAATGACCATCACTTCTAATAAAAACTATTAAGGCTAACAAACCACTATCATACATCCAATCTAGTCTTCCAATGTCTTGAATTACCCACCATTAAGAACACCAAAAAGCTTACTATAAATGAATTCAAGACAATAGAAACCTAAACCATCAGTAGTAATAACAATTAGTAGTTGTAAAAACATTCCCCTCGAATGACGCATATAAATGGTTAAACATTTTAACATTAAGCTTCCCCTGAAACTCATATGTTAACCATTTGACGAATGTAGGCTCTATGTAATGATTACTGATGAAGAAAACCAAGTATTACCAACTTGATGCTGAAGTAGAACAACCCAAACTTGCGTCTTATATCTTGTACTATAGATGACTGATGAGTGTGTAAATACTTATCATTTTTGGTCAAATCTGAACTGCAAAACATTTAAAAACACTCAGAAATGCATCAAAATACTGAAAATATCACAAAATTGTATTTTATATGTTTCAGATGCAAAATGTTTAAAATTAGATGAAAAACGAACAAAGTTTGCATAATTGGCAGTTTCAGTCCCCAACTTTCAAAAATGGCAAAACAAGTCCCCGGGATTTTCAAAATGGAAAATATTATTTATGGCCCTTGGTTAATAAAGTTGTCATTTATGGTCCTTATAATAAATTTTGGAAAATGCAGTTTTGGTCCCTCAAGTTTGGTTGAATTGCAACTTTGGTCCTTGTTTACTAATACCAAATCCAACCGGACCCTTTTATAATACCCAACACCAATCCCGTAACCTTATACCCATGGCCCATTACCAAATATCCAACCCACGGTTTATAATAAAACCCCCACCCACCGCCACCCTTTTCCCTCCATTTTTCCCACCATCTTCACCCACTCTCTGCAACACTCGGACCACCTCACCTCCACTCACACTCCACTCCATATCACCCTCCACCTCACCTAACAAAACAAGAAACATTTATTACACCCTCCCCTCCCAAGTCATCGGCCCAGTACAATATTTGGCGCCAAAAACGCAAATCAAGGGTCGTGATCAAACCGACTAAATCAAAGGCTAGGAATGAGAGAAGACATGTTTGGATGGTTATAAAAGAGAATGAAGACGTAGCGTAAATTGTCTTTGTTTTAGACCTTTTTTCTATTTTTACTTGTAATCGTTTTTAATTTTAATGCAAAGATCTTTCTAGGTTTCATGTTCTAAGTCTTGTACAAGTTAATTCTAGTTTAGTTTCAAAGTTCTTTATCATCAACTGTTAGTTTTCTGCTTGTTCTAGTTTTCCCGCCAAAATCAGTTGTAGCTTGTTCTTAAGTTTTAAGCTGCTAAAATGCTTCATTAAGCTTCTTTTAACTTAATTAAAAGTGTTTTAAGCAAATTGGTAGAGTTTCCTGTCTAATTGCTCAATTTCCCAAAAAAGTCAAAATTAGTCAAACTTGTAAAGTCAATTTCGTTTTGAGTGAAATATGGTTTTGATTTGTTTCTGAAGTTGAGATTTAGATTAGTGATTCATTTCCATTTAGTTCTAGTTACGATTATTCAAGTTTTCGTGTTAAATCTCATTTAGTTCTCTTAAGGTATGTTTGGATTTACAAAGTTATAGGAGTTTTAGTAGTTTTGGTTAAGTCAAATTTGTCTTATGATGTTTCTCAACTATTTTAGAACTTAAATCATTCATAGTTTTAAGTTTTGGGAGAGTAAAGTTTGTTTTCAGGTTTTTTTTTTATTTTGTCAAAAAGTATTCAAAGCAGTTTTCCAGTTTTTCTTTAGCATTTAGTGTTAATTGTAGTGGTTATAAAAATTCTTAAAAATTAAAAATCACAAGTTAGATAGTTGGTTTAAGTTTTCACAAAAGGAAAAAAATTAGAAAATTCATTTACATAAGCTACAGATGGTTTAAAGTGAGTGGTTTTGTGATAACCTCCCCTTTTTGTGCACCAATAGTTCTCGTCCCATGTAAGCACTTTCGTATCTGCTTTCTTGCTTATTCATTCAATGTTATGACTTGATTTTTGTTTCTTTGGTTAGATTGTAGTCCATAGATAATCTGTGTTGCCTTGATTTAGTTTCTAGTGCTTATCGTGTTTTTGTTCCAACTTAGCTAGAATTTATTTAATGCTTTTAATGTATTTAGAATTAGGCTAGTTTACATTTTAGCTTATTTGGTGCTTATATGTAGTTTTTTATTGCTTATTTATCCCTTACATTGTTTATTTCAATTGCTTACATGTGCTTTTTAGACCAAAAACAAGTAAAAGGGTGTTTGGTTGCGCTGTCCCAAACAGACCCTTATGTTTCTTTTTTTTTCCAAGTCTGCTGCTACAAATAAGGCCTCAACTGCTTATTCCTTGCTTCTCGTACAAAA
The DNA here is from genome assembly GCA_910596185.1 of Chrysanthemum makinoi. NCBI lineage: Eukaryota > Viridiplantae > Streptophyta > Magnoliopsida > Asterales > Asteraceae > Chrysanthemum > Chrysanthemum makinoi. The sequence continues at coordinate 109,021,619 of OU343219.1, forward strand.
GTTTTTCACAAAAAAGTTACCACTTTAATCCCAACTTCGAGTTCCAATAAAAAATTCAAGAAAAAAAAATAAACAAAAAAGGTGGGGAGGCAGGCTCAAACCTGAGACCTCCCACCTTTATGAGATGATAAGGGTGTACCTGGATACCATGCGCCCTTGGGACTTCTATTGGTTTTAGTTTACCAAGTTTAATACTTAAGGTAGTTTGGTAGTTATAGCTTTAAGCACTTTGTAGCTTACTTTGCAGCTTATTTCCAAAACAACCACCTGTTTTCTCATTTTTCATAGATTAAGCATAACTCAAAGTACTTTTAGTGATTTTTCCCATTTTTCCCAATTAGTTTGGTATTTTTAATTATTTAATTAGTGTAAAATAGTATTAAATTCATAATAAAAGATATAAAAGTCAAAAAATTATAAATCTTTTTTCTAAAATTTTCTTTTGTCATATAGTAAGTAAGAAAATTGTTTTACACTCGTAGGACTTTTATTTTACAAATTTTACGTTTGTCCTTGCGCACTCGCGTAATTTTTATATAAAACGCACGTTTTCATTCTAGGTCACGTTTTTAGATAATTTAGGTTTACGCTTTAATTAGTTTATTTAAGTTATTTTGTTTTATAAATCACAAAAACATCAGACTTTAAAAATAGTGATAGCGTTTATTTAATATAATCTAGCTTTTTAATTTTCTTCCATTTTTCCTTTGTCATCTAGTATCAATCACAAACCTTTTCCCATTCAATATCACTCGATCACAGATTCGTTGTATTACAGATTTCACACCTCGTTGGGACTTAACGACCCGGGGAAACACTAAACTCGTCTGGACTTAATTGCATTCGTTCGAAATGTTTGACTTTTATGGTTGACCATTCACAAGTGGTTGACTAATAAAAGATAGACCGCTCGAGCGTACCAAAATTTGGCGCCACGGGAGGTGTCTTTCGCGTACTACTTAATTTGTAGCATCAATGTTGTTGAATATACATCCATTGTATATTTACCATCTTTGTCCATATTTCCTTATTTTCATATAAAACCAAAATTATCGTGAAGTTAATTCGTTTGACGGATCGATTACCAAAAACATTTTTTATTTTATTCAAGTTTTCAACGAACACAAAAAACCCAAAAAGATTTTCTTTCTCATATTTACAACATGTTTTTCAAAAATACCAAAAATATTCCTCTTTACCCTCTTACCCTTTTTGATTCTTTATCCATTTACCCTCTATCCATTTGATTCTAACTTCTTCTATTCTCATGGAATCGTTTATTCCTTGTGTCGGTTGTGGTGAGCCTCTTTTGGTTCACCATGTCGTGTATGCGGTGTACAGTGTGGTAATGATATTCGGAACGGAGTTGTTTGTTTTGTGGTTCGAGGAATTCATTTGATTATGATCCTAATCCGAACTCATTTAACGACCCCTCAAACTTTTCCAATTACCCACCACAGCCCGACTTATCTTTATATAATCAACATAAGCTTGTGAATTTTTTGTGGGGGTCCTCACCAAGGATTTGAGTGTCAATCCGGAAACACGCTTGTCTATGAACAAGCGATTTCGGTGATGCTCAGAACTTTGGTTATGACCAATATCCATATAATTCACCAGTCCAGCCTCAACAGTTTTACTTGATTATGTGAGTGTAGAGGTCCCCACATTTCCCCTCGATTGTCAAATAGGGAATCCATTTCCTTGTAACAATCATGACTCTTACGGGTTTGACAATTTCCAACCTCCACAGCACCATACGGTTCAAACTCCACCTGAGCCGTTGCCTAAAGGAATTTCCCAAGATTTTGAAACCGCAATGAAAACACTTGATGATATGATTCAAAACTTTAAGAATCAAGTGAGTGGTGAAAGAACCATGGGAGAATTGCTAAAGAAACGAGAGGCTCGCAAATCTAGGGAAGAATTATTAATCCTAGAGCATGCAGCTCTAAGGCGTTCCCAATTTCTTAAGGAAGCTCTATATGATGATGACGAGGAGAGTTTTTATCCTTTTAAAGATAATATTTCTCAACTCCCTCAGTCTGTTGTTATCACACCCGATATTCCCACTCACACTCTGAACATGGGGACGAGCTTCTTGACACCTTGTTCAAAAGAATCGGGCGAATTCATAAAGTCTAGTGATGAGAACCTTGTCCCAATCGAGAGAGTCACAGGGAATTTCACGATCATATGTGTGATTCTTCTTTCCCTCTTGAGTGTTCAAACGATCAATTTGAGACTTTCTCCGATGGTAGCAAAGGACGTGCTTCTTATGGAAACATTGAGTATGTTGAGGCATCACTTCCACAGTCGATGCGACCATCTTCTTGAGGAGTTCACCGATGAACTCACTCACATCAATCCACTTTCATCGAAAAGTGATGATAGTCTCTTTGATTTCAAAGCCGATCCGGGAGACCGAAAGTCTCCTTGATAATGATCGTTCACTCACTTCTTATCCTAACAGTTCAATAGAGAATGTTGATCACTTTGTTCCTGAAACATTCAAAGCTACTTTCACCAATCCTCTATTTGAATTCGACTCTGAATTCACTTTAATTTATGAGAATCCACTCTTTGATACTCAGATTGAGGATAGTAATGAGTCCACAATGGAACAAGAGTTCACAAATTCACATCATGTGAATGATTCTCTTCATGAGAAGTTCGCCGGTGAAATCACTCATATCATGACTGGCCGAGTATGATCGCTTGGATGGCAAAAATCATGATCGGGGGAAAAGTTCTCAATCATGAGAGTTTGTATTTCTATGACAAATTTTCCAAACCTCCCTCCCAGATGTTTTCCAAACCAAACAGACTCAACCGATAAAATCCAAACGAGTGCAACGACTTGATCCGAGGAAGAAGATCTTATCATGATCGTCATCATGATTTTCCTTCTTTTCTTCACCTACCTGGTGACTGCCTCTCTTCTTCACTGCTCGGGTGAGGACACTATCTTTGACCTCGGCATTTTCATTTATTATTTGTAAGCCGAATCTCTCTATATCTCATCGGTGTGGAACTTTCGCGTACTTCAATGTTTATCCAAACATCTTGAATGAAAGTCCGATGGAGATTGTCTCTTCCACTTACTTCCCCATGAACCAATTAATTCGGGGTCGAGTCAAGCTAGTGAATCGGTAATCAAAAACAGATAGTTAAAATGGGTTTTCACCCGGTGTACCACCCTTAAAGTGGGAGTCGCCCCCACGCTTGTATATAAGTTTTCAAAAAAAAAAAAAAAAAAAAAAATTCAAATAATGGCCGTAGTATTTCCCTTTTACGTTCTATGTTTCGGCATAACCGCCTGTACTTTGAATATTGAGGGCAATATTCATTTCTAGTGTGGGGGGAAATTCTCATGAATTTTATCATGTAATTACACCGCCTAATTCCCCATTTTGGCCAAAATGTTTTTGGAGTAAGTGTTTGCAGTTACTCACTTACGGTTATCAATCCGCCATGTCTAATAAACAAAAGGATTGGCTAATCCAGAGAAAACGCTCTTGGTAAAGATATCTCAAATCCGTTGATGGCTTGCAATTTGCCCAAAATTGTATGGTATTCAACTCACCATATCCTTAAAAGTGAAGAGTTGGCTAGCCCGCAAGTTTATGGCTTGTGGTAAAGGCAGTTGGAAAACCATAATTGGTAATCAGCTCACCAAAGATAGTATATATTATCAAAGAGTTGGCTAGTCCGTATAAACGGCTTCGGTAAAGACAAATCAAATCCGTTAGGTCTGGTGATTTGCTCAAAATCATTTGGTTATCGTTGTACCAAGGTTCTTACTTGAACTGAAACAATTGGCTACTCCCGAAGTAATGGCTTTTGGTAAAGAGATTCAAATCCATTAAGTTTTCTCAAAAGATTGATAGGGACTAGCAATAGTTTAGTGTGGGGATTGATGAGTGTGGAAATACTCATCATTTTTGGTCAAATCGAACGCAAAACATTTAAAAACACTCGAAATGCATCCAAAATCGAAAATATCACAAAATTGTATTTTATATGTTTTAGATGCAAAATGTTTAAAATTAGATGAAAAACGAACAAAGTTTGCATAATTGGCCAGATTTCTCCCCCAACTTTCAAAAATGGCAAAACAAGTCCCCGGGATTTTCAAAAATGGAAAATATTATTTATGGCCCTTGGTTAATAAAGTTGTCATTTATGGTCCATATAATAAATTTTGGAAAATGAGTTGGTCCCTCAAGTTTGATGGAATTGCAACTTTGGTCCTTGTTTACTAATACCAAATCCAACCGGACCCTTTTATAATACCCAACACCAATCCCATTTCAACCTTATACCCATGGCCCAATTACCAAATATCCAACCCACGGTTTATAATAAAACCGCCCCACCCAAAGCACCCCTTTTTCCCTCCATTTTTTCCCACCATCTTCACCTCTCTCGCAACACTCGCACCACCCTCACCTCCAACTCACACTCTACTCCATATCACCCTCCACCTCACCTAACAAAACAAGAAACATTTATTACACCCTCCCATGTCCCAAGTCATCAGCCCAGTTACAACATTTGCGCCAAAACGAAATCAAGGGTCATGATCAAACCGACTAAATCAAAGGCTAGGAATGAGAGAGAATACTGCCTAGATGGCTATAAAAGAGAATGAAGACGTAAGTAGCAGTGTCACCGTTTTAGACCTTTTTCTATTTTTACTTGTAATCGTTTTTAATTTTAATGCAAAGATCTTTCTGGGTTTCATGTTCTAAGTCTTGTACAAGTTAATTCTAGTTTAGTTTCAAAGTTCTTTATCATCAACTGTTAGTTTTTCGCTTGTTCTAGTTTTCCCGCCAAAATCAGTTGTAGCTTGTTCTTAAGTTTTAAGCTGCTAAAATGCTTCATTAAGCTTCTTTTAACTTAATTAAAGTGTTTTAAGCAAATTGGTAGAGTTTCCTGTCTAATTGCTCAATTTCCCAAAAAAGTCAAAATTAGTCAAACTTGTAAAGTCAATTTCGTTTTGAGTGAAATCTAGTTTTGATTTGTTTCTGAAGTTGAGATTTAGATTAGTGATTCATTTCCATTTAGTTCTAGTTACAGTTATTCAAGTTTTCAGTGTTAAATCTCATTTAGTTCTCTTAAGGTATGTTTGGATTTACAAAGTTATAGGAGTTTTAGTAGTTTTGGTTAAGTCAAATTTGTCTCATCATGTTTCTCAACTATTTTAGAACTTAAATCATTCATAGTTTTAAGTTTTGGGAGAGTAAAGTTTGTTTTCAAGTTTTTTCTATTTTGTCAAAAAGTTTTCAAACAGCTTTTCCCGTTTTTCTTTAGCATTTAGTGTTAATTGTAGTGGTTATAAAAAATTCTTAAAAGTTAAAAATCACAAGTTAGATAGTTGGTTTAAGTTTTCACAAAAGGAAAAAATTAGAAAAATTCATTTACATAAGCTACGGATGGTTTAAAGTGAGTGGTTTTTGATAACCTCCCCTTTACTAGCCAATTAGCCCCATGTAAGCACTTTTTTCAATGCTTTCTTGCTTATTCATTCAATGTTATGACTTGATTTTTGTTTCTTTGGTTATATTGTAGTCCATAGATAATCCTGTTGCCTTGATTTAGTTTCTAGTGCTTATCGTGTTTTGTTCCAACTTAGCTAGGATTTATTTAATGCTTTTAATGTATTTAGAATTAGGCTAGTTTACATTTTAGCTTATTTGGTGCTTATATGTAGTTTTTTATTGCTTATTTATCCCTTACATTGTTTATTTCAATTGCTTACATGTGCTTTTTAGACCAAAAACAAGTAAAAGGGTGTTTGGTTGCGCCTTATTTGTCCCCAAAACAGACTCCTTATGTTTCTTTTTTTCCAAGTCTGCTGCTACAAATAAGCAGTCTCAACTGCATTATTCTTGCTTCTCGTATAAAAGTTTTTCACAAAAAAGTTACCACTTTAATCCCAACTTCGAGTTCCAATAAAAAAATTCAAGAAAAAAAAAAATAAACAAAAAGGTGGGATCTCAGAACCTAGGACCTCCCACCTTTATGAGATGATAATGGTGTACCTGGATACCATGCCCTTGGGATATAGTTTCTATTGGTTTTAGTTTACCAAGTTTAATACTTAAGGTAGTTTTTAGTTATAGCTTTAAGCACTTTGTAGCTTACTTTCAACTTATTTCCAAACAACCAACCACTGCTTTTCTCATTTTCATAGATTAAGCATAACTCAAAGTACTTTTAGTGATTTTCCTATTTTCCCAATTAGTTTGTAATTTTTAATTATTTAATTAGTGTAAAATAGTATTAAATTCATAATAAAAGATATAAAAGTCAAAAAAATTATAAATCTTTTTTCTAAAATTTTCTTTTGTCATATAGTAAGTAAGAAAATTGTTTTTACACTCATAGGACTTTTATATCACAAATTTTACGTTTGTCCTTAGCACTCGCGTAATTTTTTATATAAAGCATGCGTTTTCATTCTAGGTCACGTTTTTAGATAATTTAGGTTTACGCTTTAATTAAAAAAGTTTATTTAAGTTATTTTGTTTTATAAATCACAAAAACATCAACTTTAAAAATAGTGATAGCGTTTATTTAATATAATCTAGCTTTTTAATTTTCTTCCATTTTTCCTTTGTCATCTAGTATCAATCACAAACCTTTTCCCATTCAATATCACTTTCGATCAGATTTGTATTAATTTCACACCTCGTTGGGACTTAACGACCCAGGAAACACTAAACTCCTCTGGACTTAATTGCATTACGATTGCAGGCTGTTTGACTTTATGGTTGACCATTCACAAGTGGTTGACTAATAAAAGATAGACCGTTCGGGCGTACAATTGGCGCCGCTTTGGAGTGTCTTGCACATTACTACGAATTTGTAGCATCGGTGTTGTTGAATATACATCCATTATATTTACCATCTTTGTCCATATTTCCTTATTTTCATATAAACCAAAATTATCGTGAAGTTAATTCGTTTGACGGATCGATTACCAAAAACATTTTTTATTTTATTCAAGTTTTCAACGAACACAAAAACCCAAAAAGATTTTCTTTCTTATATTTACAACATGTTTTCGAAAATACCAAAAATATTCCTCTTTACCCTCTTACCCTTTTGATTCTTTATCCCTTTACCCTCTATCCATTTGATTCTAACTTCTTCTATTCTCATGGAATCGTTTATTCCTTGTGTCGATTGTGGTGAGCCTCTTTTTGGTTCACCATGTCGCTGGGTAATGCGTGTTAATGCAGTGTGGTAATGATATTCGGATCGGGAGTTGTTTGTTTTGTGGTTCGAGGAATTCATTTGATTATGATCTAATCGAACTCATTTACGACCCTCAAACTTTTCCAATTACCCACCACAGCCGACTTATCTTCATATAATCAACATAGCTGCGTGAATTTTGTGGGGGTCCTCACCAAGGATTTGAGTGTCAATCCGGAAACACGTTTGTCTATGAGCGTTTTAGGTGATGCTCAGAACTTTGGTTATGACCAATATCCATATAATTCACCAATCGGACTCAACAGTTTTCTTTGTTGTGAGTACTGTGGAGGTCCCCACTTCAGCTCTGATTGTCAAATAGGGATTCCATTTCCTTGTAACAATCATGACTCTTACGGGTTTGACAATTTCCAACCTCCACAGCACTATACGGTTCAAACTCCCCGAGCGTTGCCTAAAGGAATTTCCCAAGATTTTGAAACCGCAATGAAAACACTTGATGATATGATTCAAAACTTTACGAATCAAGTGAGTGGTGAAAAGACCATGGGAGAATTGCTAGCCGAAGAACGAGAGGCTTCAAAATCTAGGGAAGAATTATTAATCCTAGAGCATGCAAACTAAAGGCGTTCCCAATTTCTTAAGGAAGCTCTATATGATGATGACGAGGAGAGTTTTTATCCTTTTAAAGATAATATTTCTCAACTCCCTCAGTCATTGTTATCACACCGATATTCCCTCCTCTCTCGAACATGGGGGCGAGCTTCTTGACCTTGTTCCGAAAGAATCGGGCAATTCATAAAGTCTAGTGATGAGAACCTTGTCCCAATCCTGAGAGAGTCACAGGGAATTTCTGATCATATGTGTGATTCTTCTTCCCCCCTTGAGTGTTCAAGCGATCAATTTGAGACTTTCTCCGATGGTAGCAAAGACTGTGCTTCTTATGGAAACATTGAGTATGTTGAGGCATCACTTCACAGTCACGATCTGACCATCTTCTTGAGGAGTTCACCGATGAACTCACTCACATCAATCCACTTTCATCGAAAAGTGATGATAGTCTCTTTGATTTCAAAGTCACGGGAGGCCGAAAGTCTCCTTGATAATGATCGTTCACTCACTTCTTATCCCAACAGTCCAATAGAGAATGTTGATCACTTTGTTCTCGAAACATTCAAAGCTACTTTCACTAATCCTCTATTTGAATTGACTCTGAATTCACTTTAATTTATGAGAATCCACTCTTTGATACTCCAGTTGAGGATAGTAATGAGTCCACAATGGAACAAGAGTTCACAAATTCACATCATGTGAATGATTCTCTTCATGAGAAGTTCGCCGGTGAACTCACTTATATCATGACTCCGCCGGTATGATAAACGGATGGCAAAAATCATGATCGTGGGGAAAAGTTCTCAATCATGAGAGTTTGTATTTCTATGACAAATTTTCCAACCCTCCCTCCCGAGATGTTTTCCAAACCAAACAGCTCAACCGATAAAATCAAGCGAGTGCAAGCTGCACTTGATCCGAGGAAGAAGATCTTATCATGATCGTCATCATGATTTTCCTTCTTTTCTTCACCTACTCGGTGACTTCCTCTCTTCTTCACTCGTTTGGGAGTGAGGACACTATCTTTGACCCCGGCATTTTCATTTATTATTTGTAAGTCGGATCTCTCTATATCTCATCGGTGTGGAACTTTCGCGTACTTCAATGTTTATACAAACCTCTTGAATGAAAGTCGATGGAATTGTCTCTTCCACTTACTTCCCCATGAACCAATTAATTGAGGCGAGTCAAGCTAGCGACTCGGTAATCAAAAACGATAGTTAAACATGGGTTTTCACCCGTTTGTACCACCCTAGTGTGGGAGTTGCCCATTTGTTGTATATAAGTTTTCAAAAAATTCAAATAATGGCCGTAGTATTTCCCTTTTACGTTCTATGTTTCGGCATAACCGCCGGTACTTTGAATATTGAGGGCAATATTCATTTCTAGTGTGGGGGAATTCTCACGAATTTTATCATGTAATTACACGCCTAATTCCCCATTTTTGGCCAAAATGTTTTTTTTGGAGTAAGTGTTTTGCACTTACTCAGCTTACGGTTATCAGTCCGCCATGTCTAATAAACAAAGGGATTGGCTAATCCAGAACAAGCGGCTCTTGGTAAAGATATCTCAAATCCGTTGATGGCTTGCAATTTGCCCAAAATTGTATGGTATTCGACTCACCATATCCTTAAAAGTGAAGAGTTGGCTAGCCCGCAAGTTTATGGCTTGTGGTAAAGGCGGTTGGAAAACCATAATTGGTAATCAGCTCACCAAAGATAGTATATACTATCTAAGAGTTGGCTAGTCCGAAGGCGGCTACGGTAAAAAATCAAATCGTTAGAAGGCGGTGATTTGCTCAAAATCATTTGGTTATCGTTGTACCAAGGTTCTTACTTGAACTGAAACAATTGGCTACTCCCGAAGTAATGGCTTTTGGTAAAGAGATTCAAATCCATTAAGTTTTCTCAAAAGATTGCTAGGGACTAGCAATAGTTTAGTGTGGGGGATTGATGAGTGTGTAAATACTCATCATTTTGGTCAAATCTGAACTGCGAAACATTTAAAAACACTCAGAAATGCATCAAAATACTGAAAATATCTCAAAATTGTGTTTTATATGTTTCAGATGCAAAATGTTTAAAATTAGATGAAAAACGAACAAAGTTTTCATAATTGGCAGTTTAGGTCCCCAACTTTCAAAAATGGCAAAACAAGTCCCCGGGATTTTCAAAAATGGAAAATATTATTTATGGCCCTTGGTTAATAAAGTTTTCATTTATGGTCCTTATAATAAATTTTGGAAAATGCAGTTTTGGTCCCTCAAGTTTGGTTGAATTGCAACTTTGGTCCTTGTTTACTAATACCAAATCAACGGACCCTTTTATAATACCAATCGGTAACCTTATACCCATGGCCCAATTACCAAATATCAACCCACGGTTTATAATAAAACGCCCACCCGACCACCCTTTTCCCTCCATTTTTCCCACCATCTTCACCCTCTCGCAGCACTTTCAGACACCCCTCACCTCCAGCTCACTCCCACTCCATATCACCCTCCACCTCACCTAACAAAACAAGAAACATTTATTACACCCTCCCCTGTCCCAAGTCATCGGGCCAGTTACAACATTTGGCGCCAAAAGCCGAAATCAAGGGCGTGATCAATCGACTAAATCAAAGGCTAGGAATGAGAGAAGACATCTTTGGATGGCTATAAAAGAAATGAGAATGAAGGCAGTAGCGATGTCACTTTGTTTTTAGACCTTTTCTATTTTTACTTGTAATCGTTTTAATTTTAATGCAAAGATCTTTAAGGGTTTCATGTTTCTAAGTCTTGTACAAGTTAATTCTAGTTTAGTTTCAAAGTTCTTTATCATCAACATTAGTTTCTACTTGTTCTAGTTTTCCGCCAAAATCAGGTTGTAGCTTGTTCTTAAGTTTTAAAATTTGCTAAAATGCTTCATTAAGCTTCTTTTAACTTAATTAAAAGTGTTTTAAGCAAATTGGTAGAGTTTCTGTCTAATTGCTTAATTTCCCAAAAAGTCAAATTAGTCAAACTTGTAAAGTCAATTTCGTTTTTGAGTGAAATCTAGTTTTGATTTGTTTAGAAGTTGAGATTTAGATTAGTGATTCATTTCCATTTAGTTCTAGTTACAGTTATTCAAGTTTGATGTTAAATCTCATTTAGTTCTCTTAAGGTATGTTTGGATTTACAAAGTTATAGGAGTTTTAGTAGTTTTGGTTAAGTCAAATTTGTCTCATCATGTTTCTCAACTATTTTAGAACTTAAATCATTCATAGTTTTAAGTTTTGGGAGAGTAAGAAAATTGTTTTCAAGTTTTTTTATTTTGTCAAAAGTATTCAAAACAGTTTTTCCAGTTTTCTTTAGCATTTAGTGTTAATTGTAGTGGTTATAAAAAATTCTTAAAAGTTAAAAATCACAAGTTAGATAGTTGGTTTAAGTTTTCACAAAGGAAAAAATTAGAAAATTCATTTACATAATACGGATGGTTTTAAAGTGAGTGGTTTTGTGATAACCTCCCACTGCTTGTGAGTTCGTCCCATGTAAGCACTTTCGTATACGCTTTCTTGCTTATTCATTCAATGTTATGACTTGATTTTTGTTTCTTTGGTTAGATTGTAGTCCATAGATAATCTGTGTTGCCTTGATTTAGTTTCTAGTGCTTATCGGGTTTTGTTCCAACTTAGCTAGGATTTATTTAATGCTTTTAATGTATTTAGAATTAGGCTAGTTTACATTTTAGCTTATTTGGTGCTTATATGTAGTTTTTTATTGCTTATTTATCCCTTACATTGTTTATTTTAATTGCTTACATGTGCTTTTTAGACCAAAAACAAGTAAAAGGTGTTTGGTTCTTGTGTCCCAACAGAGACCTTATGTTTCTTTTTTTTTCCAAGTCTGTTTGCTACAAATAAGCAGTCTCAACTGCTTATTCCTTGCTTCTCGTACCAAAGTTTTTCACAAAAAAGTTACCACTTTAATCCCAACTTCGAGTTCCAATAAAAAAAATTCAAGAAAAAAAAATAAACAAAAAAGGTGGGGAGGGGCTCGAACACGAGACCTCCACCTTTATGAAGATGATAAGGGTGTGCACGGATACCATGTGCCAGGGACTTCTATTGGTTTTAGTTTACCAAGTTTAATACTTAAGGTAGTTTGGTAGTTATAGCTTTAAGCACTTTGTAGCTTACTTTGCAGCTTATTTCCAAAACAACCACCTGTTTTCTCATTTTTCATAGATTAAGCATAACTCAAAGTACTTTTAGTGATTTTTCGGATTTTTCCCAATTAGTTTGGTATTTTTAATTATTTAATTAGTGTAAAATAGTATTTAATTCATAATAAAAAATATAAAAGTCAAAAAAATATAAATCTTTTTCTAAAATTTTCTTTTGTCATATAGTAAGTAAGAAAATTGTTTTTACACTCGTAGGACTTTTATTTTACAAATTTTACGTTTGTCCTTGCTTTCCTTGTAATTTTTTATATAAAGCATGCGTTTTCATTCTAGGTCACGTTTTTAGATAATTTAGGTTTACGCTTTAATTAAAAAAGTTTATTTAAGTTATTTTGTTTTATAAATCACAAAAACATCAACTTTAAAATAGTGATAGCGTTTATTTAATATAATCTAGCTTTTTAATTTTCTTCCATTTTTCCTTTGTCATCTAGTATCAATCACAAACCTTTTCCCATTCAATATCACTCGATCACAGATTCATTGTATTACAGATTTCACACCTCGTTGGGACTTAACGACCCGGGGAAACACTAAACCCTCTGGACTTAATTGCATTACATTTGTTTGACTTTATGGTTGACCATTCACAAGTGGTTGACTAATAAAAGATAGACCGTTCGGGCGTACCAAAATTGAAGCGTGTAGTCGATTGTTGCTGCGTACCTGCAATTTAGCATCGGTGTTGTTGAATATACATCATTGTATATTTACCATCTGTCATATTTCTTATTTTCATATAAAACCAAAATTATACGTGAAGTTAATTAGTTTGTGGTCGATTACCAAAAACATTTTATTTATTTTATTCTAGTTTCACTTGAACACAAAAACAAAGATTTTCTTTCTTATATTTACAACATGTTTTCAAAATACCAAAATATTCCTCTTTACCCTCTTACCCTTTTTGATTCTTTATCCTTTACCCTCTATCCATTTGATTCTAACTTCTTCTATTCTCATGGAATCGTTTATTCCTTGGTCAATGGGTTGTGGTGAGCCTCTTTTGGTTCACCATGTCCATTTGTATGCGTGTAATACGGTGTAGTAATGATATTAGGAGCGGGGTTGTTGTTTGTTTTGTGGTTAGGGAATTCATTTGATTATGATCTAATCGAACTCATGCGACCCCTCAAACTTTTCAATTACCCACCACAGCCCGACTATCTTCATATAATCAACATAGCTACTTTGTGAATTTTGTGGGGTCCTCACCAAGGATTTGAGTGTCAATCACGGAAACACGTTTGTCTATGAGCAGTTTTAGGTGATGCTCAGGAACTTTGGTTATGACCAATATCCATATAATTCACGTTGAGACTCACCGGTTTTCTTGTTGTGAAACTTGTGGAGGTCCCCACTTGACTCGATGATTGTCAAATAGGGAATCATTTCCTTGTAACAATCATGACTCTTCGGGTTTGACAATTTCCAACCTCCACGGCACCATACGGTTCAAACTCCACCGAGCCGTTGCCTAAAGGAATTTCCCAGATTTTGAAACGCGTGAAAACACTTGATGATATGATTCAAAACTTTAAGAATCAAGTGAGTGGTGAAAAGACTATAGGAGAATTGCTAGCCGAGCGAGGCTGCATAAATCTAAGGAAAATTATTAATCCTAGAGCATGCAGCTCTAAGGCGTTCCCAATTTCTTAAGGAAGCTCTATATGATGATGACGAGGAGAGTTTTTATCCTTTTAAAGATAATGTTTCTCAACTCCCTCGGTCACATTTGTTATCACACCGATATTCCCACTCAACTCTCTCTGAACATGGGGGCGAGCTTCTTGACACTGTTCTGAAAAGGAATCAGGGGCAATTCATAAAGTCTAGTGATGAGAACCTTGTCCCAATCGAGAGAGAGTCACGGGGAATTCGATCATATGTGTGTGATTCTTCTTCCCCTCTTAGTGTTCAAGCGATCAATTTGAGACTTTCTCGATGGTAGCAAAGGCGTGCTTCTTATGGAAACATTGAGTATGTTGAGGCATCACTTCCCGGATCGATCGCGACCATCTTCTTGAGAGTTCATAGATGAACTCACTCACATCAATCCACTTTCATCGAAAAGTGATGATAGTCTCTTTGATTTCAAAGCGATCAGGAGAGGCGAAAGTCTCCTGATAATGATCGTTCACTCACTTCTTATCCCAGCAGGTCCAATAGAGAATGTTGATCACTTTGTTCTGAAACATTCAAGCTATTTTCACCAATCCTCTATTTGAATTCGACTCTGAATTCACTTTAATTTAGAAGTCCACTCTTTGATACTCAGTTGAGGATAGTAATTAGTCGAAATGGAACAAGAGTTCACAAATTCACATCATGTGAATGATTCTCTTCATAGGAAGTTAGCGGTGAACTCACTCATATCATGACTCCGCGGGATATGAAATTAAACTGGATGGCAAAATCATGATCGGAAAAGTTCTCAATCATGAGAGTTTGTATTTCTATGACAAATTTTCCAACCCTCCCTCCCGAGATGTTGTCCAAACCAAAGAGCTCAACGATAAAATCCAAGCGGTGCAAGCTGCACTTGATCACGAGGAAGAAGATCTTATCATGATGCGTCATCATGATTTTCCTTCTTTTCTTCACCTACAGTGACTTCTCTCTTCTTCACTCCTTAGGAGTGAGGACACTATCTTTGACCCGGCATTTTCATTTATTATTTGTAAGCGGATCTCTCTATATCTCATCGATTGTGGAACTTTGGCGTACTTCAATGTTTATCAAACATCTTGAATGAAAGTCCGATGGAATTGTCTCTTCCACTTACTTCCCATGAACCAATTAATTCGAGATTGAGGTCAAGCTAGCGACTTCGTAATCAAAAGATGGTTAAACATGGGTTTTCACCGTGTACCACCCTAGTGTGGGGAGTTGCCCATTTGTTGAATATAAGTTTTCAAAAAAAAATTCAAATAATGGCGTAGTATTTATTTCCCTTTTAGTTTCTATGTTTTGGCATGCTTAAATAGGTACTTTGAATATTGAGGCAATATTCATTTCTAGTGTGGGGGAATTCTCACGAATTTATCATGTAATTACACCGCCTAATTCCCCATTTTGGCCAAATGTTTTGGAGTAAGTGTTTTGGCGGTTACTTTCGACTTTACGATTATCGATCGCCATGTCTAATAAACAAAAGGATTGGCTAATCCAGGAGCAAGCGGCTCTTGGTAAAGATATCTCAAATCCGTTGATGGCACGAATTTGCCCAAGCCATGGTATTACGACTCACCATATCCTTAAAAGTGAAGAGTTGGCTAGCCCGCAAGTTTATGGCTTGTGGTAAAGGCGGTGGGAAAACCATAATTGGTAATGACTCACCAAGATAGTATATATTATCTAAGAGTTGGCTAGTCAGGAAAGCGGCTACGGTAAAGACAAATCAAATCCGTTAGAAGAGCTGGTGATTTGCTCAAAATCATTTGGTTATCGTTGTACCAAGGTTCTTACTTGAACTGAAACAATTGGCTACTCCAGCAGTAATGGCTTTTGGTAAAGAGATTCAAATCCATTAAGTTTTCTCAAAAGATTGCTAGGGACTAGCAATAGTTTAATGTGGGGATTGATAGTGTGTAAATACTCTCATCATTTTTAATCAAATCACGAGCGCAAAACATTTAAAAACACTGAAATGCATCAAAATCTTGAAAATATCACAAAATTGTATTTTATATGTTTTAGGATGCAAAATGTTTTAAAATTAGATGAAACAAAGTTTGCATAATTGGCGAGTTTAAGTCCCCAGACTTTCAAAAATGGCAAAACAAGTCCCGGGATTTTCAAAAATGGAAAATATTATTTATGGCCTTAGTTAATAAAGTTGTTTTTATGGTCCTTATAATAAATTTTTGGAAAATGGCATTTGGTCCCTCAAGTTTGGTTGAATTGCAACTTTGGTCCTTGTTTACTAATACCAAATCCAACCAGACCCTTTTATAATACCCAACACCAATTCAAACCAACCTTATACCCATGGCCCATTACAAATATCCAACCCACGGTTTATAATAAAACCGCCCACCCAAACACCCTTCCCTTTTCCTCCATTTTCCCACCATCTTCACCCATTCTCTAACACTGGACCACCCCTCACCTCCAAACACACTCCACTCCATATCACCTCCACCTCACCTAACAAAACAGAAACATTTATTACACCCTCCCTGCCCCAAGTCATCGGCCCAAGCACAACATTTGGCCAAAAACGCAAATCAAGGGTCGTGATCAAACCGACTAAATCAAAGGCTAGGAATGAGAGAGAAGACATGCGGATGGCTATAAAAGAGAATGAAGACGTAAGTGCGTTGTCACCGCTTAGACCGTTTTTACTTTTATGCTTAATCGTTTTTTCATTGTAATCAGAACTGGGTTTTATGATTTATGTATTGCACAAGTTAATTCAATCTTAATTTACAAGTTTTTATCAATCGATTTCCAGTTTTATGCCTACTTTAGCTTTTCCCGCCATTTTTGTTCTTAACTATTTTCAAGTTTTCAATCTTTTAAAATTGCTTCATTAAGCTTCTGTAGCTTATTAGAGTTGTTTTAAATAGAAGTAGAAGGTTTTCCTGGTCTTTGTGCTAAATTTTCATTTCCAGTCATAAAAAGTCAAATAAAGTCAAAATTGCAAAAGTCAAATGGTTCTTGGTAAAATTGCTTTTTCTTGAGTTAATTAGTCTAGTTTAATGTTAACTTGTTAGATTTAATCAAGTTTCAGTTAAAATAGATCATAGTTCGCTAAAGGGGCAAAAGGGAAGCCACTGGTGGACTCAACGTGGGTAGAAGCTCAGAGTTATTCTCTTCGAGCTTATCCCAAATAAGCTCTAAAGTGGACCCCTTGAGTCTGCTTTTGGTCAACATCACCGCCAGTTAAGTGTATTTTTCGTTTAAAATGTTTATTAGTTAGCTTGTTTAGGATTTTTACTCCCATTTAGTATCATTAGTTTAGAATAACTTTAGTTTAGCTTATTAGAGCTTAGTGTACCTTTGTAGATTAGCTTATCTCCAATTGTTCTTAGTTTAGGATCCAGATAGCATATCTTCCCAATCGCTTTCCCCATTTTTTGTATTCACTATTGGTATTAAGTTTAGTTAAGTTTAAATTACAAGTGTTGTATTGCATTTTGTTTTTTATAATGCTTATCATTGATCATTTTGTGCTTATACTTGCCTTAATGGGTGTTTGGTTGTGTGTTGTCCAAAACAAAGACTAAAATCTGCTTTTTACTAAAGTTTTAGGAAAGAAGTTTTAAAGAAAAAAAAAGGTGAAAAAGTGATTTTTGCAAAACTTTGTGGAATTTTCACAGATTCATTATAAGTCCTTATTAGCTGAAATGTTGGATTATAGCACTTTGGTTGGTGATCTACAGCTAGGTATTTTTTGTTTATTTTTGTGATTTTTCTAGATAGCTTAATATAGTGCTTAAAGTAGGGCCTTA
>OU343219.1:109039218-109085272 GCA_910596185.1 Chrysanthemum makinoi
AAACATGGGGACTTTGGCACCGGGACACCGCTGTCGTCGGCCACGCGATATGCGCATGCATCATGCAGGATGTCAAGATACTGGTCGGCACGTCCGAGGAGCTCAATTTTTAGGTGATAAGCTTGTGAGCTGGTCTTCAAAGAAGCAAATGAGTACTTCTATTTCATGAGTGAATACATAGCCATGTCATCTTGTTGTGCTCAAATCCTTTGGATGAGATCCCAATTATCCGACTATGGCTTTGAATTCAACAAAATCCCTCTGTGATGTGATAATAAAGCGCTATTGCTCTCATGCAAAATGTTCAACACTCAAGAAAGCAAAGCTATATCGGCATTTGACATCATTTCATCAGTGGAACAAGTGGAAAAAGGTGTGGTGGAACTCTATTTGTGAGAATTTGAATACTAGCGCATATCTTCACCTAAAAGCTCTTTCCAAGAGAACGCTTGAGTTTATTCTTCACCGACTTCATAAAAGCCTTCAACGAGAACATCAAACGCTCTTCAGAGAAGAGAGGTGTAAAGGTCTTTCTTCTCATCTATCTCTTGTAAATATTTATTCAAAAAAAAACTTGAAAATTCCAAAAATATTGTCTTTTATCATATTTTTCTCGACGAAAAATATCTACGGTTTGTGTCTTTCATTCAAAGAATGACACGGGACTCTTAGATGTTGTTCTAATGTTCATATTGAAAAAAAATAATAAAAAAAAATCAAAAAAATATTTTTGGGAGAAAGTAAAACAATGGTTTATTGTCATTTCAGCAAGAACTTTTCAAAGAAAGAACAGAGCCATGCTTTAAATTGTTTTCAAATCTCATGCTCGATTCTATAAAACAATTACTATCTAATGAAAACTAATTGCTTTGAAAATTTACTGGACTCAATTTTGAAAATCATCCTGTACTAACAGCTTGTCAAAAATACTGTCTTCTCATCAACAACTTATGTCATTGATTGAGGGGAGAATGACTTTTCAAATTAAATCAAAAAGTGTTTTTTCAAACAATGGTACTGCACTTTGGTTACTATTATGTTCTCAAAAGATAATCATGCATGTTTAATCAATGGAGTTTAAAGTCTCATAATTCGATCCTTATCGCTTAAAACGTTTTCATAATCTAGTCACAATTCTCCTTAAAAAGCTTTCAAAATCAATTTAATCTGAGAGATCACAAATCTCCAATGATTTGATAATTGTGATCAGGGGAGAATTTGTGATTTAAATTGGATTTAAACCGATGATTCGGCAAATGGTTTGCAAATGGTTTTATAAGGATGTACAAGTTATCCTCCCCGCATGTGACAAACGATTTCAAATTTTCCATGCACATGTTGAGGGGAGCATCTATCTTAAACCACAAAGATTTGAAACGATCAATGTGTGTTCTCTTGTATGTGCAATAACTCTTTCAAACCTCGAGGCACATATTGAGAGGGAGCAAACTTGTGAAAACCTCATCCTTCCAAAATGCTTTATCTACTTGATTTGATAAGGAAAGTGATGTTGATATCTTTTAGAAAATAGAAATCACGTAGTTAATTCTTCCTCTTGCCTCCGTGTGCTAAAACGGTTTCAAATACATGATGCACATGTTGAGGGGTGCTCTCTCTTCTAAAATATCAAAAATTCAGTGCAAAAAATTTGATAAAATATCACAAGCATCCGATTGATTTTCAAATGGTTTTCAATTGGTTCCAATGGCGCATCGAACAATAACAATAGACCCACCAACTTTACTTTATGTATGGTGATATAAGGATGATAAGGTTAGGTATTTGTTCCCATGATCCGCTGGAACCGGAGGGATCTACCGGGACTATCCACTAGTTAGTGTAGAGTTCTTGTGTATGATAAAAGGAGAAAATGAGATATGGGAAGAAAGTGATCGGAGACTAAGTTGAAACTGGAATATACCCAACAAGGTTCTAGTTATGAAGTCTCGGTAGCCGGAAGGTTGAAGAATGAAAAGAATTGAATGTGAAAAAGGGTGAAAACAAATAGCCTCCATTTATTCAACTCCAGTAAGTAGAATCGTTCAATTCATATACTATGATGGCAACATCGGTATTGAAGACAAGATTCATGGACCCAAAGGACGCGACCGCACTTTAACTTCCCAAACCACTCAAGTTCCTCTTAAAAGGACTTGTTTCATTCTCACGGGAACCGACATTGTTCATCGACTTTCTCTTAGATATTGTTGATATGAAGAAGGAGACTCTCTCTCAGTCTCCGCTATAGGATCCAAATATGCACAAATTAAGTCTAGAGCCACGAGATCAAAAAATCTCATTAGAACGCTCAATGAAGACTCTGCTTCACACAATGTGGAAAGACAGATTATATCTTGAGTCCTTCGCAAGATATCCTTGTGGTATTGCCGTAACATCTCGAGTGATATGCAATCATACTCACAATGAAGATGGAAAGCCTTCTAGAGCCAACATCAAACAAGCCTCGGTGGGTGGCATGTGAGATCTATTCTATAGATCAACCATGTGACAACCGAATGTAAACGATGGTGCGATTCAATCTTTTGAATCAATCTCGTTCAGTTATGGATTGACGGATACCTTTGAAAACCGGCTGTGCTTAAAAACTCCTTTCTTTAGCACATCGACCGTGTACGAATATTTCAAATCAAAAGGTGTTTATGATTGATAATTGATTTCATTAAAACCTTCGTTGTATTGCAAAACAATTTCTATTAGAATACATGATTGTTTTTCAAATCTCTTTTCATCAATCGCTGAATCTCAACCACGTTCACTCATCCATGTTGTTCTTTGAGACGCTCGGTTTGAACGGCTGAAAATGTGAAACCTGTCAAGGAAATTCGAATTATACCGATCACAAAAGATTTGTATCGATCCACGGGAACGCGGGGTCGTGTCCTCAATTCGACGAAGTGGTCAAAGACACTCGCGGCGCTTATTGCTAACTGTTGTATGCAGTACCCGACGCCAGTTGATCGAATGGGAGCGGTCAATCCATTGCCGCATGCTCACACATCACATTCATATTCAAAGAAATCATGATTAGTGCATCAATGACTCTGATATTATCACTCCATGCTTCCGCTACGCTTGCCGCCAATATCATGAATCAACTAAAGCTTCCGATAAGAAGAAATCATGATCCAGAATGTGAGCATGTCGGTCCAAATGTCACATCATCACATAACATCAACACCACAAAGGAAGAGTCGATATTTAATGTGGTCGATGATCTCAAAGCTCGCTCAAATCTCATTATCACGCGATCAAGAGACCTTCCACTGGATTAACCAAACATGCAATGTGAAGAATGAATGACTACGAGCTACAGAGCAAAGTACTACATCAAGAGTGCAAGAACAATTTATAATGTAATATCCGTTTGTATTCAATGTAAGTTTAATGTGTGTTTGAGGTGACCTCCTTTAGGGGGAGATTGTTAGGAATTAGAAATTCCGGGTATTAAAGAGTCGGCCACCAAGTATATATATTCGTTAGAAAGCTCGTAGAGTCAGTTATTTAATGTTAAGTAGTATTTAGTTAAGTAACACCGTGGAGGACGGAATGTCTTTACCCATCGATGCCGATCCACAACCCGTGTGCTTTTATTGTAAGACTATAAATATTCTCTACCTCCCAAGCAGAGTTGGAGCTCATAATAAGATTTTTCTTTCTCTCACTAAGTTCCCTAAACCTCTAACTTTCTCTCTCTAAAAACCTTGTACGCCACTTGTGATTATGGTTTAGTGTGTTTGTGAAATCCAATATGTTATAGATGGTGGCTGGGATATGACTTGAGAGACACCAAGGTGAGGATTGGTAGATTGTGGTTGAATTTCATCTTCAGTGAAATATCGCGAGAGGTGGTTTGAAAACGGAAGATGACTGCAATGAATTTGCACGCTTGTCGCTTGGAAGTGACTATCATCTTTATCATCATCGTCCTGCATTTACGGTGGGATATATTTGCACGATGCGATGCAATCTTCTTATTCATCCTCTTTATGGATTTTAGAAGCGCCTCAGTTCAACTTCTTCATCATCATCAAGTATCTTCTCAAGAAGTTGACTTTTGAGATCAATAGCAGTGCCTTTGAAGGTTTTGTTTCAAGAGTATGGGGTGTGTTTGAAGATGAGTAGCTACAACACCTTGAAGCTTGTTTCTAACATATGTGCGTAATGCCAATGGTAGAACTTCATTAATGCAACTCTTTGCCTCTGTAGGAAGAACCTTTTTAATGAGTTCCTCCATCCGCCAGAATGGATACTGGCGTTTGAATCAATGTTGATCTTGAAGTTGCTTTGTTGTGTTGAACTTGGGTTTGAAGAGAAATAGCTGCTTTGAATGACTTGCATTTTATCTTTCTCGCGGCTTGTGATGTTTGTCGAGAGGGAAGTCTGATCTTAAAGGTGGTTTTAGAAGGAACATTTGTCTTTGACTGTTGATCTGAAGATATTGAAGGTGGTTGAGTTAGTGATGTAGGAAGACGAGCGTCACCTTCAAGATGTGGTTTATCAGCGAAAACATCATCAAAACCATCATTCTCAGAGTCATCATTGTTGATAGATTCTTCATTATCAGAACGAATGAATTGATCAGATTCATCTTCGGATGAAGAGAGGTGGCGTAAACCGAGTTATCCGATTCGGAAGATTCTGATTCATGCATAGGTTGTTGAATTTGTTTAGAAATCACCTTAGAACCGATCCACCACCTTTTTTAAAACCTTCAAGATCGCTTGGTGATGACGCTTTGTTGATACGCAAGGTTTTCTCTGTGATTGCTCGCTCTTTCTGTTAGTGCGAGGAGATTGAAGTAGTTGAGTTTGAACACCGATGGTTTTACCACTGCCTTGCAAATTTTTCTTGTTTCACCGGATAAGTCTTTGAGTTTTCTCAGTGGTTATCATCTTCGTCGTGATGACTAACTTGTTCTTCTTCGAACATGTTCTCATATTGGACAAATCTTCATCAAGCAAGAGGTTTTCTTGTGTTTTTGCGTGGATCTCCTCTACCTTTAGATTTTTCAATAATCCCAACCGCTCCTCGCTCGTTGATCATAGTCCATGTGTTTTAGTCCGCTTGATGCCATCATTCGAGACGGTGAATTCTTAAGCCTTTGTTTGTTGTGCTAGTGCTTTGAACTTTAATAGTTTTAAGCACATGATCCATTTGACTAGTATGATACTTATCACCACTTGCCATTTGTTTGTCGATGCTGGATCTCGCTTTCATGAAGCATTCAATAAGAAGCTTGGTGTAACGAGCAAACGGAATTTTATACCCTTTCTTATTGCTAACCGCCGCGGCTTGATAGATCATATCATTCCAAATTACCGCATAATCAAGATGTTGTGTATTAATGACACCCCAAAAGATTTGAAGAAGTTCCAAGCGTGGTGTTCATGGTCATTGCCTTCCTCAAGAACACAATGACGAGTATGGTATACAAAGATAACCATGGTTGAGGAATGAATTCCGGTTTACATCGTAACTCTTTGACGAGATTGAAAAGACTCACCATAACCCATTTTTCTAAGAGATGCCGTGCATTTGTGAGAATGATGGAGATGGTAAGCGAACGGCGTGAGTCTTTGTTTCTTCAAGAGGAAGATGAAGAACATGACGAAGAATGCTGACATCAAATTCGATTGGTGTTCAATAACTGGATCACATGAGGTTGGAATCGGTACCATTCGAGCTGAATGCCAATTTGGTTTAAGTAGATCTCAGTGACACTTGCAGATAGAGTCGAAGACGCCGAATTGCGTTTTCTCTAAGAATTTCCACTATTATCCGACATGTGGATGACATTGAAGTTGTTCGAGATCAATACGAGAGTTTGAAAGCCCAATATTGTGTTCATCTTCAATGGGAAACATGTCCCTTCTTGTGAGAGATCCTTGAGACATATTTAGAACTTAAACAAATCATTTACCAAGATATCCAAGAATTTGTTATGACATGTTAGAGGAATGACTCATATGATCCTAACATACAAACTATGCAAACGTACACAAGCATTTATGTGTGAAACTCTCAAAAGTAAACTAAGACATACTCACTAAGATGCAATGGTAACTTAAAAAATTACAAGAATTCTAATTCACAAAATACTTGTAAACGTAGAAACTAGCAAAAGGATGAAAACACATGTAGACAGTAAACAAATTCGCCAAAACTCAAAGAACGTCCCAAACCCTGTAACAAACCACAAACTCAGTAAACTCGCCAATATTCAATAATTTGTGAAACTCAAGAATGCCCAGATATAGAAACTCGCAATTCCTAAAGTTGCCAAGATTTATTTCAAACTCGCATAGCATTCTTGAACCCAACGACAAACTCGCAAATAATTATCAAAAAAAAATATTTTGACAAACTCACAAAATTTCATACACAATTGGCAAACTCGCCAAGATTTCTTGATTATTCTCGCAAGCATCCAAACAGCAAAAGAAAACACTCGCAAAGATTCATGTTTAGAAGGCAAATTCGCCAAACTATAAACCTAAGAGAAACTCGCAAGTACTCATCAAACCATGGTAAACTCGCCAAAACGCATAATTCCATATGAAACTTGCAAAAAATACTCGCAATTATTCAAGTAAAAACTCGCAAGTATTCAATAAGCATGGTAAACTCGCCAAAATTCAAACAAACCAAAACCCTAGATTCGGGAAAAAATTATCTTGATTAATCGAATCCACAAACTGAAACAGCGCACACATCCTAAAAATCTATATATCTATATTAATCTAAACAACCCTAAGGTTTTGTACTAACAAGGCATGTGAATCGATCCTATTGGCAATCAAGTTTAGCGAAAAAATCAACACCCCAAAACCAAGATGTAAAGATTACTTACAATCGATTAGAGTAAATAAAAAACAACTTTGGATTGATCGGATGTAATAAAATTTGGATTAGCAGCAGCAGGTTTGTGAATTTTTTAGAATAATAGGTGTTTGAAAAATGAATAAACCAATCCTTATATAGAAAACGTATGGGAGCTTGGCACATTTAGTCCTTGTTTTTATTAAAAAACGTTTTATTAACCCCCCCCCCCCCTTTTTTTTTAAATAATTGAAAAATCTTTTTGGATTTTGTAAGAAATTTTATATTTTTGTATTTTGATTTTGAAATATGTATTTACAAAGAAATGTTTTTGGTGTTTGACATTTTAAGAACGTTTGAGTAAATTTTCCAAATCTTCTGGAGTCAAACACCGCATACCAATTTGATGGACAAGAAAACTTCGCTGGCAAGGCTTTGGTGAACAAATTCGCCAATTGGTATTGAGTACCCACAAAGTATAATTCAATTGTACCCTTTTCGACATGCTCTTTAATGAAATGATATCGAGAGCTTATATGTTTAGACTTGGAATGCTGAACCGTGTGATGGCAATGGCACTCTTGAGTCACGCATATTGAATCTTGTCAATACAAAGCCGAGTCCATTAGTGATCTCATCCAAATTATCTCGAAGCAACATGTGACATGGCAACGATTTCGCTTCTGATGATTAGATGTGCAATTGTTTCTTTTGACTGCCAGACACAAGTTTATCTCAGAACTAACACCACCGTGATGTACTTTTGCGGTATCTAAACACCCCTGCGACGCATTCAAAAGCCATTAGTGCAAAACCGAATCCTTCTGATACCGATTCAAGTAAATGGTTCCCTTTACGAAGCGGCGAATTTTTAGCCTCATTGAGGTGTCACTTTGGTCTTGACTGATAATGAGCAAAAAGACATACGAAAACAATGTCGTCCGGCCGTCGTTAGATACATGAGAGACCCAATAATACTTGTATTTTGTAGGGTCAATCACTTTCCCATAAATCAGCCCAACTTTGGTGACGCCGCGCATATAGGTGTTATAAGTATCACAACTGGTCATTCCATGTTTCTTTAAGATTTCAAGAGCATATTTTGACTCATTTAAAAATATGCCACGGGGAGATTGATGAACCTGGAGTCCTAAGAAGAACTTTAGTTCACCCATCATGGACATTTCAAAATTTTGTTTCATTAATTTTGCAAAAGCGTTTGAGAACTTTTTATGTGTTGAACCAAAAATGATATCATCAACATAAATTTGAACAATCAAAATATCCTCCCCAGACGTTGAATGAAAAATATTGTTTACAGCTTTGGTAAATTGATTAGCGAGAAGAAATTTTGACAGTTGTCGCATCACGCCCGGGGCTTGTTTAAGACCATATAGAGCCTTTTTGACCTTGTAACACGTAGTTAGGATGTTTCAATCAATCTAACCCGTCCGTTAACCCACATAAACTTCTTCACGCTAGCTTTCATTCGAAAACGCTTTATCCATCCGATAAACCGTGATATTCAAAGATATGCCGTAAATATCCGAAATAGCCTGGCTTCGAGCCGCCGGTGCAAACGATTCTTCAT
Organism: Chrysanthemum makinoi; assembly: GCA_910596185.1. Classification (NCBI taxonomy): domain Eukaryota; kingdom Viridiplantae; phylum Streptophyta; class Magnoliopsida; order Asterales; family Asteraceae; genus Chrysanthemum; species Chrysanthemum makinoi. The sequence continues at coordinate 109,047,650 of OU343219.1, forward strand.
AATCTATTCCTTCTTCTTGAGAATACCCTTTAGCCACAAGACGAGATTTGTTATAATAACATTGCCTTCACCAATTTGTTTTTCCGGATCCATTTGAGTCCAATGACATAAATCCCATCCGGTCTTGGAACAAGTTCTGCACTTCACGCTTTGAACTGATTCAAATCTTCTTACATTGATTCAATCCAATTGTCATATGTCATAGCTTCTTTGATGTTGCGGCGAGGTTCCTCTGACAAACGGTAACAGATAAACGCAAGTTTCAAAGATCGGTGAAGACGCTGTTCTTGTCAGCGACAGGTTGCCTGCCAATCACATTCACTAAGGGATGATCTTTTGTCCATTTATGTCGGTGATGATTGAATGTTGCATGCATATTAGACGGATCCAAATTGCGAAGATGACTTCGCCAATATCGAATGGGAGCCGGAGCAAATGGATTGAAGAGCATTTCCGCCATAATCATGCTGCGGTACTTCTTGATTTTGTGTTTCATCACCGTTGGATACAATGTTCTTCTGTTGATTGAGAATCATTCAGCACAGTATCCTGCGGTTGTTGTTGGGAGCAGTGTATCGGTATTGGATTATGATCAGTGCAATGAAACAAATGATACATCTCGAGCATTACTTTAATCTCATCAAAACAGGGCAAACAAAGTTTCCAATTGTTGACGAGTGAATTCCATGGGTGGAACAAATTAGTGAAGAGGGAAAGTTTAGACGTTGGATGCGGTCCTAAGCGGTTTTGCTCGTAACATATCCGTAAGCTCATCAAAGTTGACATGAACGGTTTCCATCATTTTTCGAGTTCGACGATTCCAAATTCTAAATCCTTTCATTTTCACAATCACCAATGAACACTCCAATGTCGTACCTTTCTACCAGTTTACCAACATCATTTTTTGATACCACGTGCACCAAATACATGAAAATATCCGATATCCGGTTTGCTTGAAGAACAATCTCATATGGAGTTTTATTATGGCGCGTATGAATGACGGAACGGTTTTGAGTAAAACATGCAGACAGATACCAAACACAAGAAATCCGAATTGTGAGAAAATCAACATTGTTCAGCAAATTTCTCCACTAACGCTCGCTCGTCTTTCAACAACACCATTTTGTTCTGAGTACGAGTAATCAAGGTCCGATGTGTGATTCCAACTTTCAAAGTAAGCACTAAGTGTTTGATTCTTAATTCAGTTCCATTGTCTATTCTACAATTCAACGGTGTTTTTGAGTTGAACTCAATCTTTGTGAGAAAGGTGATAATCATTGTTGAGCTTGATCTTTAGTTCAAAGAATAGACCCAAGTCCATCGAGAATAATCATCAACAATAACCAGAATGTATCATTTTCCATTCACACTTTGTACACGCATAAATCCATATGAAGCAAGTGAAGAACATGTTGAGAACTTGGTTCAAGTTTAGGAAAGTTAGATCTCTGCTTTGCCTTGTTCACGTCAACATAAATGATCTTGGTACCGGAACCTTGGAAGACCATCAACTAACTTATGACAGCGAGTTCACCATGGTTTTGAAGTTTAAATGAGAAAGCCTTTTGTGCCATAACCATGATTTTGTCGGGTTGCTTTGGAGAGAAGACAAATCGGTGAAGATGCAATCATATCGACATAGGAATCGATAAAGATTTGTGCTCCGATTGCCTGGTGAGTAAGTCATGTCCTTCCAAATCACGCACGCATAATGTTTTCGAGCGAAACGCGAACTTCCAAATCATCATCACGAATTGTCCAATCGAAAAAGATTGTGACCAAGACCTTCAACATAATAAACCGATTCGATCTCGATGTTTCCATTAACATAATCTCCATATCCCATTATTGCAGCAAAATGATCATTCCAACCGGCCATCGATGAACTTTGAAACAAAATTAACTAACGACTTTTGATTGTCATGTCATATGTCTACATCCGCTATCAACAATCCAAAGAACAAGTTGAATCACCTGAACACACGAAGACAAACGAGGTAGTATGATAGAAGCAGTGGAATCCAAAGATTTAGTGGGTTCCATTATGTTAGTGTTACACACATTTGCACATTTAGGAATCCATTTAAAGCTTGAGGTATGCCGTGAACCATTGTTGCCATAGCCAATTATTTTTCGCTTTGGTCTTAGTGAAGTCACTAGGTGAGTACACTTTCTTAGGAGATGTTGCAAATAATGTGTCTAGAATTTCTAAACTACACCTGCACCTTCCCTAAATTGATTTTGCAACTATTGGGGACCTAGAGGGAGGCCGCTTATAGATTTCTTAGAATGAGCTAACAGAGAGTTTGCACACATTTTTATGATTAAGACATCATACTTCACGACAAAAAACACAGAAGCATTAACGCTTGAAAAGCGTACTTATCATTTGTTACACTGGCATTAGAATTACAAGTTGCCAAATTTGAATCTAAAGCAGATGCAACATGATTTTTATTCGATTTCCTAAGATGAACTTCTACTGCTGATGTCGGACGAGTGCTCTTCCTATGTTGCGAGATCCTAGTATTTTCTTGTTGTTCTTATTCTTTGATCTTCTAACATTAGTAGACAACTATTCTTGTAGAAGTGGAAGAAAGCAAATTAGTTCTAGTTTTATAAATTATACACATGGGAGCAATCATGTTTGTGTTACTAGACTTGCTAGATTCTTGTTTAGCTAGCTTTTCTTTAAGCTCAATGATGATGTGTTTTTGATCCTGAATTATGGAATTTAATCTTCCTTGTTCACCCAACATTTGTCGAGTGTATTCAACATGGTGATCAAGTTCTTTTGACGCCGAATGAACAGTTTAAGAGAATCAAAAATCGTTTATATTCCTCTGTTTGACTTGTGCCATCTCTTGTTCATATTTGAAAATTTGACATTTTAACGATGCATTTTCATCATCAAGAAATTCGACTTTTGAAATTCAATGACTCCAAAGACACCTTTTCCATGTGATTTTGTAAAGCAAGTTCAGATTCAATTATTTGAGACTGACACCAATGAAGTCGTCGTTTAAGTTCAGAAATCTCCATTGAAAGCTTAGATTGAACATCATCATTTTGTGAAAACATTTTTTCATTTTCCTCTTTTAATTTCTCATTTCATCCTTAACATCCATTGTCCATTTCCAACGCTTGAACCATATTGAGATTCTAAGCCTAACACAAGATCATTCACGTAGCAAATTCCCAATATATAACCACGTAAGTATTAGCAGTAAAGAGCATCTTCTAACAATTGATCAAAGGCATTTTGAATATCTTGGTTTTTGCATTGTTCTTGTGAACTGAGTTTTCAAGTGTGTTAAAAGCTTCAATCATTGAAGTCACCTCTTGTTGAAGTTCCCTTTCCAAGATAATTGTACAGACTAAATGTGCGACATGAGGTGAGATTGGGTTTGAAACATTTGTCTTGCTCTCTGCATTGCCGAGATTGAAAATTAGATGCTTTTAACTTGAATTTTCTCAATTGCCGCTTAAAATGAAATATCTTCCATAAACGTTTGAAAGTACCGTAATACTAAACAAGATTCAGGAGTTTTTGGCAATGAGTTGCTTTTGCAAGAGGACGGTAAAGGACCATTTATTTGTGCAACACTGAACCTTCTACGCAAGATGCCTCTCGTTATCTGTAAAGATTATATGATGGTGTTGAAATGACATTTGTAAGAAGCATTTTCTCTTGTGTAATCATATGGTAAATTCCATTTTGTCGATGTTGTTGACTTCGATCATCTTGTGCCCATTGTTCTCACAATCAAATACAACAAGCTTGCATGCGAAAAAGACATTGAGCACTATACAATTTGGGCATTTTGAGAGTGTGTGAAGAAAACGGGTGATTATACCCAAGAGCAAACGCTGAGTCATCAGACTCGTAAGGTTGACATTTCAACTCGTTTATCGAGTGGCCAATCTTATATACAAAGATATCAAAATCTTTTAACCGTCTTTCCAATCAAGAATTTCCTCGATTTGATCATCAATGCTTTCTTAGATGAATTCAAAAAATTTATTTTGAAAAATCTTGTTTAGTATTTGAAAGTTCCGTTTGAAGATTTTCAATGTTTTTCAAGTTCAGACTTTTCTAGTTCAATTTTAAAAATCTTTTCATTATTTGACGCAACAATTTAATGCATTTGATGTTGAAGATTTTGTTCGTTAACGTAAGATTTTTGAAAGGCCACTTCAATACTTGTTTCTCGGGTGGTTTTTGTTTCAAAATCATTTATCCTTTTCACAACTCTCAAGTTCAACAAATAAGGAGGTAATCTCACCTAAGGTTTTGGTTTATCTCATTACATTTTGCGCTTTTAGCTTGAAATGGTAGAAGTAATGAAATCGATATTCAACTGACCATGAATTGCTTCACTCTGTTCAATATACTCATTATTTTCGTCATTACTTAGTTCATCAAATGTAACCACAATTTGATCAACTTTATATGATTAAATAATGATTCATGTTGAACAAATTGTCGCCATCAGATGCATGCACACAATTGCATTTATGAGGCATATATCACAGTCGTAACTCGAGATAGACCGTCTGCGGTCATAGACCGGTCCATTCTCTGTTGATGATGTGATGTTCTTTCATATTTGCCATCAAAACAACTGCAGCATTTGCTTCCAAATCTTCATATTCATCATCTGAGAGAATATTCCATAAAACCTTGCCGAAGTTTCACTTAGTTCTCCTCCCGCTTCATCCTTGTATGCCATACATGACTTGTTTATAGTAATCTCCTCCTCTGTTCGTGGTTCAGACAAGCATTAGCAAGATGTCCTTGCTTTTTGCGATTATAGCAAATAATAGTAGATCCCTAGCCGGTGAATTCCCTGTTTCCACAACTTGAACATTTCTCTTGTAGTTATTACTACCCCCTCGATGTTTGACCATTCCTAATTACAATACCCACTTGTAATCATACGACGACCACTAGTTATGTTCTCAAAGTTCTCAACTTTGCCATTACCTTGTATAACCGCGATGACTTTTTTGGGATTTGATGATGAACTAAGACCATTGTTTGACTGAGTAGAGAACTTGGAGAAGGCTTTAGCAATAAAGGCCATTCCATGATTTAATGCTTTAAAAGTATCAGCTTGATCATCATTGGTTTGAGCATAGTATGCATTGTTAGAATCACCTTCGGGTTTGAGTTGATGAGAAGGTGTGGGTGGAGCATAACCAAAGTGACGTTGTTGTTGATCAAAAGCATGATTTAACTTTGGGTAAGGAGTTGGATAACCATGTGCCATAAGAGCAATCGATCAAGAATTGGTGGTGAGGAAACCATGTGCCACGAGCTTCTTTTATCTTTGAGAACCAGATTAATGATGTTTGTGATAATCATACAATAACCCATACTGACATCATGAAGATCCTGACTTGTCGAACAACAAAAGTAACATACTTATGCCAATCCGGTCCTAATGAGTTCGAAACTTGGGTTAATAGCAATTGTTGGAAGATCAATCTTATGTCGATGCAAATCATTGACCACATTAGTGAAACGATGATAATATGATTCAAGTGATTCCGTGCTCAATGGTAAACACATCAAAGTTGTGATATAGCTTAGATTCCATGTCGATCTTTATTCGTGCCTTCCATCAAAAGATGAATTTGTTCCCACATAGCTTTTTGGTAAAGTGCATGCATCAATACTTTTGTTAATCGGATTAGGAATTCCAAGAAGTATTTGTTGCATAGCAAGCTCATCGGCTTCAAGATGAAGTAGTTGTTCTCGGTGTTAAATGGCTCAGTGGAACAATTGAGATAGTATAGGGCCTGGTGAATGTACTGTAGGATCTCCGAACGTCAGTTGGCATTTGAAACGGTCCTTCTATCACCTTCTTCGTGATACTTACCATGAGGTTTATTGAGTTCCATATACCTTAGAAATCGACTTGACCATTGCACATAATTTCTCGTGTAAGCATCGGAGACAGTATCCGAACCACTTCATGAATCGATTGTTGACTTGTAACGCCGCACATTTGAGAAAACAAAGTTTGTTGTTGAGGGATTTGTGGAATCATTGACATTCGTTGTTGAACTTGTTGAGGAGGTTGTGGAGGATCTTGTTGAGGGGGATGTGGGGTTGATAATAGGAGTAATGGGGATAAGGATACTGGATTGGAGACATAGTTGTTGATTGATGGATCGTTAAGATAATTAAGGTTAAGGTAGATTAGTAATGAAAGCCAAACTATGAAATCCAAACTTGCGACAAGAAACTCGCAGACAAGAAAATTGCTGAAGAAACTTCGCGAAAGAAACTCGTGAAAGAAACTCGCGAAAGAAACTCGCGAAAGAAACTGCAGAAAGAAACCGAGAACTTCAACTCTGCAAACTCGCAGAATTCAAAAACAAACTCAGAACTTCAACTCTAAACTCGCAGAAATTCAACAAACGCTTTAACTTCAAAGAAAACTAAGAACTTCAAAAAATTTCCAAACTCGTAGAAATTCAAAGAAACTCATGAAATTCATGAGAAACTCGCAGAAATTCATGAGAAACACGTAGAAATTCATGAGAAACTCGCAGAAATTCAAGGCTAACTCGCCAACCTGAAACACGTGATTTTAGTCCAAAAGTCCATAAATTTCAATCTAAAACACGTTTTAAGTACGGATTTCTATTAAATCTAATCAATATTAACCTAAACGATCCTTTGGCTCTTGATACCACTTGTTAGGTCACCATTCTATCACATCAATATATATTTCTAGAGAAAGTTTTAGTGAGAGAAAGTGGAAGGAACTAATGAAGTATTATAAAAATGATAATTGCAATTAGAACCAACAACCCTCTCCCTTCTAGGGAGGGGGTATTTATAGTGTTTACATAATTAGGGGTGTTTCCCCTTGGTTCTAGAAGAACCTTCTATCACAGCTCATGGGCTTACTACATGAGCTGAGAAACTAATTACAAACATTTATAAACCATAATTATTAGCGACCTATTACAAATGAAATGACCTACACTTGATAATAAAACATGTTCCTAACCCATCTTCATCTTTGGTAAGTTTAGTGTCGGATGGCATTGGTGTTTTAATTAGTTTAGAATCTTTTAGTCCGAATTTTTTTAACATTTCTTTAATGTACTTAGATTGGTTAAAAAAGATACCATCTTCTAATTATTTGATTTGTAGACCAATAAAAAAGGTTAATTCTCCCATCCCATCATACTCATTTCAAACTCGTCGTGCATGATTTTAGAAAAATCATCACACAATTCTTGACAAGTAGATCCAAATATAATATCGTCCACTTATATTTGAACGATGATAATATGTGATTTACTTTTCTTGGTGAGTAAAGTGTTATCGACTAATCTCATTGTATAAATATTATCTATAAGAAATGTTTTAAGTATATCGTACCAAGATTAAGAAGCTTGTTTAAGAGCATAGAGAGCTTTCTTAAGTTTGTATACATATTCCAGTTTTTCAAAATCTATGAAACTGGGAGGTTGTGACACATACACTTCTTCATTTATGAACCCGTTTAGAAAAGTACTTTTTACATCCATTTGATAAAGCTTGATATCTTTAGCACAAGCATAAGCTAGAATGATTCTTATAGATTCTAATCTAGCCACGGGATCATATGTATAATCAAAATCTATTCCTTCTGGTTGGTTATTTCCTTGTGCCACACGTCTAGCTTTGTTACGGGATACTATCCCATTTTCATCTAGTTTGTTTTTGAAACCCCATTTAGTACCGATTATGGTTTGATTTTTAGGAGGTGGAACAAGGTTCCAAACATCATTAGAGAAAAATTGATTTAATTCTTCTTTCATTGCCATTATGTAACTTTCGTCTTTAATAGCCTCATTAACATTTTTTGGTTCTATAGAAGATACAAAACAAAATAGATTACTTTAGTTTTGAGCTTGAGAATGTAAAGTTCTTTTATTTATTTTTTCAATGACTATTTCTAAAGGATGATTTTTAGATTCCTTAATGTTATCAATTTATTTATAATAGTTCATCTTGTCTTATATTTTATTAATTTGGTTATCAAGAATTTGACTTTCGATTATATCATCATCTACGAGAGGTTGGGATTTAGGAGGAGGACTTTCGTCAAACTTGATATTTAGAGACTCTTCTATTTTCATTTCTTTTTATTGTTTATAATTAAGTAAGCTTTACTATTTGGTGAGTAACCTAAGAAAACGCCTTCGGTGGACTTAGGATCGAATTTGGTTAGGTAATCTTTGGTGTTTAAAATGAAGCACTTGCTTCCAAAGACTTTAAAGTAATTCTTAATACAAATAAACCATAAAAACTTTTATTTATATTTTACGATATTCTAATGTTTTGTTGATAACAAACGAAAAATCATTTTAACGAAATAAATAAAATACGTAAAAGCTTTGAGCCAATAGTTTACTAAAACACTTTTACTAAACATATTCAAACCATCAAAACATGTTTAGTAAATAAGTTATATAAAACCAAAGACATTTTTATAAAACACTAATAAGTAATATTGTTTGTTTACATCTTATAGAAATGTATATGTACTTTGCATATGTTGCAATGGGTAAGTAATGGGTAAAAACAAAAGTCCATAACCCATGACCCATGACCCATGATCCATTGAATAGGTACAATAAATTTTATTGGGTAAGAACCATAGTCCATAACCCATGACCCATTGCAAAACACCATGCATGAAGTCATGTTGGATATTGTCCATGATCCATGACCCAATGTCCATGACCCATGACCCAAGATCCATAACCGATTGACTAGGTGTAACACCCCAACCTGACAAGGGTCCGAATGTCACATTATGGAGTCATATAAGAACATACTAATAAACATGCAAGCATAAGTCTTTTATTAAAATCATAAAAAGGTCATCAAAACATAAGTCATCCAAAGGTTCCAAAACGTAAACCAATACTGAAATAACATGGTCTAAAATACTGAATAAAAGATAGTTCAAAATGCCAAAGGTCCAACAAAATGGTTCACTAGGGTAGGTCTTCCACTCCTACTATAGAAATCCCATATGCCTGCTCCCAGCTAAATACCTGCCACATGGAAAAGAAAACGCGGCTGAGCTAACTCTCAGTGAACAGATATAAACAAATATATATAAACAATTATCAAATCCAAATCAAATATACGAAGCTGAAACAAGTATCATAACAAATGGAAAATCCCAACTGAAGAGTACGCATGGTAATCCGAAGAATAATCAAAGTAATCAAGTGAACCGAATATAAGAGAGGGAACATGGTAGTCAAATGAATCACATACGAGTACTGAATGAACAAATAGCCAACGGAACAACTAAATAAAACATGTCATAATAAACGGATAAATCAGAATATCAGATAATCACATAATAACCGGAATCAAAATGTTGCCATGAGCACCTATACTAAAGGAGATACTCCAATAGCCAAATCTACAAATCATATATCATCACCAATATCATATCAAATCCGTCAATTCGTATCAAAGTGTACATGGGTAGCTAGCCCAAATGTACCAAACTGTGCGGGGGTGTATTGCACACACGCACCACATCACCAAAACTGAACTAAGTACCTAGGATGCATCTATACGCTCCCTGCAAAACAAATCAAATATACATATGCCAAGACTGAGCCGTACATACGTAATCATAACGGCCAAGTGCACAAATATCATAATCATATCATAAGGGAACGCCGGGGACTAATCACACTGCCCCAGATAGTGTCATGCCATTGGTGCATCAATGACATGGCCATGGTACCTCCATGGCTAGTTAGCTCGAGCAACCAAACAAAACAAATCATATCATATCAAACTGATCATATAATGGAATCATATCAATAAGGGATCTCAAACAGATAACATATCAAACAAAGAAATAAACGAATATCGAATCAGAGGATCATAGCAAAACGAATCATATCAAATGGATCATATCAAATCAAAGTAAGGAGAATATGAATCGGATATCAAAATGGACAAGAGTCATGAGAGAAAAGATGTGTCATTACTGAAATGACAGAATATCTGTACCTCAAAGTGTGTTGACAACATCAAATAGTCCTGAATATTAAGTGTCAATTTCCCCCGATAATGCTCTTATTTTATATCATTTATATGGATTTACGCTTGTTTTCCTCTATATTTCACTTTCAGGTAAATTACGAGCATTGGAACTAAAGAGACGCGGATTTGGAGAGTGTATTGAAGATATATCATAGTATGCTCATTTTGAAGATGTTACGGCATAACTTCTCTCTCACATTACGCCGTAATAGAAGCGTGGCTCAGAAAACCAACTCAACTGAAGATTACGGCGTAACTCTTTCCAGGAGTACAACGTAACCAACTAGGTCAAATGAGGTTCCATGCCGCTGCAAGCTACGCCATAACTATTGTCTCAATTACGGCATAACCAGGATTTATTGAAGATACGGCGTAACTCCTTCCAGATGTTATGCTGTAACCAGCATATTCAGTGCAAAATACGAATAATTGGATGTTACGGCGTAACTCTTAATATTAGTTATGCCATAACTAGATCTTGCCTATAAATACCCCTCGAATTCCAGCATTTCAAAGCATCCCATTTCACACACAACATCAAGTGAACGAGAATAGAAGTCGAAGGCAGATCTAGAGGAGCATACGGAGCTATCTCCAAGGAAGAAATCACTCCCATACGATAAGCATTAGCATTTTATCTTTTCTTTACTTTCAATTCATGTATTTCATAATGTTAAACATTGAATCAATTGTTTTAGTTAATATGAGCGGCTAAGCACCTCTGGTGCGGGCCTAGTTATGATTCCTTAATTGTTTTGTTTATGTTTACATTGCTTCCGTATAATTATTTATAAGTGCATTCATAGTTTGTTGGTAGCTACCCTTGTTTCGGTAGTTATGAATGGCGGTAGTAGCTAGTTACTTAGGAGATATGACCAACTTACCCTAAGTAGGTAGACTGAGTGGGAAGGGTAAGATATGACCAACTGACGACCCTTTCTGCTTGTGTGATTTGACCAACTGATCACCTACCGTTTAGATGAACTTAAGAAGTCGGGGATGAGTGTTTAAGATGCTAGCGCTCGGGCACTCATTGTTACAAATCTTGCATGTAGCGGTACTTAATTACTTGGCTTAGGGGACTAAGAACAACTAGACATATGACGGGTCACCTGACTTCTCCAGTGGGACCCTTTTCTGATAGGTTAGGACGAACTGACCAAATGTTGTCCTAGTGACTTTCACCCCACTTGAAGTAATTGGAAGTAATTAGACGTAAACATGACTTGATAGGATGAATCCTCTCCTCTATTGATCACAACCCTCGCCTTTATTTTCTTTCATATTGTCTTTAGTAGTTATTTAATCATTTCATCCCTTAAAATCATATTAAAATCTATGACACCTAGACTTAGTTTAAATCCGCACATAGCTCTTGGGACGACCTCGGTTTTACCGAATACTACACTACACACGATCGGGTACACTGCCCCGTTAGTGCATTAGGGTAGACCATAGGTATAACGAGAACTTATAAATATTAAAACCTAGTCAGTATAACCTGCATCAAGTTTTTGGCCGTCGCCGAGAGTTATATTAGGATTTTTATTAAGTCTTTCATTTTATTTTTGTTTCAAAATTTTCTCAAATTCTCACGATCTCTTTTCAAGTTTCAGGTACAATGGAAGTTGTTAACATTGATGAACTCACTCTTGAGGAATATTTGGCGTTGACAAGAGAAGAACAAGGGCCGGGTCTTGTAAGACCGGCAATTGGAGCTAATGTCCGTTTCGAGATTAAAGATCAATTTATGAGGGAGCTTCGTGCTAACCCTTTTTCAAGAAACAGGGACGAAGATGTGTATGAGCACTTTGAGAATGTATTGTACATCGCAAGCCTTTTCAACATTTCGGGTGTGTCTCATGACGCTGCTATGCTACGTGTGTTCCCCATGACTCTTACTGGGGCTGCAAGAAGATGGATCGAAATATTGCCAGCCGGGGCAGTTGATACATAGGCTCTACCAAAAAAGCATTTTATCCAGAGTTATTGTCCTCTATCGAAGATATCTAATCAGCTCATGGAGATCCATAATTTCAAGCAAGATGACGATGAAACGTTGTATCAAGCCCGGGATAGATACAACGATATCCTCTACAAATGTCCTACACATGATCTAAACAACCAGCAAAAGGTCAACATCTTCTACAAAGGAATCAATATGACTATAAGACAGATCTTTGGACTACTAAGGACCAATTCTGAGCATGACTCCTACTCTCGCAATTGAAGCCATAAAAAAATGGCCGATCATTCCCAAAAATGGCACGATGGAGGTAGCAAAAGGAGTCTGGGGGGAAGTCTTGATAGAATTGCAGCCATCACTAGCAAGCTAGAGAATCTTGGTCGGGATATGCTCAAAATAAGAGAAATTGTTCATGCCATCTAAGTAGGTTGCGAAAGCTGTGGAGGAGGGCATCTCACCAAAAATTTCCCTTACATTGACAAACATAGCATCGTCGAAGAAGCCAAATATAGAGAAAATCGACCATTTTACGGGGTTAATCGTAATGGTAATGGCTATCGTGGAGGACCTCCCCCATATTATGATCGTGGTGAAAGAAGAGCTAACTTGGAGGAAACAATTAACAAGTACCTAGTAGATTCAACTAAGAGACAGAAAGAGCAAGAAGAATGGCTGAAAAACTTCCAAGATAATACAAACAAGAGCCTTTCTAGCCATGACGAATCGCTGAAAAACTTGGAAACCATGATTGGGAAGCTTGGCGACGAAGTACAAAGAAGAAATGAGGCACAAAAGAACAAATCAACAGTATGTAAAGCCGCGTTTTCTGAGAATGACAAATCCACCAATGAGTCTTATAAAGACAATGATGCCGATGGCAGAAGAGAGTTACGCCGTAACCAAAAATCAGAGTTACGGCGTAACCAGTATACGAGGAATGAAAAGTCTCCCAAGATAGACGAATCTAAAAGGAAGAATTATTGGTGTAAGGCTATTATAATTGATAATGGAGAGTGTTACGATCTACGGGCCTCATGCGACCCTCGGAACGAAATCTGCGATGGAGGGGTCGATAAAAAAGGAATAATGATGACAGATGCATGTGAACTGCGCTTAATGATGAAGAAAGATTAGCTAAATTCTCGATTAATGAAGAGGAAGAACCACCCATCAGGCATTGTTGCAGTCCCTTACTAATCACGGAAGATGAGTCCACACGGTCATGGCCAACATGCAATCCCTTTCGTAAGTATTGTAACGGGGGTGGCAATGTGAAGGACGAAGTATGGATTTGCCCTCATGAATTTGAAAGACATGACGTTGATTTTGGAAACCTACCCTCCAGTTACTTGTATTCAGTAAGGTTCGGGGACGCAATCATTAATTCAGTTTTGTTGAGAAATTTGGAGGTCAAATATGAAAAACATATTCTTCAAGGGAAGACCATTAAAACTCTCAACGATATTCCTTCTAGCAACACCAATGACGAAGGAACTCGAAGTCATTGGTGTGAAAAAATAAAAACCCCTGACTGAAATCTTTGGGCATCTTGCAACCCTTTTGATTATGAATGTAATGGGGGAAGCAGTATAGAGAGAGTTAGGGTAGATGAGTTCCTTTGGACCTCAACTAATGACTCGGAAAGAACAGAACTACCTTGGCTAGACGATTTAGGATTCGACAATTGGGTCAAAATCAAATATGGAAAGGTAGATGCGCTAACCAAGGAGAAGATATGGAACGGATGTATGAGTAAAGAAGAACGAAGCGAAGAAGTTACTAATTAAGAATCGGATAATGATGCCAAGGATTCATCGAGGAAAGAGAAAGAGGAATGCAAGTAAGTGCTAGTGGAAGATTTACTCGACAATAAATGGCTTAAAGATACCGAGTCTGACAACAATGATATAGATTACCTTGAACTTCAAGGTGAAGATGGATTCATAGACCCCGACGATGAAGCATATGAAAAAAGAAGGTGCAAACTTCTTGGCATTCCATATAAGAGGCCGCCACCAATTATAGCCAAAAAGTATGATTTCACTAGATACCATTTGGGGCCGGATAAATTTTTTTGCAAAACTCGGAATATCGATACTAAAGAGTACCTCCGCATCGCTACTAATGTTGCTTGGGTCAGACATAACTTGATGAAGGACATGGAGGAAGTTGGCCAAATTCAAAGGCCATCATAAAGCCCCGAGGCTTTGAGTCTAACTTAAAGACTCATAGATAAAGAAAAGTGCTCTTTCGGGAGACAACCCGAATTATACCTTTCATTTTTTTTATTTCCATTTCTGTTGGGTTTTGTGTTTTTAACAATTTTTGCAGGATTTCGGGAAAAGTTGCTGCAGCATGCTGAATGGGGACCTGATCTGTCCATAGTTATGGCGTAACTCATTCTTATGGTTATGCCGTAACATACCTTTTTTGCAGCAGTACTTCAGAGCATCACCAATTATGGCGTAATCCAATTCAACTGTTACGTCGTAGCTACACTCCTTATAAGAGTTACGACGTAAATATCCTCTGTAACACTTCTTTATTTTTAAACACAATAACCTTGTATTAGTTTTCAAATGAACTTTGTGGGTATGTTCCCTGTAAGCCCTCAGGAGACTACACTCGTCCACTTGGGACACCAAATGGTTTAAAAGGCTTGTTGCATACGCTAAATGCAACCGTGATTCCTACAAAAGTGAGTTAGGTTTCTTTTTCATTTTTATTTTTCTTTTTTAGAGTTATTCTTGTTGGTAGTGTGATTTCAGGGATTGAAGTTTGCTCGTGGAAAAGAGGGATGCGAAGGCACAACTCTTTTCGTGGGCCTTCTTTCTTTTTGGAGCAAATTTCAGGGAAGTTCTTGCTCTAATTATACTTTTCTCTTCACCTTTATTTAATGCTTAGTACAAAAGGGACTTTGTACATTTCAAGTGGGGGGACGGGAGTAGAATTATCTTTTGAACTTTATTTTGCCCTCATTTTTCTAGTTTATTATGAAAAATTATGCCATTTTTAAAATTTTGACATGTTTTTCTTAACCTAACTAGATTAGACCTTAGCCGAGAACATTATAACCCTTGATATTATATGGTGAGATTAGCCTTATCCATTTCCAAATTTTTACCCCAAATCCACCTAATTATGAGTGTGTCGGTAGCTTGTAAACTTTAGAAATTGGCCTTTACATCATTTCGAGACCATAGACGAGGTATGTTGAGTTAGCTCGATTTATTTGGACTTTCCAGTTTAAGAAGGCATTATTATAGGATTATCACCGAAATAGCCTACCATTGTGTGTCTATCGATTAGTCACCTCGACTTCTCGACCCCCATGTTAAACCCTTTGTTGCACTCACCTTTAGTGCAAGATACCCCTAGATACACCCTTCTGAGCCATTCCTTTCATTTTGTTCATCCAGCATATTGTTTCGATACACCATTACACCTTTAGCCTACCCTGTAGTCTTTATTTGTAATTAGGAAGTCATTATTTGCCTAAGTTCAAGGTTCAAGTGGAAAGGTTCGGGAATCACGCTCTCGTCGACGACATACCCTTAAATATTATTGAAGACCCCCAAATTCTCATATTGTTCATCTCAAGTGGAGGGATGTTATGTTCAAAAAAATAACAAATATATATATATATATATATATATATATATATATATATATATATATAGTTATTGTTATTCATTTGATTGTAAAGTCTTGATGTTGTTGGAATCACTCCTAAACTTTATTTCAAGTGTTTGTAATTAACATGTAATAGGTTGCTTAATTAGGATTTTATGTTTGTATTTAAGGCAAGGCTTATGTAGAAAGCCCATAAGCCTTGGCCCAAGCCCAATAAATAGTGGAAGAGACTAGATGTGTTGCCCTAGTCATCTTCCCTATAAATAGTCTTGTAAACCTTCCTTAGAAGGTTGGTTGTTCACTTCTCATTATATCCTACGCATAATCTTTCATATTCTATCGTGTATATTGTGTTTAGTGTTCATCCAATCCCTTCTCTTCTATATTTCTAACATATTGATGCTTGTGTTACAATATGGTGACCTAACAGTGGTATCAATCGCCATCTAGTTGGGTGAAACGGTTTGTTTTTGAAGTTGTCTTGTCTACACGTAAGGTTTCACGTTATTCACCTTTATCACGTTCAAAACTTTGATTTTTTCACTTGTAAACTGAAGATTCTTATGGGTTAAGGTTTATATTGTGTTAAAATTAGTTTTTGCAAAAAATTCAACCTTTACGTGTTTTACATAGTTTTCAAACTCGTTTATATTTCTTACCATCATCTTACGCTTAAGCTCAAAACATATTTTGATTCATCAAGGTCTCAACTTTCTTGTTCTTTTAGTCTTTTTGAAGCTTTTTCATCATTAAAATCGAGTTTTCAAAACGTTTTAGTGCATAAAAATCTAGCTTGGTAAAACTGTCCTTTTCTACGCCTAAGAAAACCCTAGTTTTACTCGTAAGCTATTTGTCTACGCCTAAGCTTCTGTTACGCGTAAGCTGCTCATCATTTGATCTTCAGTCTTTGTTGGTTTACTCAGTGTTTTCTTACTTGGATAAGCCTGAAAACACTTCGAATTTGGATATCTTTTAAACTGGTATAAGTGTAAAGGATTTTTGGGCAAAACCCTAGTTTTACGCCTAAGCTAAACTCTTACGCATAGAATACTCTTTTCCTAAGCATTTCTTACGTCTAAGCTTGTCTTACGCCTAAGCAAATATTATGCGTAAGGATTCTACTACTAAGTCTTTGATTTACGCCTAAGCTAAGTTTTCCTCAAGTCTACGCGTAAGAAGTTACTACGCGTAAGCTCTCTTCTACGCGTAAGCTTCTTGTCTACGCGTATGCTTCTTGTCTACGCGTAAAGGATATTACGCATAAGGATTCAATCTATGCCTAAGCTGGTTTCTACGCCTAAGTGTACTTCATCAACAAACTCAAGTTTCATTCGACTACAGAGATCCATCAACAACACAAGTGATTTAAAAAAAAAAATCAAATCAAATTTGAGTACAATTTAAATTTTAGGGGAGACTAAACATTTAATTTTTACGCGAGATTCAAGTTTTGGTTTAACTGCGAAAATTTTGGTCAAAAATTTAAATTTTTGGGCCCAAATTCGAATCTTTCGGGTCAAATTTGGCGTCAAAATTGTCAAAACTCAAATTTTTCTTACAACCTTAAAATTGGATTTTATAGTGAATTTCAAATTTTGAGAGAGAAAAATTTTCAAAATTATTTTTGGAGGGAAATTTTGAAAATTACTATATCGGCCTTTCAAGTATGTTGACTTCACAAATCTCCTCACCTTCCATCTACTGCTTAAAACCTTCATCACCAAACCTTGCTACGATGATTAGAAGATGCAGATGCATTTGTGGTATTGAACGAAGGATGGATAGTTCTGACTGAGATGATGAACTCAATACTTAACAATTCCAAGGGTCAGACTTCATCAAATTCCCGAGATCCATCAGTCGTGCAAGGTGAAAGAGTTGATGTACAAGGAAGGAATGCTCAAAGGGTTGTTGGGAATGTTGTGATTACTTCAACTGTCGGTAATGCGGACAATGAAGTTATAGCATTGGAAAAGTAGGATGACAGTAGCAGATCAGGGGAAGATATCATACCCATCTATGACACAGAGCCCAACTTTGACAAAGAACAAATGGTTGAGGAAGACATCTTACCCACCTATGACACTGACACAAAATAGATGGTTGAGGTAAAATCTACTGTTGATCATATTCTGCCTGCAAATGCGAAACAACAAATTGAGCAACCTGATTTCAGAAATGAAGGAGAGGTTGACCAGTGTGTCGCACAATGTCCAGACAACTATCTCACTTCTGAGCCCATACTTGTAAACAATACTGTGGAAAAACTAGAAGGGGGGGGGGGTTGAATAGTTTTACCAATTTTAAAACTTCCTTTTAAATATTTAGATCGACTTATGTCAATCTATTTGGTTGTTTATGTTGGACGTTGATAGATAGATATGTAAACGTGTAATGAAAGATAAAGAGTAAGAAGCACATCACCACGACACAAGTATTTATAGTGGTTCGTCTACAAGGACACCTTCCTTGCCCTACTCCACTCCCCGAGTCACCTACTCGAGAGTTCGTAATCACTACACCAATCTCCTTATGGCGGAGAAGCCTTCACAATGTCTCTTACACCTTTTTCCGGTACAAAGCTAAATACCGAGTTCTTTCACACCAAGGCGAACCACACCTAACACAACGTCGCCTACCCTTTATACGGTGCTAGGCTAACCACCGAGTTCTTTCACTCCAAGGAGAACTAATCCTATCACAACGTCGCCTGCTGAGAGGGATCCGCATTTTACTAAATGGTCTATAACCAGGGATCTGCAGATCAGAAGGCTTTCAGCAAATGTGCAACTTTGCACATTTAGTAAATGCTTCTCCTAGTTGTTTCTATCGGGATTAAATGCAAGAACTTAACAAATATAAGACATAGCAAAGTAAGGAGACCTAACATTTCTGAAAATGAGTGACAACGACCACTTGAATGTTTTTCAAGGAGTCGTAAAATCTCATTCTACAAGTTCCTAAGTCAAGATTGTTTAGTGCCAAGATATGACAAGATCTACATACTATACTATCCTACATAAGCATTGTTTAAGTGTTACAACCCATTGTTTGAAATTGTTCATCACAAATTTAGGTCCTATGACCTTACCTCATTTCTCCTCCTCATCCCGTCTTCACCCGTCCTCCGCTCTTTATCATACCATTTCTACCTATTTTTCTTCAAGAAGTTGGCAAAGCACTTGAAGATTCCCTTGGTTTGTTGCCATTCGGGTGATGCACCAGGAACGTCCGGCAATTGGTTGATATACTCCAAGTGGTCGAGTTCGGTATTTCCGAGTGGGTTGCTACTTCCTTCACCTTCTCTTTGCCTCTTCCTTTCTTCCAAGGAATCCGTGGGTGGGTGAGGCCTTTTTCCATCTACCATAAACCTCGTGGTTCTTCCCTCGGTCAATGATACCATAACCTTGTTGCAAAAGCTATGGTCATAGGTTTATGGAGAAGGATCTATTGCAAAGATGAATTTAGCAAGACGGGTTAGAAGCATTGCATACGGGAGCACCATCTTGTCCATGCTTCTTACACTTGCCATTCTCTTGATCATGTAGTAGGCAATGTTAAAGTGAGTCTCGGTCACTAGGCAATAGATCATGAAGCTTAGACATGCGTTGGGGTGATCCTTGTTTCCTACTAGGCACACCACATTCTCCCTTATCACATCTTCCCATTTCCTATACAACCCGTACATCTCCGAGAGCTCCATTTGGAAAGGATCCCTATAGATCACTTTTGACTTCCTAGTAACCCTTGATGGGGATGCTCTTGGCATAAACACGGTGTCCCTCACCGTGGTTGCTTCCGGGATTATCATGTGATAAATTTCGTGATGATCAACCATAGAGTGTATCTCCTCCAACGACCACTCATTAGAATACATGCAAACACCATCATATGGAACCCCTATTATTCTTCCAAACTCCTCAAGCAAAAGAGTGTACTCATGTCCATTTATGGTGAATTCAATTGAAATGGACCCATCATCATTTCTAATTATCCCCATTGTCTTGTAGAACTCAAGCACAAAGACCGGGCAAATTTGCTCATTTATATCCAATAAACAATCAAACCCAATAGTTCCAAAAACTTCCCTTACGTCGGTATTTGCAAGAAATGATGGATCAACAACTCTACCTTCGCGAAAGAGTCTATTTTCAAGCATCTTAAAGGCTTTCCTATCGTCCGGACTTAGTCCATCTTTCCTATGGTACATGGGTATGTAGTGAGCGGTGTCTTGGTAATCTTGTTGCTTGTTGCTTGGCATGATTGTTCCTAAACAATACAACCACAATGTGGTGTTAATTATGAATAGTAACCTAGAGGGTTTGATCACAATTTTGCTCTCATCATCTTTGTTGAATTCAAGAAATGTGTTTAATTTGTATTAACAATGTTAATTCTTTGATTTAGATTATCTTAGAAAATAATGTGGTGACAAATTATGATAAACCCATTTGAACCCAACTCTTAAAGATTAAGAAATTCTAATCCTAGAAATCAAGGAATTAAATTAACAATGTAGTGAAGATTATACTTACACAAGTGATTGTTAAGCTTGAGAGAAATGATCAAATTGCTCCTTTGAACAGTAGCTGAGTTCTTTTTCGTGAGTCCTTGAGGTGAATATAATTGTGGAACATCCACAGTGATCATTCTTTAACTTATACTGTCTTTTGTTGCACGGATCCCGCGGATCCCTCTCATTTGGGATCCGGCTAGTGTAAACGCATGGATCCGGCATGACAGCAAAAATCAGCTTAAACATTCCTTGATAACTTTGGTTTGGGAATTCTAAAACGCCTAGTGTTTTGATGTTAAGGCTCTAAAACTTTTGATTTGAGGTTTTGAAGATTTAATACTATTCCTATTAGACGTGGTTCCCTTTTTAGGAATTCGTCATAATTCTTGGGAAGTTTTTCAAACATTATAATAAAATCCCATTTAATCATAATATAAGAAGTTTCACATGGATATTTATTGACATAGATGAAGTGTCAATAAGTCCTTTGTGATGAATAATGATTGAGGTTATCGAATAACCAAGATATCATTATTACGAGTTCGTAGTGTAGCCTATACAAATGAGTCGAAGAATACTATTCTTGATGATGACTTTAATATAGATAACTACTTAAGTAATTACTAATAAATCATGCAAATAAGATTTTAACAATAATAAAATTAAAAGTAAATTATTAGCTATCATACATTTGCTAAATATTCTTTTTAAAAAAAGAAGTATTTAGATGAAACGTTTTTGTGATCTTCTTGGAATCTCCAGATTCATGTTGTGAGAAGGACAATACTAAACATTCTTTTTGCGAAAAGAAATATTTAGATAGATTTTTCATGATCTTCTTGGTAACCCAAAATCCAAGTATGGATAATACTTAAGAGGGAAAATGTTAGAACATTCTATCATTGTCCAAAAATAAACATTATAATGATTTTTAAAACATGACAAAAAAAAATCCTTCTTTGTATTTTTCAAACATACACGGATCGTATCAAGTTTTTAAAGTACAACATACTCTAAGAAACTTGGTAACGAAGCTCTGATGCCAATTGTGGAAAAACTAGAAGTGGGATTTTATTATATATTATGATAAAATGGTAACGAATATATTTAGATCGACATATGTCAATCTATTTGGTTGTTTATGTTGGACGTTGATAGATAGATATATAAACGTGTAATGAAAGATAAAGAGTAAGAAACACATCACCACGACACAAGTATTTATAGTGGTTCGGCTACAAGGACACCTTCCTTGCCCTACTCCACTCCCCGAGTCACCTACTCGAGAGTTCGTAATCACTACACCAATCTCGTTATGCCGGAGAAGCCTTCACAACGTCGCTTACACATT
This sequence comes from Chrysanthemum makinoi, assembly GCA_910596185.1. Taxonomy (NCBI): domain Eukaryota; kingdom Viridiplantae; phylum Streptophyta; class Magnoliopsida; order Asterales; family Asteraceae; genus Chrysanthemum; species Chrysanthemum makinoi. The sequence continues at coordinate 109,069,206 of OU343219.1, forward strand.
TTTCCGGTACAAAGCTAAATACCGAGTTCTTTCACACCAAGGCAAACCACACCAAATACAACGTCGCCTACCCTTTATACGGTGCAAGGCTAACCACCGAGTTCTTTCACTCCAAGGAGAACTAATCCTATCACAACGTCGCCTACCCTATCACAACGTTCCATTACTATGGAGGAACTACTACCCATCACAATACAACACCTAATCTTAAGGAGATCCACTCCTTATTACAACACCATCAAGGATATCACCATCCATGGAAATAAACTAATACTTATATGTATAACGATGCACCTCATTGATTATACGACCTAGGCATTCTTACCTAATGCCACTTGATTTGATTCCTAGGCATCCTTCACTAATGCCTTTGACTTGACACCTTTAGCATTCTTCACCAATGCTTTTGACACAGACGTTAATCACCTTTCACTAATGCTTTCGTCTTGACTCTTTCGGCATCCTTCACTAATGCCTTCAAGACAACATCTACTGAGGAAGAAAGAACTATCAACAAGAGAACCTCAGTTTTCTTGATGATGATGAAGTATGGCAACTCATGGACTTGAGCTTGCTCGTCTTCAAGAAGTGGTGATCTCGCCTTTAAGAGAAACCTAGAGAATCACACAAAAGAAAAGACAAACTACATAGAAAGATCCTTTAGGATTAGTGGTTAGAGAGGTACAATACTTGAAGAAAGTATGTGTGAAAGTGGTTAGCCAAAAGGAAGAAATGGCTCACTATTTATAGAGGAGAAAGTTCACTGTTCCCCGGATCCCACGGATCCCTCCCACAAGGGATCCGGCTAGCGTAAAGCTAGGGATCCATGGGACGCTCCTCTTTGCCCATGGGTATTTTTGGTTATGGGTCATGGGTCATGGGTCATGGGTTATGGGTTGATCCATGGGTTTCTTTCTAGATACAATGTATCTCTAGAATACAATGAACCTAGTTAAGTGGTTTGGACAAAACCATGGGTTATGGGTCAATACCATTTGTTAGTTTTTACCCATTTTAGTATATACTACTTTAAGTATATATTTACCCAAATATGTAATCACTAGTTGTTGTACATATGTATTACTAAATCATAAAATCACTTATACTTGTTTTAGTGTTTTATGTGAAAACGTAAGTGTGTTAGAAAACTATTGGCTCAAATAGTTTACGAATTTTATTTGTTTCGTTAAAATGATTTTACGTTTGTTATCGACAAAACATTAGAAGATCGTAAAATATAAATAAACATTTTTATGGCTTATTTGTATTAACAAATACAACCGGTACATCAAACCAAACTCTTGAATCTGAAAACATTCTTCTCAAAAAGACCATTGCTCAGTTTCAAAAAGATTTTTCAAAACTAGAGGATCATTGCATCTCTCTTGAACTTAAAATGCAAAACAAATTTTTAAACTCAGAGCCAAATAGTAAATCTTTGAATGAACAAAGTAATCGTGTGGATACATTAGTAAAAGAAAATGAGCATTTAAAGGCTCAAATTCAAGCAAAGGGGCTTGCACATGTTGCTTTACAAAACAAACTGAGAAGATTAACTAACAAGAGTGTGGATACTAATTTTGCAAAACCAACAATCTTGGGGAAATCGTCTCTACAACCTTTCAGAAAACAATCTGTAGTTAGACAACCAACTGCATTTAAATCTGAACGTTCAAAATCTTCAAAACCACGGTTTCCCTCCCAAGTTGTTGAGAATAATCATTTGACAAAACAAAGCCACTCCACATTCCTGGCCTAAGAAAAATGCATCTATTTCTGTTATACCTATTTCTGTTAAACCTCAGCAAGTAGTTGCATCTGGCCAGTCTAGGATTAGTTCGAAAACAATGTCTAAACCAAGCATCAAAATTCAAAACTCATATGATACTAATGACTTGCAAAAGAACTATGATCTAGAAAAGGCTAGGAAAAGGGCACTACTCCAAAAGGATGGAATCTTAGGTTCACGACCTCGTGTGATGCCTACTAGTGTATTGCTTAACACTGCTTGTAGTTGCAAACCAAAACCTAAGTGTACTCAACAAATAGTTAGAACTAAACCCGTTGAACTAAAAGAAAATTTTTAGAAACCTAATAGGTGGATCAATATAGGACAAAGATTCTTTTCAAAAGAAGTTTCAACATCCCCTAGATCTAACCTTAGATGGATACCAACGGGTAGAGTTTTCAAAACTGTTGGTCTTAGGTGGATTCCTACAGGCAAGATACTAAGTAGTTGCACCAAAACAAGTGTGGTACCCACAACATCCATACCTGAGGTAGGAAAGGAAATCATCAAAATAGCATGTTCAGGTGTCAAGAAGATTATTAACACTACATCTTTATGCTTCTAACATCTGGAACCCAATTAAACTTGGGGATCCATGTCTTTTCTATCTTGCCCCCTCCTATTTTCTTTATAGGTACAACAACTATGGCTTCTAAGTAACATAGCTTAGGAACCGTTTCTCACCGTCGAAAATTTAATGATCCATCAACTACTCCACCATTGTACTTAATCGTCAAGAATTGGAAACATTGATTGCTCCTCTGGTTAAAGAGTCTTTCTAAAGTCGTGCTTCAGATGTATCGAATGTTTCCACTGCACAACCTGATCATATTCTAATTTCAGATACACTCTGAAACTACAACAACTACCGTTGTTGTAGATGCACCTCCTATCGAATCTTTGATAACAGAAGATCAAACTGTTTCCAACAACAATAACACAGCTGATGATCAACATTATGAACAGAGAAGTTTTATCAGCAGTTGATTCTCTCGAGATATTTATGGTTCTTCACATTTTTTCGATTAATTAGACATACATAGTTTCGCTGTCTCCTTATACATGGTTTCGCTGTCTCCAATTCATCATCAACATACGTAGTGTATGATTCTGATTCATTGAAAACATTGGGGGGAAGATAGTGTAGGTGTTCATCGTTTCCTTGATGTCGTTTGCGAAAACCCTATCTCTTCTTGGATTTGTTCAATTAGGGGGAATAAATGAGACGATATGTGGTTCAAACGTCTCACTTTGGTACCCCCACCTGCAGATTATGTTCCAAATGCGTTCTTCAACCCTTTTGCAAATGAAACTGCCACTTCTGATGTTGCGGAATCATCTACAAGTCATTTGAATCCTCCTAATCTACACAATGTATATCAACATCAAACCTCCATACATCGTTGGACTAGAGACCATCCTCTTGTGAACATTATTGGAAAACCGAATCAACCAGTCGTAACTAGACAACGCCTTCAGACCGACGGTGAACATTGCATTTATGCACTCACCGTCTGCCAAGCTGAACCCAAAAATATTAAAGAAGCCATGACATATGACAACTGGATTGAATCCACGCAAGAAGAACTTAACCTGTTTAAACGTCTTGAAGTATGGGAATTGGTTGCAAAACCAACAGGGGTCTATGTTATTGGTCTGAAATGGATTTGGAAAAACAAGTTGGATGCTGAAGGTACGGTTATCAGAAATAAGTCACGTCTGGTAGCTAAGGGTTATAGACAAGAAGAAGAGATTGACTACGAGGAATCATTCGAACCGGTTGCTAGACTTGAGGCTGTACGGATTTTTTTGGCATTCGCGGCTCATATGAACATCACGGTCTTTCAGATGGACGTCAAAACTGCTTTTCTAAATGGTAATCTGAAAGAAACAGTCTATGTTAGTCAGCCAGAAGGATTTGTTGATCCAGAGTTCCCTAATCACGTCTACAAACTGAACAAGGCTCTCTATGGTCTCAAACAAGCCCCTCGGGCGTGGTATGATAAGTTGTCATCCTTTCTCACCTCTCATAATTTCGTCAAAGGATCGGTCGAACCAACACTATTCATACAATATCACGGGGAACACATTTTAATCGTTCAAATTTATGTGGATGACATCATTTTTGGGTCAACACATCTAAAGTACTCAAACGCTTTTTCAAAACTTATGAAAAAACATTTTGAAATGTCCATGATGGGTGAACTTACGTTCTTTCTAGGACTGCAAGTTCATCAATCACCCCGTGGTATTTTCCTGAGTTAGTCCAAATATGCCCTTGAAATTTTAAACAAACATGGAATGCAAACCTGTGATACCTATGCCACACCGATGGCACATACCAAGAAACTGGACGCTGATTTGCATGGGAAATTGGTTGACCCTACCAAATACCGAATTATTATTGGGTCTCTCATGTATCTAACAGCCAGTAGACCTGATATTGTATTTTCTATATATCTTTGCTCCCGTTATCAGTCGAGACCAACTAAAACTCACCTCTCTGAGGCTAAAAGAATCCTCCGATACATCAAGGGAACCATTAATTTGGGGATCTAGTATCTGAAGGATTCTGGTTTTGAACTAATAGCTTTTTCAGACGCTGATCACGCAGGTTGCTTAGATTCTCGGAAAAGTACTTTAGGAGCTCTACAATTTCTTGGTGATTGTTAGCCTTAATAGTTTTATTAGAAGTGATGGTCATTCACGTTTAGGAACTTTGTAACGTGTGTTAGATATCGTGATAGAATAGTCAACGGGCTCGTGGATTGGGCTAAGCTAATTGGTTAAACGTTAGGGTATGATAGCCGTTTGTATGCTCATATATCCCAAGCCCAATCCAAGTCCAACCGAGCCCATAGAAAGCCTTTAGGGCATCTAGTTACTTGTACTATAAATACCCCTCAAGTATGTCATTTGAGGGGTGTGCTTGAAAGTGTGTGTGTGTGTTTTCCTTTGAAGTAATACAACATATTGTGTTTATCTTATACTCTCACATACACGAATTCATATTCAAGTCACCATCTTCCTTTCTTTATTTCATCTTCTTATACGTATAAGAGTTTGGTTTAACGTGTTCTAAGCAAAACGTGGGTGTTGGGTTTGCTTGGTAAAGTGATAAGGTTGATAGATATATGGTCCTACAATTGGTATCAATCGCCTAACAATGGTTTAGGAGTGTTTGTGTTTGTTTTGAAGGGTTACGCGTAAAAGGCTCTCGTTATACGTTTTTGTCACGCTTAAAACTTTAATTTTTACACTTAAAAATTCAAGATTCTTGTGGTTTAAGGTTTATTTGGTGCTAAAGTTTCAGTTTTTTGCAAAAAGTTCGTAGCTTTACGTGTTTTTCTTCATTTTTAAGCTCGTATTTGGTTATTGGTCATTTCTACTCGTAACTTTTCTAAGCACTTTGGGTGAAAAAGGTCAACATTTTTGGGTTATTCGAGTGTTTTTAAGGCTTTCTGTGCAAAAGAAATCATTTGAATCGTTGGAAATTTCTTATGAGTAGAAGTCAAAAAGTCAAAACCCTAGTTTTCTACTCGTAACTTTTGGTGAAGAATCTTCGGGCTATAATTTACTCGGTGCTTCCCTCACTTGGATAAGTGTGTGGAACACTTCGACTTGTGGATATCTCTTACGCTGTGACAGTGTAAAGGATTTTTGGTTCTTAACCATCGTTTACGCATAAGCTAAAAGCTTACGAGTAACTCTACGCATAACTTCAAAATTACGCGTAAGGTTTACGAGTAACTTTTTGTCTACGCATAACCTTAAGGTTACGCGTAAGATACTTTCTACGCATAAGGTTTCTACGCATAAGGTTTCTACGCCTAAGTTTCCTACGCTTAAGGTTTCTACGCATAAGGTTTCTACGCATAAGCTTCCTACGCATAAGATCCTACGCATAAGCACCAGATCCTACGCCTAAGCCTCGTCTACAATTTTTGGCGGGAAAACTTGAGTAAAATTTAAATTTTTGAGGATACTAAACGTTCAATTTTTACGCGAAATTCAAATTTTGGTATAACTGTGAAAATTTTGGTCAAAAATTCAAATTTTTGGGCTTAAATTCAAATTTTTCGGGTCAAATTTGGCGTCAAAATTGTCATAACTCAAAATTTTCATACGACCTAAGAATTCATTTTTATAGTGAATTTCAAATTTTGGGCGAAAATTTTTTGAACCAAGGTTACGAGTACGACTTTCAGATACACCTCAACTGAGCTTAATCATCATCAACCTCAACTCCTTTATCGTTGAATCGATCCTACATCAACTTTATCAGATCATACCTTCATCTATGGCAACTCAACAAGACATTCATGCAGCCGGTGCTGAAAACCGACCTCCTATGTTGGAAAAAGGTGGTTATCTTCAATGGACAAGTCGTATGCTTCGTTACATCAAGACCAAACCTAATGGAAAACTCATGATTAAATCCATTCAGAATGGACCCTTCATACCTCGACAAGTCCAAGACCCTGGAAATCCTGATGCAACACCTCCCGTCCCACCATTTTTCGTCTTCAAAAAGACGAATACTCAAGAGGATCAAACAAGTCGAAGCATATGACATGGCAATTCATATTATACAACTGGGTTTACCAAGAGACATCTTTGCTGCTGTAGACAGTTGTGAAACTGCTTTCGACATGTGGGAACGTGTTAGACGACTTTGTCATGGAACAGAAATCGGTCAACAAGACACAGAGAACAAGTTTCTAACTGCATGGGAGAAGTTTACATCTACTCCAGGAGAATCCATTGAATCCTACTATGGAAGGTTTTGTACTTTAATGAATGAGCTGATCGAAACAAGTTGACACACAGAACTATCGTGAGCAACATCAAGTTCTTGAACAATCTACCAGAAGAATGGGGACGATATGTCACTATTGTCAACCAAACAAAAGACTTACATCAAGTGAACTTTGATCAACTCAACGATTTTCTGAAACAAAACCAAGCTGAAGTGAATGAAGTCAGGCAAGAAAGATTAGCAAAGAATCATGATCCATTGGCACTCATTGCAAAGACTCAAACTTCAATGAATACACAACAACAAGCTTCATCATCTTCCACTAACAACAACTTGCAGCAATACATCCCTCAACAACAAAACTATCCACCTGAACAACAACATTACCAGGAACAAGGAATCACTGATCTTGAAATGGAACCAGAAGAAGCTTTGTCACAAGCATTTGTATTCTTGGGTAAAGCATTCAGTGGTCGCTATTCCACACCAACTAACAACAACCAAAGGATTTCATCAAACACTCGCAACAGGCAAATTGCACAGCCGGGTGTGAACATGGGCAATCAAGGTCAAATGGTTGGAGTTATTGGGAATCACCGAGGATATGCTACTAGATTTCGCATGGGTAATCAGCGGTTCCGAATCGGGTAATCGGATGGGTCGAATGTTGGAAATAGAGTAGTGGGTAATCGAATGGGAATGTTGCAACTCTAGTAGTTGGGAATTATGGAAATGTGAATCAGGGTAATCAGGTTAAGTGTTATAACTGTCAAGGATTGGGTCACATGGCAAGGAATTGTCCAACTAAGCCGAAAAAGAAGGATCTTGCGTATCTTGAAAGTTATTCTGTTGACACAAAAGGAACAATCTGGACTTCAATTGAGTGCTGAGGAACATGACTTCATGGCTATTATGGATGATTTGGAAGACCTCGAGGAACTCAATGCAAACTGCATCTTCATGGCAAATCTTCAGGAGACTAAGTACGACACGGATTCTGACGCACCTCCTGTCTATGACGCCAACGCAGTATCCGAGGTACCAATCATTGATCCATGCTATAACAATGTCATATTTGATGTGTTTACTCATGACGAACAGCATTCGGTGACATCAGCACCTACTTATGATACATACATGGACAATCCGAGTTGTAGCAATACTAACTCTGAAACTCCAAATGTGGATCCTAGTGGAGGCGGTGTGGCACAAAATACTGAGACTGATGAGGAAACTCGCGCTTATTTTGAATCATTAATCAACAACTGTGGCATTGAAATTGAGAAAGTTAAAAAGGTCAATCGCGATGTTAAAGCCGCGAATGCCAAATTGACCGCTGAGCTTGAGAGTTACATGGAGAACGCAAAAGCCTTTGAATTTCAGAAAAACAAAGAATCAGAATTAGAAATTGGTTATCGAAATTTGGTTTCTAAAGAAAAGAATTGCAAATCAAGTATAACACACTTGATGTGAATTCGAACTTGAAAATTAAATCTTTAAACAAGGAAATTTAAGATCTAAATGACCAACTTTCAAAACAAAAATCATTGTTTTCTGATCTTGAAAAAGAGAAGAAGCAGTTGATTACTGATTTTTCAAAACGAGAAGATTCTCTTCTTGATGAAATTCTTGATAAGAATGAAAAGATAAAAACTTTGGAAAATTTGCTTCTTAAAACGGGTCATTCTGCTCAAACAATCAAGATGCTTTCTAATCAAGTAAATCCGCGTTTTCATACTAACAATAGAATGGCACTTGGTAACGATCCTTCTTCGTTCCTCAAGAAAGCTCAGAAATCTCAGAATGTGTTAAACAATGGAAAAGCTTTACATGAACCCATTATTGTTCGTGATTCTCTTGAAACGTTAGAACTATCTGAGGAGAGTAGATCAAAAATGAAACAAAAGAATCCGGAAATCAAACCAATTGATTATAACAAATGGAACAAAATTAACGGAATAACTTTTGTCAATCAAAAAGAAAAGTCAAAGTTCTCCATCACACAAAATGTTTCAAACAAAGATTCAACTCCTGCTTCAAAATCTGTTTCAAAACCAGTCGTTGTCTCAAAAACTCTTTCGAACATTGAACAAATGTCTTCAAACAATCCTTTTAACTCAAGTGATGCGAGAAGTATTTTAGACAATGTGAAAACGAGAATTGTGGATCTTCAAGACACTGTTAAAACTAAAACCACTATTACACCTAATAACTGGTTCTCTAGTTTTGACATCGAACAAAGAAAGTTTTTTGAAACTCAAATTGCCCCTCAGCTGAATGCCATCAGTGCAAGGGTAATTCATTTTGAACAAGCGTTTTTGAAAGAAACAACTGACTTTGTCAAGGACCATAAATCCCTGGTAAAGCAAGCTAATGACTGTGTTGAACAAATCAAAGTTTTGGAAACTTTAAATGACTCTCTCTTCGAAGATGTTCTGACTACTGATATTATGTCCATCATTTTGCAAACATATTCTGTTGAAGATCATGAAAGACTCCAGTCTGAGACCTCCAAAATTGTTTCAAAATATGAAAAAGCACTTGAGAAACTTGAAAAGAAAATGTCTCATATTTTAAACAACTTGATCGAAAAACTGAGGAATGCAAGTATGACAAATTGTCGTATGAGCGTGCCTACAATGACATGAAAGCGAAAAATGATCTTTTGAGGGCTCAACTGGAAAGTCAAAAAGGAAAGGCAGTGGATACTGTGATTAAAAACCATTGACTGCGGAGAAAGCAAATGTTCCCAAACCGGTTTCCAAACCAAAATTGTCTGTTTCTATGCCTCCTCCAAAAGTCAATGAGAAAAATGTTTCATCAAAACCAGTAACTCCACCTGCATTGCCTAAACAAAATGTTGATAAAGGAAAAGCGGTTATCGAGAAACCAAAAGTTTTAGCTCCGGCCTTTTTAAGATGAGTACCACTAATGCGTCTGCCTCCACATCTAAAACATCTGGAACAAACGTCATAAGTTTAGAAAAGCACTCTAAAGAGACTAGGAAAGCTGAAACCACTTCTCTAGATAAGATTGTGAATCCTAATGAGTGTGCCTTACCTTCTACAGGACTAGGAAGCACCTCTAGGAGCAGCAGACTAAAGCCTAAGAGCAATACAAGGAACAATAGAGTCTCGCTGGCCTCTAAGAGTAGTAGCTTGAATAAAGAGAAGAAAGTAGAAGAACACCCTAGGAATTTACCGTTTTTGAATAAGAAAGACATTTCATCTGAATGTACTGAACCTATGAAATCTGCTAAGTTTAATGAATCTGTTGAATCTGTTTGTTTAACTTGCAAGAAATCTTTATCTAATGTTCATGATGATTGTGTTTCTAAGAATGAGATTGTTAAGCTTGTTAAGAAGAATGTTCCCAAAAGAACTTATGCTAATCGAATAGGAAGACTAGTTGCGAGACTTAGGCTTTACACTACTGATAGGGAGCATAATGTTTACTTTAGGGATGACATTTGGAAACCCACAGGTAGAACTTTCACACTCCAGAATGGTACAATGAGTGACCAACCAGAATACCCAGTTGAAAACTTCTTTGAGTGTGATCCGGAACCAAAATCAAAACGGTTTCCAAACTCTTCTTCTTCATTATTGGCGGTTATCGAAATATGTATTTGGATCGTCGACTCGGGTTGCTCCAAGCACATGACCGGGAATCTGAAGCTGCTGATCAATTTCGTCTGGAAATTCATGGGAACCGTGACGTTTGGAAATGATCATCTAGAAGCTATCATGGGTTATGGAGATCTACCTTTTGGAAATTATTTGATCACTCGGGTTTACTATGTCGAAGGATTGGGACACAATTTGTTTTCAGGTCGGGCGGTTACGTGATGCAGATTTAGAGGTTGCTTTTAGGAAAAATTCTTGCTTTGTTAGAAACTTGGATGGCACTGATCTCTTAACTAGGAATCGTGATACAAAATTGTATGCTATCGACATCAATCAAATGGCCTCTTCATCACCAATATGTCTTATGACACGAGCATCTGGAACACAGTCCGGGTTGTGGCACAGACGGTTATCCCATCTCAATTTCGACACCATCAACAAAATTGCCAAAGACAACATCGTCAACGGACTTCCAAAGTTCAAATACACCAAGGATCACTTATGTCCATCATGCGAACAAGGAAAAAGCAAAAGAGCATCATATAAACCCAAATCCGTACCTAGTTCGGAAGCAAGGTTGCATATGTTGCACATGGACTTATGTGGCCCAATGAGAGTTGAAAGCATTAATGGGAAAAAGTATATTCTTGTTATCGTCGATGATTATTCAAGATATACATGGGTTAAGTTTTTGAGATCAAAAGACGAAGCACCAGGCATCATCATCACCTTTTTGAAGCGTATTCAAGTACTTCTTCAAACTCCAGTAAGGGTTGTAAGAACGACAACGGCACATAATTCACTAATCAGGAGTTAAGAACCTATTTTGAAGATGTTGGAATCACACATCAGACATCAGTTGTTAGAACTCCACAGCAGAATGGGGTAGTTGAAAGAAGAAATAGAACTCTTGTGGAAGCTGCTCGCACAATGCTAATCTATTCTAGTGCACCGTTATTTCTATGGGTCGATCTTTGTTGCCACTGCTTTTTTCACTCAGAACCGATCCCTAATCCATCCTAGATTCAATAAAACCCCATATGAGCTTGTGAACAACAGAAAACCGGATATCTCTTACTTTCACGTATTTGGCGCTTTGTGCTATCCGACGAACGACAGAGAAGATCTAGGTAAATTGAAAGCTAAAGGTGATATTGGAATCTTCATTGGATATTCAGATAACTTGAGGGCATTCAGGGTGTATAACAGAAGAACTAGGAGGATCATGGAGACGATGAATGTGAAGTTTGATGAACTTTCACATATGGCTTCTGAGAGACTCGCTCTAGAACCCGCACTAAACCGACAGACTTCGGACACATCGGTTCAGGACTCGTACCACAAAGAGCTCAATCAACTTCGATTGACAATCCTAAAGAACAAGAATGGGAGAATTTCTTTGAGTTAATGTTCGATGAATACTATGGTGGAACTTCGACAAATGCATCAAACCATCATTCCGCTGCACCCGCTCAACATCATCCTCCACCACCAAAAGAAGATGCATCTACAACGGTCGAAACCAATGCACCAACTCCATCTACATCATCTACATCTACTACAGTTATTGCACCCGTTCTACTAGCAGTTGATGAGCAAAACCAAAACGATGCAACGTTAGATGAAGACTTATTTGAAAACCCGTTTGCTACGGAATCACTGAATCTTCTTCAATCTTACGAGAACCATCTAATTCGCATACGTATAACCAACGGTATCCTTCTACTCTGAAGTGGACTAAAGACCATCCGATTGAACAAGTTATTGGTGAACCTTCAAGGCCAATTCAGACGAGACGCCAACTTGCCACCGATTGCGACTTGTGCATTTACCTTTGCTCAATTAGCAATATAGAGCCAAAGAACATTCGCGAGGCAATGGCAGAACCCGCATGGATAGAAGCAATGTAGGAGGAACTTCTCCAATACCGTCTACATGACTCTTGGGATATGGTTCCAAGACCCATTGACGTTCGCGTCATTGATCTTAAATGGTTATGGAAAAACAAACGGGATGAAGAAATGACTGTCATTCGCAACAAAGCTCGTCTTGTGGCCAAAGGATACTGACAAGAGGAAGGGATAGACTTTGAAGAGTCATTCGCGCCGGTAGCTAGACTTGAGGCAGTCAGGATTTTCTTAGCCTATGCCGCTCACAAAAACATCATGGTTTATCGGATGGACATTAAGACCGCGTTCTTGAATGGAACTCTGAAAGAAGAAGTGTACGTGAGTCGGCCAGAAGGCTTCATAGACATGGAACATCCAGACTACGTCTACAAACTCAAAAAGGCAATCTATGGATTGAAACAAGCTCCGAGAGCGTGGTATGACGAACTGTCCTCTTTCCTTATCCTAAACAATTTCACCAAAGGAACAGTTGATCCTACCTTGTTTACACAAAAATGCAAAACGACATTTTGATTGTTCAGATTTATGTGGGCGACATCATCTTTGGGTCCACTAATCCGAATCTTTCAAAACATTTTGAAAATCTCATGAAAAGCAAATTTGAAATGTCCATGATGGGGAACTAAAATTCTTTCTTGGTTTACAAATACATCAATCCCCTCGTGGAATTTTTATAAATCAAGCTAAATACACGCCTGAGATTTTGAAAAATCATGGTATGGATAATTGTGACTCGGTCGGAACACCAATGGTAACTTCACCAAAAATTGGAGCCGATTTGTTTGGGAAACCTATTGATCCGAAGAAATATCGGAGCATGATTGGTTCTCTCATGTATCTTCTGCTAGTCGACCGGATATTCATTTTTTGTTTGCTTATTAGCACGGTTTCAGAGCAAAGCCTACCGACGCACCTCAAAGAGGTTAAAAGGATCTTTCGGTAACTGAAGACATCCATTCACATGGGACTTTGGTATCCGAAGGAATCCGGATTTGATCTAATTGCTTTTCAGGATGCGGACCACGCAGGTGATCAAGTTACAGCAAAAAGTACATCCGGAGGAGCACAATTTTGGGTGAAAAGTTAGTAAGCTGGTCTTCAAAGAAACAAGATTGCACTTCACTTTCAACCGCTGAAGCTGAGTATGTGTCTCTATCTGCGTGTTGTGCTCAAGTTCTATGGATGAGAACACAACTCACAGATTATGGCTTTACTTTCGATAAAATACCTATGTATTGTGACTCGAAAAGTGCCATAGCCATATCATGCAATCTGTTCATCACTCAAAGACTAAGCATATCGAGCCGCTATCACTTCATTAAAAGAGTACGTCGAAAATGGTACTGTTGAATTATTCTTCGTGAAGACTGATTACCAACTCGCCGATCTATTAACTAAAGCCCTTCCAAAAGAAAGGTTTGACTATTTAGTTCGACGAATTGGAATGCGAAGCCTAACCCCTGAGGAGTTAGAAAGTCTTCTCGAATCTTCTTGAAAATGATTTTCCAAAAAGCTTCGCTGTAAATATTTTTGAAAAACAAAATACAAAATTTGAAAAACCAACAAAAGCAAAATATAAAAATATAAAACTTTCAAAAAATACAAAAACAATATAAAATCAAAAATCCAAAAATATTCTTCTCACGACATGTCTCTCGTATAATCGATATTCTGTACGTTTCTAGAAATGTCATTCAACAATGATACGGGTATGTACAGATGCTTGAGCGAGAGTTCTTTATTGTTTTCTAAAACATGTCGTTTCTCAAAATTTCTTCATAAAATGGCTTTCGTATACTTCAGTACGAACCCCGGACTAAAATGATGACTTTTGATTATTTCAGATCAAAACTCGTGTTTTCAAAGAAAAATGTAGTGTACTCAAAAAGATTGTACATTTAAAAATGGTGAGAAATCATCATCATCTTGAGCACCTTTTCAAGATTGTTCAAAAAGATTTTCAAAATCTTTCAAAATATTTTGTGCTCAAGATAACTCCCTCTAAAACCCTTTAATTGATTATGCTTTATTAAAGGGGGAGTATAAAACTAAAATGTTCCATATTCATGCTTAAATCAAATCCGTTTGTCTCCCCAAAAGATTCTAAAATGTTGTTTAATCCGTTGATATCAAAAATATCACAAACATGCTATTTTTGAGGGGGAGGAGACGTGATTAAAAAGTGATCAAAAATGTTTAATGATCGTTTTTTGAATCTCATAATGAGCTCGACTCAGACGAAACCAATGAATTGACGGGAATCAAAGTCAGTAAATGTACCATCTCGAGAAACTTGTGATAGATATGCACCTTCATGGGTCTAACCTCCTTTTCAAGGAGTGTTTACATCTTCAAGTTAGTTATTAGAGCTAGTTGTCACCTAAAAACTAACAATGGAACTCTTTAACTAGGCAACGTAACCGTGTCTCGTGGGGAATTGTCTATCATGAGCCGATCAATTCAAAAAGTGCAAACTCTACCCTCTATGTGCAGATTTCTGTCAAAACTCATAAGCACATGTGAAGGGGGAGTGTTTCTGAAAATATAAAACTCTGAGTGTTTCAAACATGTTTTCTATCATAAACACTTTGAGAGATTTTCAAAGAAATTGGTTTTATGGCAACAATAGGACAGTCATGGAGTTATAAGGTGACTAAGGATAGGAAATTAGTCCTATGATCCGCCAGAGCCGGAGGGATCTACCCTAGGACATCACCAATAGTTTAGTATTAGAAGTCCTTAGGTATGATTGAAAAAAGGAGTAATGTGAGAAAGGAGAAAGAAGGAGTTGAAGAATTAAAAAGAAATGCAAAGAAAATGGTGAAAAGAAATAGCCCTCCATATTCAACCTTAGGGCAGAAACCGGGTTCAATACATATGCTACTGGTTGTCACTAGCTGACACTGGTATTGAAGACAAAGACGTCATGGACCCAGTGACGCACTGCACCCAACCTTCTAGCCACTCAATTCCTCTTAAAAGGATTTGTTTCATTCTCACTGGGAACCTTACATAATCTATCGATTTTCTCTTAGAGATTGTTGATATTGAAGAAGGAGACCCTCTCCCTAGTCTCCGCTCAGGAAAACCAAAATGCACTAATTGAGTCTAGAGCCACGAGATTCATCAAAAGATCTCATAGGAACACTTGACATGACATCGCTTGTTGTTCATCAATAAGGACACAAGTGATATATTATAGAGTCCTACGCAGATCTTAGCAATCTGCCAGAACATTTATGAGAAGTTTCACATCTGTGATCTTCAGTGATTGAATGGAAACTCCTGCCAGGGTCAACATCAAGCAGCCCTGACAGCAGGTCACTTCGGTAATTCTCCGTGGATTACGCTTAGTGTGTCTCAAACGGTCTACAGTCGTGAGGTGATGCTTGGTGTACCTCCGACTCATCGAAGCTGTAGATGTACTTGGTATATCGCGTTATCTCACTTGTGGGACTCGGTTAGGAACGGCCTCTGTGAGAATTAGAGACGTGTTTTCACACTATGCTATTAACACCCTCGAAATTCAAACTTGTAAGTGCTGGAATCCGCTTATTACTAACTGTTTTTATGTTTTCTTCTTATGGAAGCTTCGGAGCGGATGGATCGTGCAGACTCGCCACATGCTCATACCAACAACACATGAAAGTTCTCATCATAATCAAAGGCAACTCAAAGTTAAAGATGATTCTTCGTCAATGTCAAAGAATCTACAAAGTGTAAAGACTCGAGAACTTCATCATTGGAAACTCAAAGTCAAATAGAAGTGTGAGCATGGTGGAGAAAGGCGTGGAGACACCTAACCAACGAAGTTGACAACGGCAGACAACCACATTAATTGATCACAAAGCATGAAGGAACAAAGAATCAAGACTATTCAATATCTACGCACAAAGTTCGAGCTCAAGAAAAGTAAAGACCAAATAAAGTGGAGCATCTTTTGAATGACCACCCCTTAGGGGGAGATTGTTAGCCTTAATAGT
>OU343219.1:109085372-109134928 GCA_910596185.1 Chrysanthemum makinoi
TTTTCATGTTTATTACCATTCTCATCGACATTCTTCATCAACAAGCTTCATTTTTCTTTCATTCTCATTCAGTCATCAAGTGGATCTACGTTCATTGGTGTATATTCTTATTCACTTGGTTAAATCAAAAATGGCAACTTCGGATGCAATTGTTGAGGGAGAGAAGAGTGAATTTACTACATGTTGATGGATGTTTGAATAATGGTCATACGACTCTCCTCCAATGCCTAATGTTTTACTTACTAAGGATAAATGGGAGTTATTGTTTGGGATTCATTGTTTCAAGATATGTTTGATGAGTATTTCCAACCGCTAGCGAATGTTGATCATCTAAGAAGTACAACTCAGACTAATCAAGAAGCCCAATCTCTAGTTATTCCTCAAGGCGTTGATAATGACTATCATAATATTATAGTTGCACTCATGAATAATGATCCGCTCTTTGGTATTCCTTTGCCAAATCTTCACGGATTATTGTTCCTCTCAACGTGCACGCTATAAATCAACCACATGAACTTCAATAAAAATGACTACCTCATCCCCTCGAAGTTATTGGTGAATATTCGGTCGGTCTCTACATGTATACTTTTAGGAAAAATGCATTGATGTTGAGCAATCATTTGTTCGGTTCATTCATGGGTCAATGTACATCCGATTGTATGTTTATTCACGTGTTGGACATTTGACACAAATTGATTACTTCGGAGTTAATCATTTATCACTAATTTGAGATTGAAGTTGACTTTCACAAAGACGTGCTCTTATTTGATAACTTGCTCGGGCTTAAGAATTTGAGTTGAAGACTTGGTTTATCTAGTTACCGGCAGTCGGGGTGGATGGTTGAAGACACGGTTAACTATCACTATTAGGAGTTACGTTGTTTTACTTTCGGTGTCACATGCGGATGGCGGTGTGGATAATCGCAAAAGGTGTTAATGTCTCATACTTTGTTTGAGTAGTGAGTACTTAGAGATTTGCTTGAAGCATAAATTCTCTACCTTGTTCTTCCAACATTAGTGCAAGCATAAGTCACAAATGTGGGGAATTCGACTTCAGTTTCAAGTTTGGTATATCGGGTTTTCTTCATCAGTGGTCACTTCAAATTGTCTACATATGGGTTGATGAAGATAGTCAGAGAGAGTTTCTGTAGCGAGTTGATTCTCACGAGTTTAGTTAAGCTAATTGTTTGTTCTTCTCTATTTCAAGAGTATTTGGCATGTATAATGTGTTCTGATTACGAGGTATCAAAACCGGCAAGGGGAAGGAGATACACATCTAAACACACAACTAGTACACGTGATGAACTTAATACTTCTTCTCTATTGAAGTAATCCTGGGAAAGACAAATGTCATAACCTTGAGAGAAACTTCGGTGTTTAACTTCGTAGCCTTTGGTGTGTTATTCCAACTATTTGAGGGAAGGTTGTATTATTCCAACTATTTGGGGGAAGGATATATTATTCCAATCATTTGGGGAGAAGTGGTCTCTGGATACTTTTGGTATGTGTTAACTTCGGCTTTCGTAGGAAGAAATATGCGAAGAATATTTGGAGCGTGAGATGATATTGCTTATCGACATCTTCTATATGGTTTATGGTAGTGCTTCAGGTTATTGCTTCATGTACACAATGTAATGATGATTCCGATGAGATCGCAACCATCGGGGGAGAGATATGTGTACATCGAGGGGCACAACATGTTCACATATCGAGCTTAATCGGTTATTCGGAGTTGATATCCGAGAGAAGATCGGTGATTCAACCAGATTCTTGTGATGTCGTTGTCTATACTCTGGTTGGGTACTTGTGTACATTATGGGCTGATTGGTTATATGGAAGATAAGCTGGAATGCACAGGTAAAATGAAGATGTTGATATATTGTTCCCTGAATAGACAAGCTGGTAAATCTCGAAGAGTGCGTGTACATTGGGGCGCTGCGAGGTTCATGTGATTAGACTTAATCGGTTATTCCGGATTTCATAACCAGGAGACGATCAATGTTTCAACTTGTTACTTCGTTGTTCTCGTGATTCTTCGGGGTCTTTGAGCTTCATTCTATGAGACCGTTCTTATTCATTTCTACTTCTTGGGGAAATGGTCCTTATAGTTTGTCGGTTTGGGGGGAAGCTACCAAAGTCTCACTTTCAGAAGGCTCGAGTTCTGACGACGATTCAAGAGCCTCGAAAGCTTTGGTGGTGAAAGTTTAAGAGATGATGATTTCTTTCTTCTACAACATGCTAAACGATATCCTTATCTCGGTACTCATTTCATCATTCTCTTAAACTAAATTATCCTTTTTGTATATATATTTTTCAAAAAGCAAAATAGAAAAATATAAAATCAACAAAAATCCATAAAAATCAGAAAATTTGAAAAAAAATAAATAAATAAAATAAAATAAAATGTTTTTTTTTCCTCAAGACATGTCTTCTGGTATCGATAACATCTACGGTCTTAGAAATGTCATTCAATAATGGCACGGGACTTTAGATGAAGTTCGAGCAGGAGGTGTAAATACTTTTTTCAAAACATGTCTCAAACATAGCTTGCAGTTATTTCAAAACATGTTTTTTTTTCCTCAAGACATGTCTTCTGGTATCGATAACATCTACGGTCTTAGAAATGTCATTCAATAATGGCACGGGACTTTAGATGAAGTTCGAGCAGGAGGTGTAAATACTTTTTTCAAAACATGTCTCAAACATGGCTTGCAGTTATTTCAGACTGTAACCCGTGCTTAAACCATGGCTTGCTATTATTTTCGATAGCAACCCGTTCTTCAAGAAAGGAAAGTCTTTGCGCTAATCCAATTTTCAAAATTTTCGTGCACTTATCCTAAAACTTAATGAGGAAAGTAACTGCTGTTCCTACTCAAATATTTTTCCTTCAAAAATTCTTCAGAAAAATATTTGTTTTAACTAAAGGGTGGAAAATGAGTTGCTTAAAAATTAATCAGTTTCAGAGTTGTCGTAAAAATTGAAAACTCAATCAATGACTTCAGCGCTTTTAAACTTTTCAGAAAAATAAGTCATTGATTGAGGGGGAGAATGTTTTCAAATTTACATCATCTAACGGGCTTTCTTAATTATCCTACGTGCTTAATTAAAAATGATATTTGCCTATGTCGAATGACTAGGAATTTAGGATATGATTGTTAGGATTAGATGATTAGAGTTTGATAAACACATTATTCCCATGCTTTATATGAACTGATTGATATGTTGAATTGACTTTTATTAGTCGATTGTTGTTTGGGTGATGTCGACCACCATATATCTGTTTGTGTTGACTAACGTATGCAGGTATATTGGTATATAAGAATGTTCCCGATCCGGATCCCACAATAGAAGATGATTGGATGCGAATGGAAAGGGTAACTATATCTTGGGTTGACAAATGAAGAAGCGAGCTTAATTGGACTTCTATGGAAAGTTGGCATGAAATGCAGCGTAAGAGGTCTCCTTTGCATCGTGAGATGGTTTTCTTCATCATTAAATGAAGAAGCGGAGCTTAATTTGACCTCAGTTGGCATGAAAAAATGCAACGTAAGAAGTCTCACTGCTTCAGCAGATGGTTTTCTTCCAAGCCCTACAGTAACAACATAAGCTTCTCAACCACCTAACGTATCTTTATGCAGGAAATTTGATACCATTTTTTTTAAACAATTTTCAAATAATATTGTTTTTGAAAAATGGAAATATATTGGCTTTGAAAATTAATTGGACTTAATTTTGAAAATCACCGGACTTCAATTTATCAAAACTTAAGTCACTCAATCATCGACTACGGTCATCGATTGAGGGGGAGAGTGATTTAAAATAAAATATTTTTAAACGATATCTCTTCATAAAAGTCCGTTTGTACGTATTAATGTGGTGATCTAAAGATTTAATGTTATGTCATGGTATGATTTTTCTTTAGAATCAAGATCTTTCAAAATGAATTTTTACATTCTTGTTTGATTGTGAAATTGTTTTATTTTCCTAAAAGATCTCTTAAAACAATCATACCTGACACTAACAATCTTTAATGTCTTAAATTGATCCTTATCAGTCATTTTTCAAAATTAAATGTTGCCACGTCTTTCCTCAAAATTTTCTAAATGATTTAAATCAATCGGGATCCAAAATCTCAATTGGTTTGAAATTTTTGATCGGGGAGAGATCGTGATTTAAATCTCAAATCGGTTTTAAAGGGTGATTGTTTCAAAGCACTCCTTCCTTCATGTGTCAAACGATTTTGAAATACATAATGCACATGATTGTGGAGGAGCATTTAACCTAAAACCAAAGAGTATTTAAACAAGGCCACATTTTCTCCCATGTTTTCTAAACCTTATTAAATCACTTGGGATCCAAAATCTCAAAGGGTTTGATATTTTTGATCGGGGGAGAATTTGTGATTTAATAATGAAACTTGATTAAAGATGATCATTTTGATTCAAATGTGCATACTGCTCTCCCATATGTGCTAAACGCTTTCGAATCTCGAAGCACATATTGAGGGGGAGCATTTCAAAAGAAAATAAACTTTCAAAGTACAAAGATTTCTATGTTTCAACATAATGTACCTTGATTGATTTTCTAAACGGTTTTTTAATGGATTTTGTGATCGTGGATGCACTTCAAATGAACTCTTTCCTCTATGTGATAAAATGATTTCAAATATCCTATGCACATATTGAGGGGGAGAATTTACCAAAGAAAATCAAATGGCTTTTTCTACCGAAATTGTGATCAAGAAATTATTTCAAAGAACTCTTGCCTCCATGTGCTAAACAATTTAAAGATCATATGCACATGTTGAGGGGGAGCATTTTTAAATGATCAAAACTATTAAGGTACAAAATGATTTGATATTATATCACAAGTACCTTGATTGACTTTCCAAATGATTTTTCAACTGGTTTCAAGAAGGAAAGAACAATACCAAAAGACCGACCAATTTACTTTATGCATGGTGTTATAAGGATGGTTAGGTTAGGTATTCGTTCCCACGATCCTGCCGAGCGGAGGATCTACCCAGGGACAATCCACTAAATAGTGTAGAAGTCCTTAGGTATGATGAAAAAAGGAGAAAAGTGAGATATGGGAAGAGTGCAGACTGAGATAGAGCTAGAACTGGAATAAACCCAACAAGGTTCTAGTAATGAAGTATCGGTAAGCACTCAAGGGGTTGAAGAATGAAAAAGAATTGAATGTGAAAAAGGGTGAAATGAAATAGCCCTCCAATAATTTAACCTTAGAGGCGATAACGGGTTCAATACATATACTATTGGTGGTTACCAAGGTAACGCCGGTATTGAAGACAAGACGTCATGGACCCAGTGACGTACTCCACTACAACTTCCCAAGCTACTCAAGTTCCTCTTAAAAGGGCTTGTTTCATTCTCACGGGGAACCTACATAATCTATCGACTTTCTTTTAGAGATAGTTGATATTGAAGAAGGAGACCCTCTCCCTAGTCTCCGGAATAGGAAACCAAATGTGCACAATTGAGTCTAGAGCCAAGAGATCATCCACAATATCTCATTAGGACACAAAATTAATGAAGACTTGCTATTTCACACAATGTGGAAAGTAAGTATATATTTAGAGTCCTACGCATTATCCTTGTGGTATTGCCGGAACATCCGAGTGATATGAAAATATTCACGATGAAGATGGAAATCCTTCTAGAGCGAACATCAAACAAGCTCTTGGTGGGTGACATGTGAGATCTTTTCCAAAGATCAAACTTGTGACAACTGGATAGAAATGATGGGGCGATTCACTCTTGAATCAACCTTGGTCCAGGAAATGAATTGACGAATACTTTTGGAAAAACCGTTCGATGTGCAAATATTCTTTTGTCCAGCACATCGAATGTGTATTCATATTTCAAATTCAAAAAGTATCTCTGATTGAAAAAATACTTTTGGAAAAACCGTTCGATGTGCAAATTTCTTATTTTCTCTAGCACATCAAATGTGTACTATTTTCAAATACAAAAGGTATTTTGATTGAAAATTGATCTTTCTCATAAAACCTTCGTCGTATTGCAAAACTCTTTCTTCTAAGCAATACGAGATTGTTTTTTAAATCAATTTTTCATCAATCAGTGAATCTCAATTCGCTGGTTCACTCACTCCGTGTTGTCTTCTTTGAGACGTTCGTTTTGAGAACGACTAGAGCATTGCGAAACCCTGTCAAGGAGATTCTTGAAATTTTACCTGAACACAGGCGTACTTGTACTTGATCAGCGAGAACCGTGGGCCGTGTACCTCAATTCAACGAAAGTGATCAAAGACACTTTCGTGTGTTTTATGCTAACTGTTGCTTGCAGGTACATTTGGACGGTTGCGGTGATCGAATTGAGGAGTCAATCAAAGGCGCATGCTCACGGCATCCACACTTAATTGAAGAAATCATGACTTGTGCATATCTACGAACACGGCTCGATATTTATATACTATGTTTCCGCAACGCTGTTGAAAATATCATGAGCCAGTAAAGCTTCCGCTACTCTGATGAAAAGATGTCATGATCCAGAAAGTGTGAGCATGTCGGTCCAAAAGTCACAACATCACATGATGACAACACAACAAAGGGTTATCCAGAGATTTACTGTGGCTGATGATCTCAACAAAAGCTCGAAGATCATCAAAGATGTGGATCAGTTCAAAGACCTCCACTCAAAGTACAATACTATGCGGACTTTAAAGAATCGTTACTAAAGCACAAAGATTGCGGAATTGAAGAATTAAAGTCTACGAGCTCAAGACTGAAGATAAAATAGAATGCAAGGATTCAAAATGTAAAACATAGGGTGACCTCCCTTAGGGGGAGATTGTTAGGAATTAGAAATTCCATAGTGATGAGTCGGTCACCCCAAATATTATCTAGCATAAGTTAGCTCGTAGACATGTCGTTATTTACGTTATGTTGTAGTTAATTCATTAGTTAAGTAGCGTAGATTAGTTTAGAGTAACACCGTGGAGGAAGGACGGGTCTTTACCCATTGTATGCCTGATCCACAGTCCGAAGGAGGACATGTAGTATGTAACTATAAATACCCTCTACCTCCCAAGGTAGAGGGTTGGACCTTTCATTCTAATCTAACCTTTTCTCTTTTATTTACTTTCTCTCTCTAGAAAGGATCACATCTTCTACTTTCTCTCTCTAAAACTCTAAACCATACGCCCCATTTGATATGTTATGATGTGTTTATGAAATCCAATATGTTACATATCACATTCTCGAACATTTTGATGAAGTCAACAAATCTAATCGTCCCTAAAACATAGGAATGCAAGAACAAATGGTGTTTTCACTAGTCTTAGGAGGCAACTTAGAATTGTTAGGAAATTTACTACATGTTTGTATCATTTTCTTAGTTTTAGAGATATATGTATCATTTTCTTTGTTTTATTGAAAGAAACTACATGTTTGTATGCTATATAGTTATGTGAATATGTTTGGTGCAACAATACATAACTCATCTAGACGTTTAGGTCATACTCATATCTACATTGCTGCCAATAAGCTATAGGTACACGGTTCCCATGATTTTTCCTAGACGGATCCCTCAGATAAAGGATCCGGCGGAACTGTCTAACAGATTATATGCTTTGAGCTCATTTTGAACTCATTTGCAGGAAACAGTGCACCATATACTTGTTTTCTAACCGTTGTTTTGTAGATTTTCAAAATACACATGAAGACTTTGACACTCTCAACAAGGGGAGCTTTTCGTCAAAGCAAAGCATTGCAAAACACTTGCAATACATTCACTTTGGCTTTTTAATTACTTGACGCCCTCATCAAAAGGGAGCACTCGTCAAGGGGGATCATTTCGCCAAAACCATTGCAAAAATACTTGCAATATACTCGGTTAGCCTTCTTAATTACTTGACACCCTCAACAAAGGGAAGCATCCGTCAAGGGGGAGCTAAAACGATAATCTTTCTCTCATCTTACTACTTCTCTTTACTATGTGTTAGTTTGTTACCTTTTACAAGTTTTACTCAAAACCATTTTTCCACTATGTGTTAGTTTCTTTTCAACACTCTTTTTGTTTTGACAAAAAGGGGGAGAAGAGAGTAAAAACTCCAATTCAATTTTTACGAATTTTATTTTCTTCTTAAAATAATCTTATATTTTTTCATCAACAAAAAGGGGGAGATTATTAATACAAATAAACCATAAAAACATTTATTTATATTTTACGATCTTCTAATGTTTTGTCGATAACAAACGTAAAATCATTTTTACGAAATATATAAAATACGTAAAAGCTTTGAGGCAATAGTTTACTAACACACTTTTACTAAACATATTAAAACCATCAAAACATGTTAAGTAAATAAATTATATAAAACTATAGACATTTTTATAAAACACTAACAAGTAATATTGTTTGTTTACATCTTATAGAAATGTATATGTACTTTGTATATGTTGTAATGGGTAAGTAATGGGTAAAAACCAGAGTCCATAACCCATGATCCATTGACTAGGTATAATGAATCTTGTTGGGTAAGAGCCAAAGTCCATAGCCCATACCTATGGAGCATGATCCATAACCCATGACCCATTGCATGACATCATGCATGAAGTCATGTTGGATATTATCCATGATCCATAACCCAAAGTCCATGACCCATGACCCAAGATCCATAACCCATTGACTAGGTACATTGCATCTTGTTGGGTATCCATGATCTAAAGTTCATGACCCATGGTCCATAACCCATAACCCATAACCCGGTTTCCAACACAAAATCCAGACTAAACTGACCTAGTAGCCGGATCCCAGTATTTGCACTAACCGGATCCCTTTGGTGAGGGATCTGCCAGAATCGTGGGACAGTAGGCACATTTTGCCTATAAATAGTGAGCCATTTCTCTCTTTCTTACTACCGCTCTTAGATATACTTTCTCTCAATATTCTAACCTCTCTAACCACATATCTAAAGGATCATTCTATGTAGTTTTATCTTTCTGTGATTCTCTAGGTTCCTCTTAAAGGCGAGATCACCACCTCTTGAAGACGTGCAAGCTCAAGGTCATGAGTTTCTAAGCTTCGTCATCATCAAGACCACTGAAGTGCATCTTGTTGATAGTTCTTTCCTCCCTCCATAGAAGTGTTGAGTTGAAGGCATTAGTGAATGGTGCCGAAGGTGTACAATCGATATGGTGCATCAATGTACAAGTTGTGTAGTTTGCGTTAAAGGATGTAGATATCCTTTCTAGTATTGTAAAAACGGTATTGTATCTCCTTGGGGTAGTTGTATTGTGGTGTAAGTGCTGGGTATTAGTTCCTCCTTTGTAATGGAACTCGGTATCTAGCCTTGTACCGGATAAAGTGTAAGTGATGTTTTGATAGGTTTGGTTCTACCTCGTGGAAAAACTCGGTGTCTATCCTTGTACCGGATAAAGAGTAGGCGACATTGTGAAGGCTTCTCCGCCACATTAAGGAGCTTGTGTTGTATAGAGCTTAGAAACTCTCGAGTGGGGTACTCAAGGAGTGGAGTAGGGCAAGGAAGGTGTCCTTGTAGCCGAACCACTATAAGTACTCATGTCGTGGTTTTGTGTTCATTTACTCTTTATTTCTCGCATTACTTATTTATATTTTTATCTATCAATATCCAACACACAATCTAAATAGGTTAACATAAGTCGATCTAACTACTTTAAAACGAAGTTTTAAACGGTAAAACTATTCAACCCCCCTCTAGTTTTCCACAGTAATCTAGCGGTGACTTTTTGCTTTTATATAACTCATATGGAGTCATACCTAGGACAGGTCTAATTAAGATTCTATTTAAGATGTGTGTAGATGTGTCGACGACATTACATCAAAAATTTGAGTAATTGATCTTTCATTTTGCATGGTTCGACTCATTTCTTGTAGAGTACGATTCTTACGTTCTACTACCCCGTTTGATTGCGGAGTACGTGGAGCCGAGAAAGTGTGAGTGATTGGTCCCGAACCGTCAAGTTATCTCACGCAAGCTAGCCACTTGTGAATGACCAACCGTAAGAAACTCAAAACAGCTCAGAAACCAAATGCAATTTAAGATTAGAGGAATATAGGGGATTCCTGGGTCGTTAATTCCCACGGAGGATGAATTGGTGTATAAACACTTGATCAGATGATAGAATAATCACTAAGGATAGTGATCAATAAGGATTTTGATGGATAATTATACCTAAAGAAAAGATTTGTAAATTACAGCGACTTAAATGCAAATTAAAAGAAATTAAAAAGTTAAAATATATTAAATAAATGCTATCACTATTTTTATAATGATGAACGTTTAAAACCTAAAACGTACGTTTAAATAAAATTACGAAAACGTACAAAATAAAACGTGAGTTTTAAGAAATAAAATGCCTACAAATATGAAAATGACATTTTTACAAACCTAATGATAAAAGAAAATTATTAGAAAAAGAAAATTATTTTTATTACTATTTATCTAATTATTATTAATTAAAAACTATTTTTACTTAATTAATAATATCCTAAAATACAAGAAAATAGGAAATAAAACTAGAAAAATAAAATTATGACTTGGAAAAATCTAAAATATGAAAAGAGAATTTTCAAAACTATTTTTATATTTTTCTGATTATTTTTGTATTTTCTAGGAATTAAAAACTATTTAAAACTACTTAAATTACTTAAAAATACAAATTTAACTAAGAAAAATCTGGAAAAATAATTTTTTGACTTTTTATATTTATCTTAACTTAAGAAAAATGAAAAATTATTTTTTTGAAACTTTTCTGAATTATTTGGATTAAAAGCTATTTAAAAAGTGCTAAAAATTGATTTAAATGCAGAAAAATAGCAAACAGGCTTGGAAAAATCTGAAATTTTCAAGAAAAGTCTAAAACAATATATAGAATCTAGGAAAAATGGAAAAACATTAGGTTGTGTGAAGGAATAAGAAGCTGCAATACAATGTGCTTAATAATAAGCACTTAGGATAAGCTAAAAGGACCAAATGACTACCAAACTGATACAGAAGCTAAATTAAGCTAAAAGAACTTAAAAACAACTTATCTCAACTGCTCTTAACCACTGGAATGGCAAATTACACAGATTTGGTGTTTTTGCTAATAAGCTAAAAACAGGTTTAAGCAACTACTTTATGGATTAAAAATAAGCACAGAGATAAGCTGGAATTAAAAACCAAAAGTGGTGACCTAAAGTAAACCTGGCCAAGACCTCATAATCCAAAAACCAGACCTATACAAGCTCTTGTGAGCTTGTGACAAGCCTGCTTAAACCCACATGTGAGACTCGGTATAAACTGAGTCAGGTTACCTGAGGGCAAATAAGCACAAGTTGATAAGCAGTTTTAGGACTTGTAAAAAAATTACAAAAATCTGCAAAAATCACCATAAGAAATTAGACCAGTGGAAGTTTTTAAAACCACAAGATTCACATGATTTGGCCCAGAAATGAATCAAGGAAAATTCATCTCAGTTTGGCTCAAAACTGATTTTGCAAGTTTGACTTTTGAAGCAATTTAGAACTTTGACTTATTTGAAGTTTGATTCAAAATGGTGGACTGAGATTGATGTATATTGATGAAATGAAGTTAATGCAAGCTAAATCTATGAATTTTAAACACAAAACAAGAGTATGATTTTGTGAAACTCCAACAGTTAAGCAATAAGACAGATTAAAGTGATATTTGACTTTTGTTGTTCTAAAGTGCAAAACAAAGACTAGAATGAGTACAAGAAAAATACACAAGCATAAAACAGCAAGCTTTAACAACTGAGCAAACCTAAATTACAGCTAAACCACTTGATCCAAACACCCTTTATTGGACTGATAATGAGATTAAAACCAAACCAACTGTTACACTAACTCTTGCAAACAATTAAACTGAATCTGACTATGCTAAATACAACTTAATCAACAGGTTAGAACTAATCTAAATCACAAATACAAATACAAACACAATTATGCAAACTGAAATTAAAATGAAAATGAGCTATCCACTCACATGTGTCCAATTTGGTATGCAAGCTAAAACCAAACCCAAAATCACTATTCTAATCCATTTCCAACCCATTCCAACCTCTGCATCAACCCTTTATCCATTTCCATAAATGCTTGAACCAATGTCTCACCAAGATTGACTTTTGTTGATCAGGAATGAAATTTGCTTGAAACTGATACATAAGCTTACCAAAAGCTTTAAATAACTTAAATAAACTTATTTGATTTTAAAAATAAGCTATTAAAGGTTTAGACATAAGAATTTGAAAATGGATTTTGCAACAGTTAACATGAAGATTTGAAACTTAAGTGCAACCTTGAATTATCACTTGAAAACAAATTATATTGATGCAACAACTTAACTTGAGTACATAAGAACAGAGGATTACATTTTTAAACTTAAATTAAAACATTAATATTAGAAACAACATACATTTTAAAATAAAAACTAACTACTCTCTATTTCTTGCTTCTCTTCCTCTCTTTTATACCCAACTAGCTTCCACGTGTCCTCTTGATCAAATCCCATTCATAATTTCAGCCATTGGATGAGTAGAGTGTGTTTTGGCCGTTTGATCATTTGGCGGGAAAAGTGGTTTTTGACCACAGGCTCTGCATTTGCAACTAGGGGGGGTGGATAGGTGTGATGATGAGGGGGGTTGAGGTGTGATAGGATAAGGTGAGAGGTGGATGGGAGAGGTGTTAAGCTTTTGCAGGCAAGTGGTGGGAGGACAGGGATAAGGTAAGGAGGAGGTGGCGGGATAAGGAGGTGTTTGACTTGGGTTTGACCTGGCAGTCCAAAACAGGGAAGGGGGGTCAAAATGTGTATAAAGGCAGGGGTCTAAATGTGCAAAGGGTCATGGGTTCATTTGGTTTAGAATACAAGGACCACTTTTGCAATTTCTCCAATCATGAAGGACCATATCTGCCAATTTCTCAAACTGTCACAAGGACCAAAGCTGACAAGTTCCAATAGTACAAGGACCATTTTTGACATTTTATAATTTCCAAGGACTATTTTTGCCAAATTTCAAAGTTTAGGGACCTAAGTTGTAAATTTGAAATTTTAAATCTCAAGGACCAATTTTGACAACTTAAGAATCCCTAGGGACTTAAAATGATATTTTTCTTTATTTAGATTTACCAGGGACTATTTTTGACAACTTTTGAAACTTGGGGACTAAAGCGCCAATTATGCAAACTTAATACGTTTTTCACTAGATTTTGATATTTTTGCATTTAAAACACATAAAACACTTATTTGTGATATTTTTATCATTTTGATGCATTTCGAGTGTTTTCGGATGCTTTTGCAGTTTAAATGGTACAAAAATGATGAGTATTTAGACACTCATTAATCCCCCACACTAAGATATTGCTAGTCCCTAGCAATGTTTTGAAAAAAATTAATGGATTTCATCTCTTTACCAAAAGCCATTACTTCTGGAGTAGCCAAATGTTTCAGTTCAAGTAAGAACCTTGGTACACCGATAACCAAGTGATTTTGAGCAAATCACCGACTTTCAGCGGATTTGATTTGTCTTTACGAAGCCGTTTATACGGACTAGCCAACTCTTTAGATAAATTATCAATATTATCTTTGGTGAGCTGATTACCAATTATGGTTTTTCCACTGCCTTTACCACAAGCCATAAACTTGCGGGCTAGCCAACTCTTCACTTTTAAGGATATGGTGAGTTGAATACCATACAATTTTGGGCAAATTGCAAGCCGTCAACGGATTTGAGATATCTTTACCAAGAGCCGTTTGCTCTTGGATTAGCCAGTCCTTATGTGGGTTAGACATGGTGGAGTGATTACCATTTGTTGTGTTTAGTACATAGTACTTCCACTAAAAAATTTTAAAATTTGGCCATTTTGGGGAAAAAGGGACTAAAAGGGTACATTTATGATCAAAATTAAGCGAATTTCCCCACACTTAGAAATGAATATTGTCCTCAATATTCAAAGTACCGGCTGTTATGCGGAAACTTAGAACGTAAAAAGATAACATTACTAGCTAAGTGTAGAAACACAACAATTATTCTCTTTTTAATATTTACAATTTTCATTCATTTTTAAGATCTATATACAACATGTGGGGCATCTCCCCACACTAGGGTGGTACACACGGGTGAAAACCCATGTTTAACTCTTGTTTTTGATTACCGAGTCGCTAGCTTGACTCGACCCGAATTAATTTGTTCATGGGGAAGTAAGTGGAAGAGACAATCTCCATCGGACTTTCATTCAAGATGTTTGGACAAACATTTGATGCACGTGAAAGTTCCACACCGATAAGATCTGAGAGCAGACCCGGCTCACAAATGGTACATGGAAATGCGGGGTCAAAGATAATGTCTTCATTCCCGAAGGAGTGAAGAACATGAGAAGTGACAGAATATATGAAGAAAAGAAAGAAAATCATGATAAAAATCATGACTAACTCTTCATCCTCAATAGGAGAATTCATAGTTTCATGAATCTCCTCGGTTAAGTTTACTTGATCAAGACATACTATGGGTGTGTCTAGATCAAAGTAGAAATTATCATACTCCGGTGGAGATATGATATGAGTGAGTTCATCGGCGAACTCCTCGTGAAGAAGAATCAATCACCGGATGTAAATCTGTGAATTCTTGTTCTCTTGTAGACTCATCACTATCCTCAATCGAGTATCAAAGAGTGGATTCTCGAGAATTAAAGTGAATTCAAAGTCTAATTCAAATAGAGGATTGGTGAAAGTAGTTTTGAATGTTTCAGGAACAAAGTGATTAATATTCTCTATTGGACTGTTGGGATAAGAAGTGAGTGAACGATCATTATCAAGGAGACTTTCGGTCTCTCCCGGATCGACTTTGAAATCAACAAGACTATCATTACTTTCCGATGAAAGTGGATTGATGTGAGTGAGTTCATCGGTGAACTCCTCAAGAAGATGATCGACATCAGATGTGGGAGTGATGCCTCAACATACTCGATGTTTCCATAAAAGTACAATCGTCGCTAACATGGAGAAAGTTTCAAAATGATCTTTTGAACACTCAAAAGGGGAAATAGAATCACACATATGATCAGAAGTTCCTTGTGACTCTCTCGGGATTGGGACAAGGTTCTCAACACTAGACTTTATGAATTAGTCCGATTCCTTTTCAGGAACAGTGTCAAGATGCTCATCCCCATGTTTAGAGAGTGAGTGGGAATATCGGGTGTGATAACAACGGACTGAGGGAGTTGAGAAGGACTAGCATACATATGTTTTATACTTTCCATTTGTTCTTATGCTAGTAATTCCATCATAGTCTTTTCTCCCTGATTTTTCATGGAAGGAATTTCAAGTGATGAACTTGATGAACCTGTACAAAATTGACGAATATCAAGGGTAACTTCATCATCATCGTCATCGAGGAATGAAAGCGGAATCGAGAGCTAGATTTGGCTGCTTTTTACTTTGCAATTGATTCCCTAATAGATTTTTCAAAGGCAATCTGGGAATCTAATTTAGCGACCGCTCTTGACTAACAAAACTTCCATGAATTTCTCATTTGGATTATCTTGGGAGTGTTTACATTCCTTCAAATCTTTCACTAAATCCAAAAGATCAAGGAGAAGATTTTGAGGAAGTGGGTCAGGCTGAGGTGGTGCCTGATTCATTTGGTACTGTAGAGGTTGGTCATGATACGAAGAGTCGTAATTGTTACAAGGAAATGGATTCCTTGTTTGACAATCGAGCTAAAGTGAGGACCTCCACAATATTCTACAATAAAAGCTGATGTGGCTGTGATTTGTATGTGTGGTAGTCATAATTGTTATCAAGAACACGCTCATAGACAAGCGTATTTCGCGATTGACAATCAGAACTGGAGTGTGAACCACCACAGTACTCACAGATAAAGCTGCTGAGTCTCACGTGTGGTAGGCGATGGAATAAATCGGTTGTGTTATGGTAGGAATAGGGATCACGGTTATAGGCAGACCCGTTTCCTGATTCCACCATGCTACAACTGGGGCAATTGCCACCATTATAAGGACCACCACACCATTGGCAACCAAGAGGGTGAGGATAAGACATAGAAAGAATCAAAGGGTTCGGAGGGTAGAAATGAAGAATCAAAAAAAGTAAGAGGGTAAAGAGGAATATTTTTGGTATTTTTGAAAAACATGTTATAAAACAAAGAATGAAAATATTTTTGGTGTTGTTAACACTTTAGGAAAAGTGTTAATAAACTTTTTGATTTTGATTAACTTTACAAAAAGCATTTTACAAAAGGGTGGTATATGTGCAAGAATGGATCGGAAATGCTTAAAACAAACTTACAGACCTCCCCGGCGTGGCCAAAATTTGATTGGTTCCGAACCGTCAAGTTATCTCACGCAAGCTAGCCACTTGTGAATGACCAACCGTAAGAAACTCAAAGCAGCTCGAAACCAAATGCAATTTAAGATCGAGGAGGAATATAGGGGATTCCTGGGTCTTTAAGTCCCACGGAGGATGAATTGGTGTATAAACACTTGATCAGATGATAGAATAATCACTAAGGATAGTGATCAATATGGATTTTGATGGATAATTATACCTAAAGAAAAGATTTGTAAATTACAGCGACTTAAATGCAAATTAAAAGAAATTAAAAAGTTAAAATATATTAAATAAACGCTATCACTATTTTTATAATGATGAACGTTTAAAACCTAAAACGTACGTTTAAATAAAATTACGAAAACGTACAAAATAAAACGTGAGTTTTAAGAAATAAAATGCCTACAAATATGAAAATGACATTTTTACAAACCTAATGATAAAATAAAATTATTAGAAAAATAAAATTATTTTTATTACTATTTATCTAATTATTATTAATTAAAAACTATTTTTACTTAATTAATAATATCCTAAAATACAAGAAAATAGGAAATAAAACTAGAAAAATAAAATTATGACTTGGAAAAATCTAAAATATCAAAAGAGAATTTTCAAAACTATTTTTATATTTTTTTGATTATTTTTGTATTTTCTAGGAATTAAAAACTATTTAAAACTACTTAAATTACTTAAAAATACAAATTTAACTAAGAAAAATCTGGAAAAATAATTTTTTGACTTTTTATATTTATCTTAACTTAAGAAAAATGAAAAATTATTTTTTGAAACTTTTCTGAATTATTTGGATTAAAAGCTATTTAAAAAGTGGTAAAATTGATTTAAATCACAGAAAAATAGCAAACAGGCTTGGAAAAATCTGAAATTTTCAAGAAAAGTCTAAAACAATATATAGAATCTAGGAAAAATGGAAAAACATTAGGTTGTGTGAAGGAATAAGAAGCTGCAATACAATGTGCTTAATAATAAGCACTTAGGATAAGCTAAAAGGACCAAATGACTACCAAACTGATACAGAAGCTAAATTAAGCTAAAAGCACTTAAAAACAACTTATCTCAACTGCTCTTAACCACTGGAATGGCAAATTACACAGATTTGGTGTTTTGGCTAATAAGCTAAAAACAGGTTTAAGCAACTACTTTATGGATTAAAAATAAGCACAGAGATAAGCTGGAATTAAAAACCAAAAGTGGTGACCTAAAGTAGACCTGGCCAAGACCTCATAATCCAAAAACCAGACCTATACAAGCTCTTGTGAGCTTGTGACAAGCTACTTAAACCCTGTCAGACTCGGTATAAATGAGTCGGTTACCTGAGGGCAAATAAGCACAAGTTGATAAGCAGTTTTAGGACTTGTAAAAAATTACAAAAATCTGCAAAAATCACCATAAGAAATTAGACCAGTGGAAGTTTTTAAAACCACAAGATTCACATGATTTGGCCCAGAAATTAATCAAGGAAAATTCATCTCAGTTTGGCTCAAAACTGATTTTGCAAGTTGACTTTTGAAACAGAATTTAGAACTTTGACTTATTTGAAGTTTGATTCAAAATGGTGGACTGAGATTGATGTATATTGATGAAATGAAGTTAATGCAAGCTAAATCTATGAATTTTAAACACAAAACAAGAGTATGATTTTGTGAAACTCCAACAGTTAAGCAATAAGACAGATTAAAGTGATATTTGACTTTTGTTGTTCTAAAGTGCAAAACAAAGACTAGAATGAGTACAAGAAAAATACACAAGCATAAAACAGCAAGCTTTAGCAACTGATCAAACCTAAATTACAGCTAAACCACTTGATCCAAACACCCTTTATTGGACTGATAATGAGATTAAAACCAAACCAACTTTTACACTAACTCTTGCAAACAATTAAAGCTGAATCGACTATGCTAAATACAACTTAATCAACAGGTTAGAACTAATCTAAATCACAAATACAGATACAAACACAATTATGCAAACTGAAATTAAAATGAAAATGAGCTATCCACTCACATGTGTCCAGCTGGTATGCAGGCTAAAACCAAACCCAAAATCACTATTCTAATCCATTTCCAACCCATTCCAACCTCTGCATCAACCCCTTATCCATTTCCATAAATGCTTGAACCAATGTCTCACCAAGATTGACTTTTGTTGATCAGGAATGAAATTTGCTTGAAACTGATACATAAGCTTACCAAAAGCTTTAAATAACTTAAATAAACTTATTTGATTTTAAAAATAAGCTATTAAAGGTTTAGACATAAGAATTTGAAAATGGATTTTGCAACAGTTAACATGAAGATTTGAAACTTAAGTGCAACCTTGAATTATCACTTGAAAACAAATTATATTGATGCAACAACTTAACTTGAGTACATAAGAACAGAGGATTACATTTTTAAACTTAAATTAAAACATTAATATTAGAAACGACATACATTTTAAAATAAAAACTAACTACTCTCTATTTCTTGCTTCTCTTCCTCTCTTTTATACCCCACTAGCTTCCACGTGTCCTCTTGATCAAATCCCATTCATAATTTCAGCCATTGGATGAGTAGAGTGTGTTTTGGCCGTTTGATCATTTGGCGGGAAAAGTGGTTTTTGACCACAGGCTCTGCATTTGCAACTAGGGGGGGTGGATAGGTGTGATGATGAGGGGGTTGAGGTGTGATAGGATAAGGTGAGAGGTGGATGGGAGAGGTGTTAAGCTTTTGCAGGCAAGTGGTGGGAGGGCAGGGGATAAGGTAAGGAGGAGGTGGCGGGATAAGGAGGTGTTTGACTTGGGTTTGACCTGGCAGTCCAAAACAGGGAAGGGGGGGTCAAAATGTGTATAAAGGCAGGGGTCTAAATGTGCAAAGGGTCATGGGTTCATTTGGTTTAGAATACAAGGACCACTTTTGCAATTTCTCCAATCATGAAGGACCATATCTGCCAATTTCTCAAACTGTCACAAGGACCAAAACTGACAAGTTCCAATAGTACAAGGACCATTTTTGACATTTTATAATTTCCAAGGACTATTTTTGCCAAATTTCAAAGTTTAGGGACCTAAGTTGTAAATTTGAAATTTTAAATCTCAAGGACCAATTTTGACAACTTAAGAATCCCTAGGGACTTAAAATGATATTTTTCTTTATTTAGATTTACCAGGGACTGTTTTTGACAACTTTTGAAACTTGGGGGACTAAAACTGCCAATTATGCAAACTTTATCGTTTTTCACCGATTTTTATATTTTGCATTTAAAACACATAAAACACTTATTTGTGATATTTTTATCATTTTGATGCATTTCGAGTGTTTTGATGTTTTTGCAGTTTAAATGGTACAAAAATGATGAGTATTTAGACACTCATCAATCCCCACACTAAGATATTGCTAGTCCCTAGCAATGTTTTAGAAAACTTAATGGATTTCATCTCTTTACCAAAAGCCATTACTTCTGGAGTAGCCAAATGTTTGAGTTCAAGTAAGAACCTTGGTACACCGATAACCAAGTGATTTTGAGCAAATCACCAGCTTTCAACGGATTTGATTTGTCTTTACCGGAAGCCGTTTGCTTCTGGACTAGCCAACTCTTAGATAAATTATCAATATTATCTTTGGTGAGTCGATTACCAATTATGGTTTTCCACTGCCTTTACCACAAGCCATAAACTTGCGGGCTAGCCAACTCTTCACTTTTAAGGATATGGTGAGTTGAATACCATACAATTTTGGGCAAATTGCAAGCCGTCAACGGATTTGAGATATCTTTACCAAGAGTCGTTTGCTCCTGGATTAGCCAGTCCTTATGTGGGTTAGACATGGTGGAGTGATTACCATTTGTTGTGTTTAGTACATAGTACTTCCACTAAAAAAATTTAAAATTTGGCCATTTTGGGGAAAAAGGGACTAAAATGGTACATTTATGATCAAAATTCGCGAAATTTCCCCACACTTAGAAATGAATATTGTCCTCAATATTCAAAGTACCGGCTGTTATGCGGAAACTTAGAACGTAAAAAGATAACATTCTAGCTAAGTGTAGAAACACAACAATTATTATCTTTTTTAATATTTACAATTTTCATTCATTTTTAAGATCTATATACAACATGTGGGGCATCTCCCCACACTAGGGTGGTACACACGGGTGAAAACCCATGTTTAACTACTGTTTTTGATTACCGAGTCGCTAGCTTGACTCGACCCGAATTAATTTGTTCATGGGGAAGTAAGTGGAAGAGACAATCTCCATCGGACTTTCATTCAAGATGTTTGGACAAACATTTGAAGCACGTGAAAGTTCCACACCGATAAGATACAGAGATAGACCCGACTCACAAATGGTACATGGAAATGCCGGGGTCAAAGATAATGTCTTCATTCCCGAAGGAGTGAAGAACAGGAGAAGTGACAGAATATATGAAGAAAAGAAAGAAAATCATGATAAAAATCATGACTAACTCTTCATCCTCAATAGGAGAATTCATAGTTTCATGAATCTCCTCAGTTAAGTTCACTTGATCAAGACATATTATGGGTGTGTCTAGATCAAAGTAGAAATTATCATACTCCGGTGGAGATATGATATGAGTGAGTTCATCGGCGAACTCCTCGTGAAGAGAATCAATCACCAGATGTAAATCTGTGAATTCTTGTTCTACTGTAGACTCATCACTATCCTCAATCTGAGTATCAAAGAGTGGATTCTCGGAAATTAAAGTGAATTCAGAGTCGAATTCAAATAGAGGATTGGTGAAAGTAGTTTTGAATGTTTCAGGAACAAAGTGATTAATATTCTCTATTGAATTTGTTGGGATAAGAAGTGAGTGAACGATCATTATCAAGGAGACTTTCAATCTCTCCCAGATCAGCTTTGAAATCAACAAGACTATCATTACTTTCCGATGAAAGTGGATTGATGTGAGTGAGTTCATCGGTGAACTCCTCAAGAAGATGATCAGCATCAGACTGTGGGAGTGATGCCTCAACATACTCGATGTTTCCATAAGAAGTACAATCGTCGCTAACATCGGAGAAAGTTTCAAAATGATCTTTTGAACACTCAAGAGGGGAAATAGAATCACACATATGATCAGAAGTTCCTTGTGACTCTCTCGGGATTGGGACAAGGTTCTCAACACTAGACTTTATGAATTCGTCCGATTCCTTTTCAGGAACAGTGTCAAGAAGCTCATCCCCCATGTTTAGAGAGTGAGTGGGAATATCGGGTGTGATAACAACAGTCTGAGGGAGTTGAGAAGGACTAGCATACATATGTTTTATACTTTCCATTTGTTCTTATGCTAGTAATTCCATCATAGTCTTTTCTCCCTGATTTTTCATGGAAGGAATTTCAAGTGATGAACTTGATGAACCTGTACAAAATTGACGAATATCAAGGGTAGCTTCATCATCATCGTCATCAGGAATGAAACGGAATCGAGAGCTAGATTTGGCTGCTTTTTCCTTTGCAATTGATTCCCTAATAGATTTTTCAAAGGCAATCTGGGAATCTAATTTAGCGACCGCTCTTGACTAACAAAACTTCCATGAATTTCTCATTTGGATTATCTTGGGAGTGTTTACATTCCTTCAAATCTTTCACTAAATCCAAAAGATCAAGGAGAAGATTTTGAGGAAGTGGGTCAGGTGAGGTGGTGCACGATTCATTTGGTACTGTTGAGGTTGGTCATGATACGAAGAGTCGTAATTGTTACAAGGAAATGGATTCCTTGTTTGACAATCGAGCTAAAGTGAGGACCTCCACAATATTCACATGATAAAAGCTGATGTGGCTGTGATTTGTATGTGTGGTAGTCATAATTGTTATCGGGAACACTGCTCATAGACAAGCGTGTTTCCGATTGACAATCGAGCTGGAGTGTGAACCACCACGGTACTCACAACAGTAAAAGCTGCTGAGTCTCACAGTGTGGTAGGCGATGGAATAAATCGGTTGTGTTATGGTAGGAATAGGGATCCGGTTATAGAGCAGGACCCGTTTCTGATTCCACCATGCTACAAGCGGGGCAATTGCCACCATTATAAGGACCACCACACCATTGGCAACCAAGAGGGTGAGGATAAGACATAGAAAGAATCAAAGGGTTCCGGAGGGTAAGAAATGAAGAATCAAAAGGGTAAGAGGGTAAAGAGGAATATTTTTGGTATTTTTGAAAAACATGTTATAAAAACAAAGAATGAAAATATTTTTGGAGTAGTTAACACTTTAGGAAAAGTGTTAATAAACTTTTTGATTTTGATTAACTTTACAAAAAAAACTGTTTACAAAAAGGGTGGTATATGTACAAGAATGGATGCGGAAATGCTTAAAACAAACTACTGACCTCCCGGCAGTGGCCAAAATTTGATTGGTTCCGAACCGTCAAGTTATCTCACGCAAGCTAGCCACTTGTGAATGACCAACCGTAAGAAACTCAAAACAGCTCAGAAACCAAATGCAATTTAAGATCAGAGGAATATAGGGGATTCCTGGGTCTTTAAGTCCCACGGAGGATGAATTGGTGTATAAACACTTGATCAGATGATAGAATAATCACTAAGGATAGTGATCAATAAGGATTTTGATGGATAATTATACCTAAAGAAAAGATTTGTAAATTACAGCGACTTAAATGCAAATTAAAAGAAATTAAAAAGTTAAAATATATTAAATAAACGCTATCACTATTTTTATAATGATGAACGTTTAAAACCTAAAACGTACGTTTAAATAAAATTACGAAAACGTACAAAATAAAACGTGAGTTTTAAGAAATAAAATGCCTACAAATATGAAAATAACATTTTTACAAACCTAATGATAAAAGAAAATTATTAGAAAAATAAAATTATTTTTATTACTATTTATCTAATTATTATTAATTAAAAACTATTTTTACTTAATTAATAATATCCTAAAATACAAGAAAATAGGAAATAAAACTAGAAAAATAAAATTATGACTTGGAAAAATCTAAAATATCAAAAGAGAATTTTCAAAACTATTTTTATATTTTTCTGATTATTTTTGTATTTTCTAGGAATTAAAAACTATTTAAAACTACTTAAATTACTTAAAAATACAAATTTAACTAATAAAAATATGGAAAAATATTTTTTTGCCTTTTTATATTTATCTTAACTTAATAAAAATGAAAAATTATTTTTTTGAACCTTTTCTGAATTATTTGTATTAAAAGCTATTTAAAAAGTGCTAAAAATTAATTTAAATGCAGAAAAATAGCAAACAGGCTTGGAAAAATCTAAAATTTTCAAGAAAAGTCTAAAACAATATATAGAATCTAGGAAAAATGGAAAAAAATTAGGTTGTGTGAAGGAATAAGAAGCTGCAATACAATGTGCTTAATAATAAGCACTTAGGATAAGCTAAAAGGACCAAATGACTACCAAACTGATACAGAAGCTAAATTAAGCTAAAAGCACTTGAAAACAACTTATCTCAACTGCTCTTAACCACTGGAATGGCAAATTACACAGATTTGGTGTTTTGGCTAATAAGCTAAAAACAGGTTTAAGCAACTACTTTATGGATTAAAAATAAGCACAGAGATAAGCTGGAATTAAAAACCAAAAGTGGTGACCTAAAGTAGACATGGCCAAGACCTCATAATCCAAAAACCAGACCTATAAAAGCTCTTGTGAGCTTGTGACAAGCCTGCTTAAACCCCTGTGCAGACTCAGTATAAACTGAGTCAGTTGCACATGGCAAATAAGCACAAGTTGATAAGCAGTTTTAGGACTTGTAAAAAAATTACAAAAATCTGCAAAAATCACCATAAGAAATTAGACCAGTGGAAGTTTTTAAAACCACAAGATTCACATGATTTGGCCTAGAAATGAATCAAGGAAAATTCATCTCAGTTTGGCTCAAAACTGATTTTGCAAGTTTGACTTTTGAAACAGAATTTAGAACTTTGACTTATTTGAAGTTTGATTCAAAATGGTGGACTGAGATTGATGTATATTGATGAAATGAAGTTAATGCAAGCTAAATCTATGAATTTTAAACACAAAACAAGAGTATGATTTTGTGAAACTCCAACAGTTAAGCAATAAGACAGATTAAAGTGATATTTGACTTTTGTTGTTCTAAAGTGCAAAACAAAGACTAGAATGAGTACAAGAAAAATACACAAGCATAAAACAACAAGCTTTAACAACTGAGCAAACCTAAATTACAGCTAAACCACTTGATCCAAACACCCTTTATTGGACTGATAATGAGATTAAAACCAAACCAACTATTACACTAACTCTTGCAAACACTTAAACTGAATCTGACTATGCTAAATACAACTTAATCAACAGGTTAGAACTAATCTAAATCACAAATAGAGATACAAACTCAATTATGCAAACTGAAATTAAAATGAAAATGAGCTATCCACTCACATGTGTCCAGCTGGTATGCAGGCTAAAACCAAACCCAAAATCACTATTCTAATCCATTTCCAACCCATTCCAACCTCTGCATCAACCCCTTATCCATTTCCATAAATGCTTGAACCAATGTCTCACCAAGATTGACTTTTGTTGATCAGGAATGAAATTTGCTTGAAACTGATACATAAGCTTACCAAAAGCTTTAAATAACTTAAATAAACTTATTTGATTTTAAAAATAAGCTATTAAAGGTTTAGACATAAGAATTTGAAAATGGATTTTGCAACAGTTAACATGAAGATTTGAAACTTAAGTGCAACCTTGAATTATCACTTGAAAACAAATTATATTAATGCAACAACTTAACTTGAGTACATAAGAACAGAGGATTACATTTTTAAACTTAAATTAAAACATTAATATTAGAAACGACATACATTTTAAAATAAAAACTAACTACTCTCTATTTCTTGCTTCTCTTCCTCTCTTTTATACCCAACTAGCTTCCACGTGTCCTCTTGATCAAATCCCATTCATAATTTCAGCCATTGGATGAGTAGAGTGTGTTTTGGCCGTTTGATCATTTGGCGGGAAAAGTGGTTTTTGACCACAGGCTCTGCATTTGCAACTAGGGGGGGTGGATAGGTGTGATGATGAGGGGGGTTGAGGTGTGATAGGATAAGGTGAGAGGTGGATGGGAGAGGTGTTAAGCTTTTGCAGGCAAGTGGTGGGAGGGCAGGGGATAAGGTAAGGAGGAGGTGGCGGGATAAGGAGGTGTTTGACTTGGGTTTGACACAGGCGATCCAAAACAGGGAAGGGGGGTCAAAATGTGTATAAAGGCAGGGTCTAAATGTGCAAAGGGTCATGGGTTCATTTGGTTTAGAATACAAGGACCACTTTTGCAATTTCTCCAATCATGAAGGACCATATCTGACAATTTCTCAAACTGTCACAAGGACCAAAACTGACAAGTTCCAATAGTACAAGGACCATTTTTGACATTTTATAATTTCCAAGGACTATTTTTGCCAAATTTCAAAGTTTAGGGACCTAAGTTGTAAATTTGCAATTTTAAATCTCAAGGACCAATTTTGACAACTTAAGAATCCCTAGGGACTTAAAATGATATTTTTCTTTATTTAGATTTACCAGGGACTGTTTTTGACAACTTTTGAAACTTGGGGGACTAAAACTGCCAATTATGCAAACTTTATACGTTTTTCACCAGATTTTGATATTTGTGCATTTAAAACACATAAAACACTTATTTGTGATATTTTTATCATTTTGATGCATTTCTGAGTGTTTTCAGATGTTTTTGCAGTTTAAATGGTACAAACATGATGAGTATTTAGACACTCATCAGTGAGTAATACCATTAGTGTTACAAAAAGCTCTTAATTGTACTTCGTTATCAAACTCCCGACCATGATCCGTACGGATCGACACTATTGGAGAACCTTGTTGTTTTGAATTTTCTTACTTAAGATTTCAGTGATCAAAAGCTTTGGTTTGTTTTTCAAAAATCTAGTTCATGTATACCTTGGGTAGTCGTCCACTATTACAAAAGTATAGAAGTTTTCTACCTAATTTTAACTAGCCGATGGACCAAATAAATCCATGTGTAAAAGTTCTAGACACTTACGTAGTGTTTGGTATGTTGTAATCAAAGCCATAATGGAAAATATTATTACAATGTAATGAATAAATGTTGTTTGTTTACATTTATAGAATTTAATGATGCATTACAAGTAATGACCCACTACACCAAAATCATTCCTTAGGGGTCCCCTACTTTTTTTTCATTACATCTTGTAATTGATTGAAAATTACATAAAACTCCATCATTAATTAACCTCATTAAAATAAACTTTGTATCTGATAATGATTTAAAACATATATTTTTAGGGGGTCATTTAAGCCCTAAATCGACACATTTTATATCCGTTACTACTTAAAATCGTTCATTTTCACATTTTAGGTCTTTTGGAAGCAAAATCTTTGGAATGAAGCACATATGGACGAAAAGGAGAGAAAACATGAAAGAAAATGGCAAAGTCAATATCAAGGCACTTCAGCACACTTGACGGCGTCCCAACCAAAGGGCGACGCCGTCCCTCTATAGAAGACTTGATTAAAAGTGCACGAGATGGCTCATCAGAATTTCTGGTCCAAAAGCCTGACGGCGTCACGCCTAAACTCTGGAAGGCGTCACTCATAAATTTTACAAAAGACACCCAGGAACCATGATTCAGACGACGTCCCTATTTAAGACTGACGGCTTCACACATCTCAACTGACGTCGTCCCAACGAAAACTTGGCCCAAACGAAACCCTAATGACGGCGACCTGATGGCGTCACTAGCAAAAGGTGACGCCGTCACGATTGTAAATCTATATATAGAATTCGATTTTTCTGTATTTAAAGATGTAGAACTTTGGAGAGCAAATCCTAATACAATTGTACTCCGACTTGGAAAGTAGTACAGGGTCCCATACCTTATTTTACATCACAAGATAAGTTTGTTTATCAAATTTATCATTATGTATACCCCATGTTCAATTGTATGTGTGTATGCTTGCTTATTTAATTTGAGTAGCTAAATTTTTCTTGTGTTTGCTTAGATTTATCAAACCTAGTTATTGATTATTGTTAGTTATTGATTATTGTTAGGCTTCTTCTTTCATTGTTGCGAGCAAAAGCCTTTGAGTGCACATTAGGCAATTCATTGTGTTTATTGCGTGAATTGTAGGTTTAGGATAGTATAGTATTTGAGGGAGATGCCATTGCACTTGCCAATCCAGGATAGTCTAGAGGAGAGTTGCAATTCATAGAACTAGGAAATTAGGCACCACTCTACGACCAAATGGAATACAACGCACCAATTAAGATAAAGGAAGTGACAATTCAACCGACCAATAAGAGATAACTAGGGAGTAATAGCATCTAAGTGAACACATCTTTAATCATCATACGCGCACACCTCAATTAAGCATAATCTATCCATAGTTAATTAGTTTAGTAATTAGTAAATGAAGTAGTAAAATCGGTAGAAGTACCACCCCTCAATCTTATACCCCGAGATATTTACCCTTACTTTCTAAAAAAAATATAAAAAAGTCTAAAAAGAATCTTCCTCAACCCCACCTTCTCGTTATATATCTCTTTCTAGCATTCCTATTCCCCTAGAGAATGAAATCCATCCCCTGGGCTTATCACATACTACACTACAACGATTAGGTTCACTGCCTAGAGGGTTGAAAAGCTTGCTTGTAGAAAAGGAGGTTCTCTCGACCCCGAACCCTGCTATCAAGTTTTTGGCGCCGCTGTCGGGCAATAG
Organism: Chrysanthemum makinoi; assembly: GCA_910596185.1. Lineage (NCBI taxonomy): Eukaryota > Viridiplantae > Streptophyta > Magnoliopsida > Asterales > Asteraceae > Chrysanthemum > Chrysanthemum makinoi. The sequence continues at coordinate 109,113,489 of OU343219.1, forward strand.
AATAGCTAGTTAGATTTCTATCTCGTTTAGGTCTACTCACTAGATTCCTATCAAATGAGATTTTTATTTTCTTGTGTTTAGCTTTTTTGTAGTCTATCTTTTTCTTTTTTCCTTTTTTCATAAAACCCTTTTCATATGTCACTATGGCAAGTGAAGTTGCATTTGAATCACTAACAAATAAGGAACAATTGTATTTCGTAGATAAAATTGCTTCTTATTATTCTAATGAATTTGTGAGTGATCTTAGAGATATCCAAGAGGAGACGGGTGTAAAGTTAGATGGATTTGATGAATTTTGTAAATAAATTATATAAAACTATAGACATTTTTATAAAACACTAACAAGTAATATTGTTTGTTTACATATTATAGAAATGTATATGTACTTTGTATATGTTGTAATGGGTAAGTAATGGGTAAAACCCAAAGTCCATAACCCATGACCCATGATCCATTGACTAGGTATAATGAATCTTGTTGGGTAAGAGCCAAAGTCCATAGCCCATACCTATGGAGCATGATCCATAACCCATGACCCATTGCATGACATTATGCATGAAGTCATGTTGGATATTATCCATGATCCATAACCCAAAGTCCATGACCCATGACCCAAGATCCATAACCCATTGACTAGGTACATTGCATCTTGTTGGGTATCCATGATCTAAAGTTCATGACCCATGGTCCATAACCCATAACCCATAACCCGGTTTCCAACACAAAATCCAGACTAAACTGACCTAGTAGCCGGATCCCAGTATTTGCACTAACCGGATCCCTTTGGTGAGGGATCTGCTAGAATCATGGGACAGTAGGCACATTTTGCCTATAAATAGTGAGCCATTTCTCTCTTGCTTACTACCGCTCTTAGATATACTTTCTCTCAATATTCTAACCTCTCTAACCACATAACCAAAGGATCATTCTATGTAGTTTTATCTTTCTGTGATTCTCTAGGTTCCTCTTAAAGGCGAGATCACCACCTCTTGAAGACGTGCAAGCTCAAGGTCATGAGTTGCTAAGCTTCGTCATCATCAAGACCACTGAAGTGCATCTTGTTGATAGTTCTTTCCTCCCTCCATAGAAGTGTTGAGTTGAAGGCATTAGTGAATGGTGCAGAAGGTGTATAATCGATATGGTGCATCAATGTACAAGTTGTGTAGTTTGCGTTAAAGGATGTTGATATCCTTTCTAGTATTGTAAAAACGGGATTGTATCTCCTTTGGGTAGTTGTATTGTGGTGTAAGTGCTGGGTATTAGTTCCTCCTTTGTAATGGAACTCGGTATCTAGCCTTGTACCGGATAAAGTGTAAGCGACGTTGTGATAGGTTTGGTTCTACCTCGTGGAAGAACTCGGTGTCTATCCTTGTACCGGATAAAGAGTAGGCGACATTGTGAAGGCTTCTCCGCCACATTAAGGAGCTTGTGTTGTGTAGAGCTTAGAAACTCTCGAGTGGGGTACTCAAGGAGTGGAGTAGGGCAAGGAAGGTGTCCTTGTAGCCGAACCACTATAAGTACTCATGTCGTGGTTTTGTGTTCATTTACTCTTTATTTCTCGCATTACTTATTTATATTTTTATCTATCAATATCCAACACACAATCTAAATAGGTTAACATAAGTCGATCTAAATACTTTAAAACGAAGTTTTAAACGGTAAAACTATTCAACCCACCCCCTTCTAGTTTTCCACAGTAATCTAGCGGCGGCTTTTTGCTTTTATATAACTCATATGGAGTCATACCTAGGACAGGTCTAATTAAGATTCTATTTAAGATGTGTGTAGATGTGTCGACGACATTACATCAAAAATTTGAGTAATTGATCTTTCATTTTGCATGGTTCGACTCATTTCTTGTAGAGTACGATTCTTACGTTCTACTACCCCATTTGATTGCGGAGTACGTGGAGCCGAGAAAGTGTGAGTAATACCATTAGTGTTACAAAAAGCTCTTAATTGTACTTCGTTATCAAACTCCCGACCATGATCCGTACGGATCGACACTATTGGAGAACCTTGTTGTTTTGAATTTTCTTACTTAAGATTTCAGTGATCAAAAGCTTTGGTTTGTTTTTGAAAAATCTAGTCCATGTATACCTTGGGTAGTCGTCCACTATTACAAAAGTATAGAAGTTTTCTACCTAACTTTGACTAGCCGATGGACCAAATAAATCCATGTGTAAAAGTTCTAGACGCTTACGTAGTGTTTGGTATGTTGTAATCAAAGCCATAATGGAAAATATTATTACAATGTAATGAATTAATGTTGTTTGTTTACATTTATAGAATGTAATGATTCATTACAAGTAATGACCCATTACACCAAAATCATTCCTTAGGGGTCCCCTACTTTTTTTTCATTACATCTTGTAAATGAATCAAAATTACATAAAACTCCATCATTAATTAACCACATTAAAATAAACTTTGTATCTGATAAGGATTTAAAACATATGTTTTTAGGGGGTCATTTAAGACCTAAATCGACACATTTTATATCCGTTACTACTTAAAATCGTTCATTTTCACATTTTAGGTCTTTTGGAAGCAAAATGCTGGAATGAAGCACATATGGACGAAAAGGAGAGAAAACATGAAAGAAAATGGCAAAGTCAAGATCAAGGCACTCCAGCACACCTGACAGCGTCCCAACCGAAGGGTGACGCCATCCCTCTATAGAAGACTTGATTAAAAGTGCACGCGACGGCTCATCAGAATTTCTGGTCCTAAAGCCTGACAATGTCACGCCTAAACTCTGGAAGGCGTCACTCATAAATTTTACAAAAGACCAGGAACCAAGATTCAGACGACGTCCCTATTTAAGACTGACGGCTTCACACATCCCAACTGACGCCGTCCCAACGATAACTTTGCCCAAACGAAACCCTAATGACGGCGACCTGATGGCGTCACTAGCAAAAGGTGACGCCGTCGCGATTGTAAATCTATATATAGAATTCGATTTTTTTGTATTTAAAGATGTAGAACTTTGAAGAGCAAATCATAATACTGTTGTACTCCGACTTGGACAGTAGTATAGGGTCCCATACCCTATTTTACATCACAAGATAAGTTTGTTTATCTAATTTATCATTATGTATACCCCATGTTCAATTGTATGTGTGTATGCTTGCTTATTTAATATGAGTAGCTAAATTATTCTTGTGTTTGCATAGATTTATGAAACCTAGTTATTGATTATTGTTAGTTATTGATTATTGTTAGGCTTCTTCTTTCATTGTTGCGAGCAAAAGCCTTTGAGTGCACATTAGGCCATTCATTGTGTTTATTGCGTGAATTGTAGGTTTAGGATAGTATAGTATTTGAGGGAGATGCCATTGCACTTGCCAATCCCGGATAGTCTAGAGGAGAGTTGAAATTCATAGAACTAGGAAATTAGGCACCACCCTACGACCAAATAGAATACAACGCACCAATTAAGATAAAGGAAGTGACAATTCAACCGACCAATAAGAGATAACTAGGGAGTAATAGCATCTAAGTGAACACATCTTTAATCATCATACGCGCACACCTCAATTAAGCATAATCTATCCATAGTTAATTAGTTTAGTAATTAGTAAATGAAGTAGTAAAATCGGTAGAAGTGCCACCCCTCAATCTTATACCCAGAGATATTTACCCTTACTTTCTAAAAAAAATATAAAAAAGTCTAAAAAGAATCTTCCTCAACCCCACCTTCTCGTTATATATCTCTTTCTAGCATTCCTATTCCCCTAGAGAACGAAATCCATCCGCTGGGCTTATCACATACTACACTACAACGATTAGGTTCACTGCCTAGAGGGTTGAAAAGCTTGCTTGTAGAAAAGGAGGTTCTCTCGACCCCGAACCCTGCTATCAAGTTTTTGGCGCCGCTGTCGGGCAATAGAATAGCTAGTTAGATTTCTATCTCGTTTAGGTCTACTCACGAGATTCCTAACAATGAGATTTTTATTTTCTTTTGTTTAGCTTTTTTGTAGTCTATCTTTTTCTTTTTTCCTTTTTTCGTAAAACCCTTTTCATATGTCACTATGGCAAGTGAAGTTGCATTTGAATCACTAACAAATAAGGAACAATTGTATTTCGTAGATAAAATTGCTTCTTTTTATTCTAATGAATTTGTGAGTGATCTTAGAGATATCCAAGAGGAGACGGGTGTAAAGTTAGATGGATTTGATGAATTTTGTGCTTGTGTGGCTTCTATTAAACTATCATTGCTAGGATCAACTCCTTTTAGTGAGACCATTTTGAAATTTTTTGAGAAAAGCTTCCTAGGATTAACTCACAAGTTGAATGAAATCATAGGCTCAAATACATCACAACTTGAGAAAACAATTGAGGAGGATTCATCCGACCTTAGGCACCATGAACAAGGAGATCCCGTTTTTACAAACATGGACCTTGAATCGAATCAAGATTGTGATGTGGTTAGAGTTGAGCTACCTAGTTGCATGCGTGGGATAGATTTCATTAAAACATATGACACGCATGAGGAATCCTTTAGGAAAATGGAATTTAGTAATCAAGTTATTGAGGAAGGTTCTTATGAATCGGACTTAGAATTTGAAATGGCTAGAGAAGGATTTGAGATACTTAGGAATGCGTTTGGGTTAGATCCTACTAAAACACATGATGAACATGCAGGTGATTTTGATATTATGGAGAATGAGGTTAGAAGTCCAAGCCTACTAAATACCCCACAAATCCTACCATCATTTGAGGCATACACACCGCCAGTGACTTACTCGGAAGTTGTAGAAGAGACTTTAGGAATCCCGATGGAGGTAGAGCCTTTGAACCAAACACAACTAGAGGATGCAGGTTTTGAATACTTGTAGTCACAATCTTACTCTTAGTTCTAGGGAATTTCCTAGTGTTGATGAACCGGAACCTCAACCTTTACCTGATTTTCCATCCTTAGATGTACATCTAGGAGACAAAAGAGGAACTGACCCACCCATCAACCCATTTCGTCTGGGTAGTTTTAGGATGAAGGAAGCCATTCACACACCCCCTTCACCTCACGTGGCAAATTTCCACCCTAAGGGTGTGTATCGCAACTATCACCCGCACTTAAGCTTAAGTGTAGGGAAAACTTCCCCTTTATCCGCTAAATAAGGGTAGAGTCAAGCTCGTGACAAGTGCTTCTTGGGAGGCAACCCAGGTTTATTTTTTTGTATATTTGTTTTTCATTTTTATTTGTGTGTTTTATATGTCTTTTTCATTATTGGTTGATTCTCATGTTTATATTACTTTGTGAAAATGCTTTATTTTGTTTTTAACCTCGTCTTAATTACATATAAAGGTATTTTACAAAATAATAAGTGTAAGAAAATAAAAATGAGATTAATTGAAATTGATATATATGTGTGTTTGTTAGAGTTAAATGCTTGAATCAAGTCATAATGGATTTTTATGCAGAAATTTTTCCAAGTTTTAATCAAATAATTTTTCTATAAAAACGCAATAGACCATTTTTTTTCAGGACAATCTGACGGCGTCAGGATTAACCCAACAAAATATCAATTTTGTTTTCTGTGTAGCTTGTAATTTTTGGAAATTCCCATATCTTAATTTTCTAGAAAAATTGCAAACATCCATTCCATAAGCATTATATTTTACTCGCTTTCTAGTATAGTTGTGTGTCATATATAGTTTTACCGCCGATTTTACGTGAAGCTTTCGCTTGTTGTCTTATAAGTATGCAGGTTATATTGGACAAGAAGAAGAAACACATATTGGAAGAAGCTTATTACTTATACATTCTTCCTGGAGAACGATTTAACAGCAACTTCATACATATCCTACCGAGCCAATCAGGGGAGTACTAGTTTCTTTTTCTTTTAACTTACCTTTCTTTATCATAACTTTAATACTTTTGGGGAACATTGGGGACAATGTTCAGTTAAGCGTAGGGAGGGAGAATAAAACGGGAACTTAGAAACTATTCACTCACTTGATTATTTATCTTGTCCTTGGTAATTTGTGTAATAAACCATAAGAAATATTTGTTAGGGCAATTTTAGCACTAAATTTAAAATTTATATGACATTTACGAGCTAAACTTTATTCTTAATAAAGCGTCTCATTGATAGGAATTATATGACTAGCACAAAAACCGTATACCACTCAAATTCCACCCCAAAAATGTGAGGTTCGCCCCTAGATCTTTAGGAATAAAAGCATTCATCTTTAATGCTTAGTGAGTGTACCGGTAGTATAATAGATTCTAGAACTTGTTTTGTTTCCGAGATCGCTAGTGAGACTACACTTGTGTAGTTAGTATTAACTAAATGATAAGATGAAATAGGATAACCTTTGTTTTAAACCTGTATTATAATTACGTCTTCTACATCGGTTGAGTAATTTCCCCACACCCTTGCGATGTACTCATATTTAGTACACGATACCCCTAGTTAACCCCTCAGAGCCTATCCTTTTCGCAGTTCTCGTGATGTTTCGGTTTTCCGAAATATCAATGAAGAGCATTGTTTACAATCCACCCCCAAATGTACACCAAAATTGCCTTAGCCTACCTTTTATGCACTCATCTTTAGTACATTATTGTTATCATATCTAAACCCTTAGTATAATTATCTAGTTACCTGCATAGTTTCGAAGTCGAGTCATACCATTTGTATACAGTTTTGAGACGATTGGGACTCATGGGTTAAAGTAATATTTTATGGAGTAACGGGAAAGAACGATAAATTCAAATTCCCTTTGTCTACGTAATTAAATACTCCAAGTGTTTGATCTTTTCAAATGAGGTCAATTAGTGTTAGGTAAATAAAACTTCAAGTGTACGGATACTCCTATAAATCCCTTATATTTTGATGTTATCATAGAGGATGGAAGAGTAAAAAGGTATGAAAAAAAATCGAAAAAAGGAGAAAAAGAGTTAAAAAAAAAAAAAAAAAAAAAAGTGAGAGAGAGAGAGAGAGAGAGAAACATACGAGCTACCATCCTACATCTATTATTTATTTTTATGTTTTTAAGTTTATGTTTATGTTTTGTTTCAAGTTATCTAGTGTTAGTGAGTCGAGTCTTGGCTTAGCAACGCCACGCTTTACATGCTTATAACATAAGATTTTTGACTTGCCCCCACTATATATCCCCTATCCAACAAAACCATTTACTTCCCTACCCTAAGCCTAACGTTACAACCCTTGTAAAGACTTCTTAGATAGTTATCCCTAGGTGATTACGCCAAAGCGGTGGAGGTCTATTCTCAAACCTATTGTAATCTATGTATTATGCCAGGTAATGAGTGTTTATCCTCCATTTCCATTCATATTATATTTCACCAACTGTGAGGTGCTAGCATATAATTTATGTGCTTGTTATGACTATTGTGGCACTTTTACTTGTTGTAAACTATTCTAAACCAATGCTTCATGCCCCATAACTTACAATTTGATTGGCCAAAAGCACATTTTCTTGAGGACAAGTGATGCAGGTTTTACTGACCAGGTTTTAATATTTATAAAGTCTCGTTATACCTATGGTCTAAACTAATGCACTAACGCGCAGTGTACCCGGTCGTGTGTAGTGTAGTATTCGGTAAAACCGAGGTCGTCCCAAGAGCTATGTGAGTTGGATTATTACTAAGTCTAAGTTTCACAGATTTTAATAATGATTTCAATAAGGAATTAATTAATTAACTACTAAAGTAGAAAATAGCAAATAAAGGCAAAGGATAAATCAATAGAGGATAGTGGGGCTAACCTAGTTATTCCTCCTAGCTAGTTATGTCTACATCTACTTACTTCCAATTACTTCAGGTGGGGTCAAAGTCGGGAGGACAGCATTTGGTCAATTTTCCCTAACCTATCAGCAAAGATGCCACCACAGGAGAAGTCAGGTGTCCCCTCATAAGTCATGTTGTTCCTGGTCCCCTAAGCCATGTCATTAAGTACCACTACATGCTAGATTTATAATAGTGAGTGCCCGGGCGTTAGCAACTTAAACACTCACTCCCTAATTCTTAAGTTCATCCAAACGGTAGGTGATCAGTTGGTCAAATCGCACAAGTAGAAAGGGTCGTCACTTGGTCATATCTTACTCTTCCCGTCTCAGTCCACTCACCTAGGTTCAGTTGGTCATATCTCCTAGGCAATTGGCCTCTAATGCAATTCAAAACTACCGAAACAAGGGTAGCTACCAATAAACTATGCATGCATACACTTAGAAATAATTATACGAAAGCAATGTAAACGCAAACAAAACAATTAAGGAATCATAACTAAGCCAACACCAAGAGGTGCTTAGCCGCTCATATTAACCATACAAATCAATTCAATATTTAAAGGTACGAAATACATGAATCGAAAGTAAAGAAAAAATGCTAATGCTTATCGTAGGGGAGTGATTTCTCCGTTGGAGACAGCTCCGTATGCTCCTCCAGACCTGCCTTTGGCTTTTTCCCACGTTCTCTTGTTGTTGTGTGTGGAATGGGATGATTAGACATGCTAGAATTCGTGCGGTATTTATAGGCCAGATCTGGGTTACAGCGTAACTAATATAAGAGTTACGCCATAACCATCAATTCCTTCGTATTTTGCACTAGATCTGCTAGTTATGGCGTAACCTTATTAGTGGTTACGCCGTAGTCTTCAATATACTTGGTTACGCCGTAGTTGGTGGAATAGTTACGGCGTAGTTATCAGCGGAGTGGAACCTCATTTGACCTAATATAATTACGTCGTAGCCTTTAGGGAAAGTTACGCCGTAACCTTCTGATGAGTTGGTTTTCTGAGTCACGCTTTAGTTACGGCGTAATGTGAGACATGAGTTACGCCGTAACTTCTTCAAAGTTAGCATACTATGATAAATCTTTTGATATTCCTCCAATTCCACGTCTCTTTAGCTCCAATGCTCGTAATTTACCAGAAAGTGGAAAACAATGGAAAACAAGCGTAAATCCATATAAATGATATAAATTACAAGCATTATCGGGGGAAATTGACACTTAATATTAAAGACTATTTGATGTTATCAAATATCCCGCAACTTGAACTCTACTTGCCCTCAAGTAGACCTTATTAGAAAGATTCCTAATAAGATATCTCCCATAATCTGGAAAATATAAGTTTACAAATCCCTTATGCTAGAATAAAACAAAGCCGAACACCTCCCGAAATGGGAACGAAACACTCAAATCTCTTAACTATTCTAAGTGTCAATTTAGGGGTGATCACTCAATCGCACAATCATAACATGTATTCTATCATAAGCTTGGCGGTTACACAAATCTCCACAATTAGAGTTAAGGGCTAAACAATTCTCGAAGGCAATATGGGTAGACACGACAAAGGTTAAGGGGTGACTCGTCATTACTAACATGTCACGGCGAAGTGGACAAAATCAATGATACATGACCAAATCCATGGCAAAGATACCAAAGATTGCTCGCTACATCACCTAGACACGCTTCTTGACTAAAGGGTAGGATAAGACATGGGATATATAAATGGTGTAAAATAAAAAAATAAACAAGCAGGTAGTCTAAATCTATAACCAAGTCATCACCACTTACCGTCCGCCCAAAGTTCAAGCTTTGAATTCAAGAAACTGGATCATGAAATACTAGGTAGATGTGTCATTAGAGGACGTCGTGATGGGCACACTACCTTTTCTCCAACTATTGGCATAATTACCAACTTCATTCTTCAAATGTGACCGAGGTGGCCTCCTCGATACTAAATCTATAAAGCTCATAACATAGTGCTTATAACATCGCACTTTACAATAACATAACAACAATTTTTTTTTCAACATAACAATAATAACTAAACATAATATCTCCCCACTAGAGATGAACAATAGGAATTTGGGGGGTCTTCAATGATCTTCAGGAATATGTTGTCGATGAAAGCGTGATTTCCGAACCTTGAACTTAGGAGAATGATGACTTCCCAATCACAAATAAAGACTAAAAGGTAGGCTAAGGTGTATAGGTGTATCCAAACAATATATTGGGTTAACAAGATGAAAGGAATGGCTCAGATGGGTGTATCTAGGGGTATCTTGCACTAAAGGTGAGTGCAACAAAAGTGTTTCACATGGGGGTCGAGAAGTCGAGGTGACTAATCGATAGACACACAATGGTAGGCTATTTGGGTGATAATCCTATAATATTGCCTTCTAAAACTGAAAAGTCCAAATACATCGAGCTAACTCAACATACCTCGTATATGGTCTCGAAATGATGTAAAGGCCAAGTTCAAAAGTTTACGAGCTACCGGCACACTCATAATTTGGTGGATTTGGGGTAAAATATTGGAAACGGATAAGGCTAATCTCACCATATAATATCAAGGGTTGTATGTGCTCGGCTGAGGTCTAATCTAGTTAGGTAAAGAAAAACATGTCAAAATTTTAAAAATGGCATAATTTTTCAAAATAAACTAGAAAAACGAGGGCAAAATAATGTTCAAGAGATAATTCTACTCCCGTCCCCCCACTTGAATTGTACAAAGTCCCTTTTGTACTAAGAATTAAATAAAGGTGAAGAGAAAAGTAGAATTAGAGCGAGAACTTCCCTGAAATTTGCTCCATAAAGAAAGAATGCCCACAAAAAAGAGACGTGCCTTCATATAAGCGTCATGAACAAACTTCAATCCCTAAAATCACACTACCGACAAGCATAATTCTAAAACTAAAAAATGAAAAAAGAAAAACAAACCTAACTCACTTTCGTAGGAATCACGGTTGCATTTAGCATATGAAACAAGCCTTTTAAACCACTTGGTGTCCCAAGTGGACGAGTAAAGTCTCGTGAGGGTTTACAGGGAACACACCCACAAAGTTCATTTAAAATACTAATACAAGGTCATTGTGTTTTAAAATGAAAGAATTAAAGCAGAGGAAGGTTACGTCGTAACTCTTTAAGGGAGTAACGCCGTAACTGGCAAAACCAAAGCGAATGGTTACGGCGTAACCACTGAGATGGTATTACGCCGTAATTGGTAATGCGTCTAAAATTCTGATGAAAAAAGTTGGTTATGGCGTAATCATATAGATGAGTTATGCCGTAACTATGGTCAGATCAGCAAACTGCAACAGCAATTAATTCCTCGTTTCATGCAAAAACGGTTAAAAAACACAATACCCTACAGAAATGGAAATAAAATAAAAGAAAGGGATAATTCGGGTTGTCTCCCGAAAGAGCACTTTTCTTTATTTACGAGTCTTTAAGTTAGACTCAGAGTCGCGGGGCTACCAGTGCTTGTTGGTCTTGTCGTGGATATGGCAATCTCCACGTTGGATCCAACTTACCAAATTATCATCCCGTTTGTTGTCATCCCCTAATTCTAAACAGCCCGAGTAGAAACTCTTGATTTTCTGGTAAGGGGGGTCAATACCTTTTTTTTTGTCTTCCTCACTGATATCGAGCAGTGGTTGGGCTTGGCTTAACTGCCTCTTGGTCCAATTTTTAAAATTCTTAATCGTTCTCGGCATTTTGAAAATAGTCTTATCATCGTTTATCTTCAACCATACTAACCCTTCTTTTTCATTTTTATCTAACCCTAACATTTCCTGAAAAGGCTTTCCTAAAATTATTCCCGTAAGTCCATCTTCCACAAATTCGCTTACGTCGTCAAAAACCATAATGTCCACCAAAAATGAATGAGTTCCAACGAAGACATGGATGTTAGTAGCAAACCCAAGAAAGTTATTTCCCTTATATTCTAATTCTTTCTTCATAACTCGGTTGTAGCACTCTTTCGACATGATGTTGATTGGGGAAGTAGTGTCAATAAATGGGTGGAAGTCGATGAACCCGATTTTGCATGAGATCTTTAGATAATAAGGGTTTCTATGATGTATGCAGGTTCCTACCTCATGAAATGTAGGTTGGTTGGGTTGCGAAAAAGCCTTCACATAGTTATCTTGCCAATGGGCCATTTTGATGTCACTTGAGAGGTCTTCAGCACTGATTCCTAAATTATCCTCTTCCTCGAAGTTGACGAAAACATCAAAATCTCTCCCCGAATCAACCTCGCCAGGATCCGGGGGGCCGATAAGAAATTCTTCTAAAGTGTCACCAAAACTGCCTACTGGGTCAATTGCACATACCTTTTGAGGAGTAGACAGGAGTTCATTAGGTCCGAACGTTGCAATTTCTCCATTAGCTTCAAGAGTTAACTTTCCGGCAAAGACATCCACCATAGTATGGGCAGTGGCAAGCATAGGTCTACCTAAAATGGCAGGTATTCTGTTGTCTTCCGGAATGTCAAGAATCACAAAATCTACTAGGAAAAGGAATTTCTTAATCTTCACCAACACATTTTCAACGATGCCCAACGGCGATTGCATAGATCGATCGGCCATTTCAATTTTCATCTTGGCCGGCTTTAAGTCATCAATCCCCATACGCAAAAACATCGAACGAGGCATGATGCTAATACTTGCTCCAAGATCAGCTAGGGCATTACACATATTGAGACTCCCGATCAAGCAAGGGAGAGTGAAACATCCTGGATCTTTTTCCTTTTGTGGTAGCTCGTTTCTCAAAATTGCTGAACATCTTTCGTTGAGGTGAATTGTCTCATTATTGCTTAATTCCTGTGAAATATCATCATGATTAGTTTTAAAGGAATTATTGATAGGGGATTTTACCAGTAAAGCTTGGTCCAGAAGTGATTGTCTTCTCATGCTGATTCGTCGCTTAACTTTTTCCGAAAAGGTCATTGGCTCTTCAAGGATAGTTTCTACCGTGTTGACAACTTCCTCTTCCCGAGCTGCTAGGTAATTAGTGATGGCTTCCGAACATGAGCTAACACTCCTTTCCAATCTCTTAATCCTATCTTCGTGATTTTTGAGAGAAGAGACTGTATTATCCACGAATGTCTTCATCATTTTTCCATCCTATCATCTCGTTCCCTTGATTCCTTGATGTGGTCAAGAATCTTTTTTTCAAGATTGCTCCCGGTTTTAGTCCCAAACACACTCTTAACCCTCTCCATCCTGCATGCTTCAGCTTCTCTTTCTATCCTTCGTTTTTCAAAAATTTCCCCATAATTATATTCTTGTTTTGTTATCGTCTTCATTACCTTATGATCGAAATTGTCTCTTGGTCCGTACCATGTATCCATATGCCATTTGTAGCAATGTTCAGAAATCCGCTGAATACATTCCAAGGCTTGGTCAGGAGTCATGCTAGGAATAGGTCTCGGGGAATCGAGAATTCTCGTGTTTGCGCATTAATTCCACGATAGAAGACGTAGACGATCTGATGTTTGTTCAAATCATGGGTGGGGCATCGATAGAGTAGCTCATTAAATCTTTCCCATGCCTGGTAAAGTATTTCTTCTCCAACTTGGACGAATTGATAGATTTTACCAAGAAGTTTGGCCATTTTTTAAGGAGGGCAAAACTGCTGGACGAACTCTTTTCTTAGTTTATCCCATGCTTCTTTACATTCGCTAGGGAGTCTGTTATACAATTTCTTCGCGGTTCTAGTAAGAGTCATAGGAAAAATCCTTGCAGTGACCGAATAGCTCGGGGTACCTTTTACGTTGAAAAGAGAGCATAAGTGGAGAACTTCTTCTACGTGATTCTGAACGTCCTCATCTTCATCTCCAGAAAACTTAAGTTTGTGTAACTCTCGAATAATTTGATCTGGAATAGAGTATTTTTCAGTATTAGAATCCTGTGCGAAGCTTCGTTGGCAGTTCACATTTGGTCGCTCCAAATACTGCTCCATAGTTAAGTCATCGATATTATTTTCATCGATGACCTCCGGTTCTGCGTCAGACTGGTCTCATTCATAAAATGAGAAGATGTTGTGAATAGGAACCGGAGAGTAAACTTTCCTTGTCCGAAATTGCTTCTCCGGATTGTCGAATGGGATGGCCAGAAAAGGCCTTGAGCTGCGAGTCTTGTATCCTGACATTTAAGAAAGAAAATTAAAAATAGACTTAATATGAAATCCTAAAATAGCTCCCGGCGCGCCAAAAACTTGACGCATGTTTTACTGACCAGGTTTTAATATTTATAAAGTCTCGTTATACATATGGTCTACCCGAATGCACTAACGGGCAGTGTACCCGGTCGTGTGTAGTGTAGTATTCGGTAAAGCCGAAGTCGTCCCAAGAGCTATGTGAGTTGGATTATTACTAAGTCTAAGTGTCACAGATTTTAATAATGATTTCAATAAGGAATTAATTAATTAACTAATAAAGCAGAAAACAGCAAATAAAGGCAAAGGATAAATCAATAGAGGATAGTGGTGCTAACCTAGTTATTCCTCATAGCTAGTTATGTCTACGTCTACTTACTTCCAATTACTTCAGGTGGGGTTAAAGTCGAGAGGACAGCATTTGGTCAATTCGCCCTAACCTATCAGCAAAGATGCCACCACAGGAGAAGTCAGGTGTCCCCTCATAAGTCCTGTTGTTCCTGGTCCCCTAAACCAAGTCATTAAGTACCGCTACATGCTAGATTTATACGAAAGCAATGTAAACGCAAACAAAACAATTAAGGAATCATAACTAAGCCAACACCAAGAGGTGCTTAGCCGCTCATATTAACCATACAAATCAATTCAATATTTAAAGGTATGAAATACATGAATCGAAAGTAAAGAAAAAATGCTAATGCTTATCGTAGGGGAGTGATTTCTCCGTTGGAGACAGCTCCGTATGCTCCTCCAGACCTGCCTTTGGCTTTTTCCCACGTTCTCTGGTTGTTGTGTGTGGAATGGGATGATTAGACATGCTAGAATTCGTGCGGTATTTATAGGCCAGATCTGGGTTACAACGTAACTAATATAAGAGTTACGCCGTAACCATCAATTCCTTCGTATTTTGCACTAGATCTGCTAGTTATGGCGTAACCTTATTAGTGGTTACGCCGTAGTCTTCAATATACTTGGTTACGCCGTAGTTGGTGGAATAGTTACGGCGTAGTTATCAGCGGAGTGGAACCTCATTTGACCTAATATAATTACGTCGTAGCCTTTAGGGAAAGTTACGCCGTAACCTTCTGATGAGTTGGTTTTCTGAGTCACGCTTTAGTTACGGCGTAATGTGAGACATGAGTTACGCCGTAACTTCTTCAAAGTTAGCATACTATGATAAATCTTTTGATATTCCTCCAATTCCACGTCTCTTTAGCTCCAATGCTCGTAATTTACCAGAAAGTGGAAAACAATGGAAAACAAGCGTAAATCCATATAAATGATATAAATTACAAGCATTATCGGGGGAAATTGACACTTAATATTCAAGACTATTTGATGTTATCAACAAGCAAATTCTAAGTGTAGGGATATTTGATAAGGATTTAAAACATACGTTTTCAGGGGGTCATTTAAGCCCTAAATTGACACATTTTATATCCGATACTACTTAAAATCGTTCCTTTTTCACATTTTAGGTCTTTTGGAAGCAAAACACTGGAATGAAGCACATTTGGACGAAAAAGAGCGAAAACATGAACAAAATGGCAAAGTACTAGCAAAAGGTGACGCCGTCGCGATTGTAAATCTATATATAGAATTCTATTTTTCTGTATTTAAAGAGGTAGAACATTGGAGAACAAACCCTTATACAGTTGTAGTCCGACTTGGACAGTTGTCTAGGGTCCCATACCCTATTTTACATTATAAGATAAGTTTGTTTATCCAATTTATCATTATGTCTACCCATGTTCAATTGTATGTTTGTATGCTTGCTTGTTCAATATGAGTAGCTAAATTATTCTTGTGTTTGCTTAGATCTATGAGACCTAGTTATTGATTATTGTTAGGTTGTCTCTTGTCTTAATTGGTAGACACTAGATTAAGGAAAACTGGCTTCTTCTTTCATTGTTGCGAGCTTCAACGTCCTAAATAGCAAAAAGCCTTTGAGTGCACATTAGGCCATTCATTGTGTTTATTGCGTGAATTGTAGCTTTAGGATAGTAGAGTATTCGGGAGAGATGCCATTGCACTTGCCGATCCCAGATAGTCTAGAGGAGAGTTTCAATTCATAGAACTAGGGAATTAGGCACCACCCTAAGTCCAAACGGAATACAACGCACCAATTAAGATAAAGGAAGTGACAATTTAACCGACCAATAAGAGATAACTAGGGAGTAATAGCATCTAAGTGAACACATCTTTAATCATCATACGAGCACATCTCAGTTAAGCATAATCTATCCATTAGTTAATTAGTTTAGTAATTAGTAAAAGTAGTATTAAAATCGGTAGAAGTACCACCCCCAATCTTATACCCCGAGATTTTTACCCTTGCTTTCTAAAAAATATAAAAAAGACTAAAAACCCCACCTTCTCATCATATATCTCTTTCTAGCATTCCTATTCCCCTAGAGAACGACATCAATCCCCTGGGCTTATCACATACTACACTACAACGATTAGGTTCACTACCTAGAGGGTCGAAAAGCTTGCTCGTAGAAAAGGAAGTTTTCTCAACCCCGAACCCTGCTATCAGTATCATTAATGGGTATTTCAGTCTTTTTATTATCGATTCCATTACGTCTTATTATACAAATCAAACTTGATTAATAACTACAATGAATCATTACATTGCACTCTTCATTCCATTACATCGTTTATTCCATTCATTTGACATTTTTTTTCGTCCAACCAAACATACCCTTAGTAGTTGAAACCATGTTTTTAGCTTTATGACTTGCATGGACTTGCTTTCCTATATTACAAGCATCACAAAAATGTTGCTCATATTTTAGTTTTGGTAAGTTTCTAACAAGCTCTTTAGATGATAGCGATTGAATAAGTCGCATATTGGCGTGACCAAATCTTCGATGCCATAAGTTCGAAGTATCATCTCTCGAAGTTAGACAAAGGTATATCTTTAGGCGAGTTGCCAATTTTCATTATAAAAAACAATTTCTCCTAACCCCTTTCCTATGGTAATCCCGTCTTTAGGTATTTTACTTCCGGTTTCACTAAATAAAACTTCACACTTTTTATTTACTATTTGACTAATACTTAATAAGTTAAAACCTAGATTATCTACGTGACAAACATTGTTAATGGTTAGAGAGTTATGCGAGATCATACCTTTGCCAATGATCTTACTTTTTCCATTACCGAATGTTATGTTACCTCCGTCATAACCCTTGTAGGATGAAATAGGTTTTTATTTCTAGTCATGTGTCTTGTGCAACCGCTGTTTAATCCATTCATTTGGTTCTTGATCAACCTTTAGACAAACCTATAAACACAAAGCAACTCAAGCATTTGGTCCCCAGTATTTCATGGTTCCGTTTGCGTTATACATACCATTTACTTGGTTTACAAAGGGAAATTGGTTCCAAGGTCCAAAGTTAAGTACTGGAATTGATAACCACTATGAAATCCATTGTTCCATCCTATTTGATCAAAACTACTTTTTGGGTAAGGAGCGTTTGGTCTCCTAAATGGTGTTGTGGAATTTGGTCGTAGATTAGGTCTATTTCTTATAATTCCTTGACCATGATGTGGTTTAACATTTCTAACAGTAACATGAGGCAACTTCTTTTTTGTTACAACTACAAACTCATTTCTAGAAGATTTGGTCAGGTCAAATTTTGGTTTGTTGTACCAAGTGGCAGGATCAATTGCTTTTGCCTGGCCGGATCCCTTTTAAAAGGATCAGCTGGATCCGCCACATCAGAAGTATTTTGGACAGTTGTTTGAACAAATTTGGTTGGTTTTTCTTTGCTAGTCGAAGGCATACATTCTGTAAATCCTAAACCAATTTTGTTAATCTTTATTTTTTGAGTATCTATTATCTCATCTAAGTAATTTGTACTAAGTCTAGTTATTTTAGAATCTAGATGATCTATTACCGTTTGAAGATCTACACAAAGTTTGCATTCTAAATTTGCTTCTTTGCCTTTATCAAGCCTCTTTATCTTTTCCTTTAATTCAAAAACTTCATTTTCTAAAAGTCCATTTTTACTTTTTAGATGTTTGTCTTTGTTAATGATATTAAGGCTAATTTTTCAAAGTTTGTTATATTCTAAGTTTAATGATTCATCGGCTAAAGATGAGCTACTATAGTAAGGTGAGTCGGAACGAACCTCATTAGAGTCTTTAGCCATGAGGTAAATCTCATCTTTCTCCTCGTCACTTAGGCTCCATGAACTACTAACAAACGCCTTCTGCTCGTTACTTGGGTGTTTGGGACAATCACTTACGAAGTGGTTTAGATCACTGCACTTGAAACATTTTCGACCATCCTTTCTCTTTTTGTCTTCCTTGAACTTTTGGAAACCTTTCTTGTCAGCATAAGGTTGTTTCACGAACCTTTCTCTTCTTCTAAAGAATTTCTTGAATTCTCTTACCTTCATAGCCTACTCTTCATCGTCGATATCCGAGCATGAGGTGTCTTCGTCACTTGACTCCTTTTTAGCCTTTAGATCTAGTGACTTGTACTTTTCTTCCTTTTCTTTTGAGGCCTTGAAGTCTTTTGCCAACACTACTTTATAGACCTTGAGGTTTCCAAAGAGCTCGTCGAGAGAAATGATTGTCAAATCCTTTTATTCTTCTATCGCTGTTACATTCGTTCTCCATTCTGCTGGAAGTGCTCTTAGGAATCTCCTGACATGATTACGCGTGGAAAAGTTTCATCAAGGGCTTGTAATGAAGTAATAATAGTATTAAACTTAGCAAATGCATCATCAATACTTTCATCATCCGATATTGAGTATTGTTCATATTGTTGGACAAAAAATCATTTTTATTGTTTTGAACTTGTTTGTTTCCTTAATGAGTGATCACCAAAAAATTCCAAATATCTTTAGCCATTTAATGCATGAAAATTCTTTCGTATTCCTTTTTAGGTAAAGCGTTGAATAAAACAATTTTGCCTCGTTATATTTAGAAAGCATTTTCTTTTGTTCATCTTTTAGATCCAAAGAAACGACCTCATTTTTTTCGGTAGAGATACTCTCAAATACCGGCACATAATCCCCATCAACAATAATATTCCAATGATCAATATCTTTAGATTTCACATATGTTTCAAATATATTTTTCCAATATATAAAACCGTTAGCTTTAAAGAGTGGCGGTCTTTGCATAGATTTCCCTTCTTTGTAGTTTTCGAGATCCATTTGATCGAAAAAGTTTTAAAATACAATTTACTTAAAAACCTTTTTAGAAAACTTGCTCTGATTTCAATTATAGAAAACTAGAAGGGGGTCGAATAGTTTTTGCCAATTTAAATTTAGTTTACAAAAAATTTCAGATTGATAGTATGTGAAACCTTTGGATGTTGAGATATAGATAATGCAAGTTAGTATGAAAAGGAATAAATACGAGAATAGTAAAGAGTGAAAAAGGATAGAAGCCTGACACAATGATTTATAGTGGTTCGGCTACAAGGACACCTTCCTTGCCCTACTCCATTCCCCGAATACCTAACTCGAGAGTTCTTAAGAACTATGTCAACAAGCTCCTTTAACAGGTGGAGAAACTTCACAACGTCTCTTACACTTTTTCCAATACTAAGTTAAATACCGGGTCCTTTAAACGGAAGAACCAATCCAACACAACTACACAACTAGCACAGCTATTTTATGAATACAAGGAAGATGTATCAATAACAATAAACAACTCAGTGGTCTTGAGATGATGAAGAAGCCGAGCAAACTCTTCTTTTCAAGAATGGATGACTCATATGCAAGAAATGTGATCTCGTTTTGTAAGAAGAACCTTGAGAAACACAAGAAGAAAGCTACAAGAATGATCATTGGATATGAGGTTAGAGAGATATAATAATGAGAGAAGAATTATACAATAATGGGTAGGGAGTCAAGAAGAAATGGTTCACTATTTATAGGAAAAACTATTCACAGCCGGTTCCGCCAGATCCCTTACCAGAGGGATCCGACCAGTGTAATCCAAGGGATCCGGAAACTGGATCAGTCAAGTCCGGATTTTGGGTTATAATACCGGGTTTTGGGTTATGGGTTATGGACTATGGGTCATGGGTACCCAACATGATGTCATGCATGATGCAATACATACTTTGGGTTATGGGTTATGGACTTTGGGTCATGGGTTATGGACTTTGGGTCATGGGTCATGGATTTTACCACTTACTTACAATTTTTTAGTTACATTGTAATGTCATGCATGATGCAATGCATAAAATACTGTCGAGAATGTACCTATGATTTCACCTTTTATGGATTTTACACTCTTATAGTGATGAATGAGAGGTTTTTGATGAGGGGAAACTGAGATAGTAAGCAATCCTGTAGGCTTTATGTTTGATTCACTCCGCTATTGTGTAATATATTGGATTTCACATACACACTAAACCATAACCACAAGTGGCGTACAAGAAGATTAGAGAGAGAAAGTTAGAGGTTTAGGGAACTTAGTGAGAGAAAGAAAAATCTTAATATGAGCTCCAACTCTCTACCTTGGAAGGTAGAGAGTATTTATAGTCTTACAATAAAACGCCACACAACGGGCTGTGGATCAGGCATACAGTGGGTAAAGACATGTCCGTCCTCCACGGTGTTACTTAACATAAAATAACTACGACTACGAGCTTTCTAACGAATATATATACTTGAGGTGACCAACTCTTTTATACTTGGAATTTCTAATTCCTAACAATCTCCCCCTAAGGGAGGTCACCTCAAACACACATTAAAATTACATAGAAAACAAACGGATATAACATTGAGATGGTTCTTGAGTTCTTGTTCATGTTCATTGTTCTGTAGCTCGTAGTCATTGATTCTTCATATTGCATGTTCGGTTAATCCAAGTGGAGGTCTTTTACTGATCCACGTGATAATGAGATTTGAGCCAGCTTTGAGATCATCAGCCACATTAAATCTCTGACTCTTCCTTTGTGGTGTTGATATTATGTGATGATGTGACATTTGGACCGACATGCTCACATTCTGGATCATGATTTCTTCTTATCGGAGTAGCGGAAGCTTTCGTTGATTCATGATATTGGCACAGCGTAGCGAAGCATGGAGTGATAATATCAGAGTCATTGATGCACCATCATGATTTCTTTAGATATGAATGTGTTGTGTGAGCATGCGGCTATGGATTGACCGCTCCATTTTGATCATTTGCAAGCGTCGAGTGTACCGCATACAACGGTTAGCAATAAAGCGCCGAGAGTGTCTTTGTCCACTTTCGTCAAATTGAGGTACCGGCCCACGGTTCCCGTTGATCATACAAGTACTGCACTGTGATCGGTATAATTCCAAAGAATTTCCTTGACAGGTTTCGTAGCGCTCTAGTGTTCTCAAACCGGAACGTCTCAAAGAAGACAACACGGAGTGAGTGAACCAATTAAGATTCGATTGATGAAACGAGATTTGAAAAAAAATCATGTATCGCTTAATAAAAATTGTTTTTGCAATACAACGAAGGTTTTAATGAAAATCAATTATCAATCATAAACACGTTTTGATTTGAAATATTCGTACATGGT
>OU343219.1:109135028-109150022 GCA_910596185.1 Chrysanthemum makinoi
GATCAATGTTTCAATTTGTTACTTCGGTGTTCTCATGTTCTTCGGGGTGTTGAGCTTCATTCAATGAGACCGCTTTCTCTTCAACTCTACTTCTTAGGGAAATGGTCTTTATTCGATGTTTGTCGGTTTGGGGGGAAGCTACCAAAGATTCAAATTGAGAAGGCTCATGTTCAGACGATTTTCTTAGAAGCCTAGAATGCTTTGGTGGTGAAAGTTTAAGAGATGATGTCTTCTATCTTCTACAAAGTGCTGAACGATTTCCTTATCTCGGTACTTGTATCATCATCTTCTTAAACTATTTCTCTATCGTTGTAAATATTTTTCAAAAAGCAAAATACAAAAATACAAAACCAACAAAAAGAAAATAGAAAAATATAAAATCTACAAAAGCCCATAAAAATCAGAAAAGTGAAAAATACCAAAAATATTGTTTTCTCAAGACATGTCTTCTGGTATCGATAACATCTACGGTCTTAGAAATGTCATTCAATAATGGCACGGGACTTTAGATGAAGTTCGAGCAGGAGGTGTAAATATTCCTTTCTAAACATGTCTCAAAAAATGGCTTACAGTTATTTCAAACTGTAACCCGCGCTTCAAAAATGATGGTTTGCTATTATTTCAGATAGCAACCCACTCTTCAAGAAAGGAAAGTGCTACGCTAAACCAATTTTCAAATATTTCGTGCACTTATCCTAAAACAAAATGAGGAAAGTATGTCGAAGCACTACTGTTCCTACACAAATGTTTTTCCGTCTAAAATTCTTCAGAAAAATATTTGTTGTTTTCAAAATGGTGGTAAATGAGTTGTTTGAAAATCAATCAGTTTCAGAGTTTTTCGTAAAAATTTGCTAACTCAATCAATGACTTCAGCGCTGTTATAATTTTCATATATTGAGTCATTGATTGAGGGGATAATGTTTTCAAATCTATATCATCTAACGGGCTTTCTTAATTATCCTACGTGCTTAATTAAAAATGATATTTGCCTATGTCGAAGGACTAGGAATTTAGGATATGATTGTTAGAATTAGATTGTTATAGTTTGATGAAACACATTATTCCCATGCCTTATATGAACTGATTGATATGTTGGATTGACTTTTATTAGTCGATTGCTGTTTGGGTGATGTCGACCACCATATATCTGTATGTGTGTTCACTAACGTATGCATGTATATTGGTATATAAAAATGTTCCCAATCCGGATCCCACAATTGAAGATGATTGGATGCCGAAAGGAAAGGGTAACTATATCTTGGCTTGACAAATGAAGAAACGGAGCTTAATTGGACTTCTATGGAGAGTTGGCAAAAATGAAACGTAAGAGGTCTCATCGCATCTGCAGATGGTTATCTTCATCAGCAAATGAAGAAACGGAGCTTAATTTGACCTCAGTTGGCATTAAAATGCAACGAAAGAAGTCTCACCGCATCAGCAGACGGTTTTTCTTCCAAGCCCTACAGCAACAACATAAGCTTCTCAACCACCTAACGATCTTTGTGAGGATAATAGTGATGATACCATTTTTCTAAAACTTTGAATAATATTGTTTTGAAAATGGAAAATATTGTTTTGAAAATAACCGGATTCAAAGTTTTGAAATCAACCAGACTTTATTTTGTCAAATCTTCAGTGATTTCAAATTAAATATTTTCAAATGATATTTCATCAAAAATTCCGCTTTGTACGCTATAATGTGGTGATCTAAAGATTTAATGTTATGTCATGGTATGATTTTCTTTAAATCAAGGTCTTTCAAAATGAAATTTTTCTCTCTTGTTTGATTTTGAAATTGTTTTATTTTACTTAAAGATCTCTTAAAACAATCATACCTGACACTAACAATCTTTAATGTCTTAAATGGTCCTTATCTGTCATTTTTCAAAATCAAATCTTGCCACGTCTTTCCCCAAAATTTTCTAAATGATTTAAATCTTTTGGGATCACAAATCTCAAATGGTTTGAAATTTTGATCGTGGGAGAGATCGTGATTTAAATCTCAAATCTGTTTTAATGGAATTGGTTTTAGTCCTTCAAGGGCACTCCTGCCTCCATGTGCCAAATGATTTCAATATACATAATGCACATGTTGAGGGGAGCATTTATCCAAAAACAAGATGAGTTTTTAAATCAGGCACATTTTCTCCCATGTTTTCTAAACCGTATTAAATCACTTGGGATCCAAAATCTCAAAGGGTTTGATATTTTTGATCGGGGGAGAATTTGTGATTTAATAATGAAATTTGATAAAAGATGATCATTTTTTAATTTTTGGTTCAAATGTGCATACAAATCCCCATATGTGCTAAACGCTTTCGAATTTTGAAGCACATATTGAGGGGGAGCATTTCAAAAGAAAACAAACTTTCAAGGTACAAAACAAAATTTCTTAAGTTTCAATAAAAAGCACCTTGATTGTTTTTCTAATGGTTTCAGTATGGTGGTATGATCGTGAATGTGCTTCTAAGAACTCTTTCCTCTTCGTGCAAAACAATTTCAAAAATCACATGCACAAGTTGAGGGGGAGCAACTTTTTGAAACCACATCCTTTCCCATAAAATATCTTTAACAAAGTATGAAAAATACTAATTTTGATCGGGAAAGTGATGTTGATAACTTTTAGAAATTGTTGATCAAAGAATCGAATCTTTCATTCTTAAATCTGAGATTTTCAAGTCCTCTTGCCTCCATGTGCTAAAACCATTTCAAATATATGATTCATATATTGAGGGGGAGCTTTTTCTAAAATTATCAAAACAATTGGTACAAAATGTTTTTATCATGTATCACAAGTACTTGGATTGATTTTCAAATGGTTTTCAATTGGTTCCAATGGAAGAAGAACAATACCAAAAGACCGACCAAATTTACTTTATGTACGGTGTTATAAGGATGGTTAGGTTAGGTATTCGTTCCCACGATCCTCCAGAACCGGAGGGATCTACCCAGGGACAATCCACTAGTTAGTATAGAGTCCTTAGGTTTGATGAAAAAAGGAGAAATGTGAGATATGGGAAGAGTGCGGACTGAGATAGAGCTAGAACTAGAATAAACCCAACAAGGTTCTAGTTATGAAATCTCGGTAAGCACTGAAGGGGTTGAAGAATGAAAAAGAAATGAAATGAGAAAAGGGTGAAAAGAAATAGCCCTCCAATAATTCAACCTTAGGGCAGACACCGGGTTCAATACATATGCTGGTGGTGGTTACTAAGGTAACACTGGTATTGAAGACAAGACGTCATGGACCCAGTGACACACCGCACTAACCTTCCCAAGCTACTCAAGTTCCTCTTAAAAGGGCTTGTTTCATTCTCACGGGGAACCTACATAATCTATCGACTTTCTCTTAGAGATTGTTGATATTGAAGAAGGAGACCCTTTCCCTAGTCTCCGGCATAGGAACCAAATGTGCACTATTGAGTCTAGAGCCAAGAGATCATCCACAATATCTCATTAGGACACTTTCAATGAAGACTCTCTGTTTCACACAATGTGGAAAGAGAGATTATATCTTATGAGTCCTACGCATTATCCTTGTGGTATTGCCAGAACATCTGAGTGATATGCATACATATTCACAATAAAGATGGAAAGCCTTCTGGAGCCAACATCAAACAAGCTCCTGGTGGGTGACATGTGAAATCTTTTCTAAAGATCAAGCTTGTGACAACTGGACAGAAACGATAGGGCGATTCACTCTTGAATCAACCTTGGTCCAGGATTAGAATTGACAAATACTTTTGGAAAAACCATTCGATGTGCAAACCTTCTTTTCTCTAGCACGTCGAATGTGTATTCATTTTCAAACACAAAAAGTATCTCTGATTGAAAAATACTTTTGGAAAAACCGTTCCATGTGCAAACCTTCTTTTCTCTAGCACGTCAAATGTGTACCCTCTTATATACAAAAAGTATTTTGATTGAAAATTGATCTTTCTCAAAAAACCTTCGTCTTATTGCAAAACTCTTTCTTCTAAGCAATACGCGATTGTTTTCAAATCAATTGTTCATCAATTAGTGAATCTAAATTCGCTGGTTCACTCACTCCGTGTTGTCTTCTTTGAGACGTTCCGGTTTGAGAATGGCTAGAACAGCTGCGAAACCCTGTCAAGGAGATTCTTAGGAATCCTACCTGATCACAGGCAGTACTTGTACTGATCAATGGGGAACCGTGGGCCGTGTACCTCAATTCAACGGAAGTGATCAAAGACACTTTCGTGCGCTTTATTGCTAACTATCGTATGCTGGTACACCCCGACGATTGCAGCTGATCAGAATTGAGGAGTCAATCCAAAGCCGCATGCTCACACATCCACACTTAATTGAAGAAATCATGACTTGTGCTTATCTACATAACCCGGCTCGATATTTCTATACTATGCTTCTACGCTACGCTGCAAATATCATGAACCTGTAAAAGCTTCCGCTACTCTGATAAAAAGATGTCATGATCCAGAAAGTGTGAGCATGTCGGTCCAAAAGTCACAACATCACATGAAGGCAACACAACTATGGATGATCTAGAGAGATTTGTTGTGGCTGATGATCTCAAAGAAAGCTCGAAGATCATCAAAGATGTGGATCAGTTCTAAGGCCTCCACAAAAGTACAAAACTATGCGGACTTTGAAGAATCGCTACTAATGCACAAAGATTGCGGAAGTGAAGAATTCAAGTCTACGAGCTCAAGAACGAAGTCAAAGATAGAATGCTAGGAAGCAAAATGTATTTCATGGGGTGACCTCCCTTAGGGGAGATTGTTAGGAATTGGAAATTCCATGTTAAAGTGTCGGTCACCCCAATTATAGTCTAGCATATGTTAGCTCGTAGACTTGTAGTTAATTATGTTATTTATTAGTTAGTTAATTAGTTTAGAGCAACACCGTGGAGGACGGACGGGTCTTTACCCAATGTATGCCTGATCCACAGCACGTAGGTGGCGTTATTTGTAAGAACTATAAATAGCCCTCTACACATGTGGAGAGGGTTTATGTTACTTGTTAAATGTTACACATAAGTCATAAATACCTCGTTTTTCATATAAGCTTACAAAAGTTAATATGTTGTGTGTTAAGTGAACAATTGGTCTTTGAAATTTTAAAATTAACACATTCACGTAACTTTTCACATCAACTTCAAATAATTGGACAAATGTGACTTAGGACTTGTAACTAACATAAACATGTTACCATCAAGCAAGTAATCAGATAATAAATCAGACTAAATCAAACACATTGTGTTTCCATATGTCTGTCTCTTTGTCAAATGACTTTCAGATCACAAAATGGCTGCAAATCAAGCAAACATCAATGCCCCAGCTGAGCTCTCGATGGCAAACACATTCCCAGCTGGCTACGACAAAACAATTGGCAAGAAAAATCTCCGTGTCATCGTCAATAACTTCATATGCTCATAATCATTTTGCAGAATTGTTGTGGACATCCTTCTGCAACATCCATTCAAATTCATGCTCACAAAGTCGTCCTAATGATGAGTAAGATTCAATGGATGAGGAAATACAGTTTCGTAAGACATTAAAGCAGAAAAGGATGGAATACCATGCTTCAACCTTTCTGGTTAATCAACCCGGTGGAGCAAGAGGGTCAAGCAGTAGTCCTCCACTTATGGAAGATCCATTGCAAACAACTCTTACCCCATCCGATCCGGTTAATCAACCCAGTAAGGATCAGGGTGTCACCGTCACTACAATTGTTGAAATGAAGCAACCACAACAATAACTTTAACAACCGCAAGAAGAATAGCATGATGAAGATGAGGAAAATTATCACAAAGGAGATTACGATCATGATAAGGATGAATGAGTCACTGATAATGAAAATTTGGCGGCTGAAGAGGAAATGATGCGAAAAGAGGCTAAAGAAGCTGCTAGAGCTGAAGAGGAAAAGTTAAAGAAGGAATCAGACAACTACATAGTTGAAAATCAAATACAAAAACCTTAAAAGTCTTCTGTAGGACCTCTTGACGCTTCCACCAAACCCAAATCATTATCTTAATCATCACCTCCATCAACAAAAGAAACAACTAAGTCTACAACAAAATCTGTTAAGAAGGCAACTCCATCCAATGATTCGTCAAATGGTTAAGCAGGTTATCACCACTACACAACAAGCTACACAACCACCACCATCTCATCAACCAAGAGATTCAGAAACCACACCACAAATGGAGAAAACCATTGATTACTTTACATACACTGGGGGTGAGGATCACTTCATACCTGAGCCCCAACTTGAACCTCAACCAAAATTTAGATCAAGTACATTACTGCACCCCTTGTTTTCATACGTATCAAATCAAAGAGCGTGTTTAAGATCTCCACCTCGGGGACGAATCTTACAAAAATTCTACACTTCAATGAAATCAATCAAGAACCTCAGTACAAAATCGTTCATAAACCAAAGTTTGGGTTTGTCTACCAAAGTGTAAATCATCATACTTGCTTCATGGCTTTCGATGAAATTCACAAAGTTCTATGACGCCACACTGGAGATGGTTCGAGATGGATTGGCTTATCGATTGAAGGATATTGAGTTCGGTAAAATTCAGACGAAGAGATGGAATTCAAAGGATCGTAAGGATGTTCGTTGATTTATCACTAGGATTGATGAAAGGTTGATTCATCAGGATCAGATGCGATGGTTGGAAGAGCTATTTGGGAGGATGACCAAACTTTCCGATTCTGACTTACCAACTTCCTCAGAAAGTAGCTGATCGTCTGTAATCATTGGTACTCTCTTAACTCTCTTGATTGTGATTTTGTTTGTTTGATTTATTGATGATGGCTTGTGCACACATAAGAGTGTACAACCCGTACTTGTAATGAAAGGACCTTGTGGTACGCATCAGTGCCACAATCCTATAAAAGGAACGATAGCTTCTTACTTTTGAGTAAAACTTATCAAAACTTTCACTTTTCAAAGTTTTGCTCAAAAGAACAAGTACTTCCCCTTATGTTTTTCAAAACCTCAAGAGTTAGTATTACTTGTTGAGGGGGAGTACTTGCTTAAAACCTTTGTTCACAAATGATTCTCCGTGGAAATCTTCCCACAAAACTCGAAATGGACATATTCGATATCAAAATTTCGTCAAAAATAACATTTATATGCCATTTGAGGGGGAGAAAAAATTGTGTGATACTAATATGTTATGAAATTTGTGATTGAATCCTCGTGCTAAAGACTTAACCCATGAATTGACTAGTTCTGAACTGTCATACATCGAAAAGATTTGTCCTCAAAGACTTATCCGAGTAGATTGTACCTATTCGAGAAACTCTTGGTAGACATGAACTTTTACGGATTTGACAACCTCTCGAGGTTTGTCCACGCCTTCAAGATGGTTATTAGAGCTAGTTGTCACCTAAAAGCTGACAATGTAACTCTTTAACTATGCAACGCAACCGTGTCTCGCGAGGAATTGTCTATCTTGAGTCGATCAATTCATAAGTGCGCGCTCTCCCTCACCGTGCAGATTTCTATCAAAACACTTAAGCACGTGTGGAGGGGGAGTATTTTTGCAAAATACAAAACTCTCACAGTGGTACAAAATGTTTTTACTCATAACCACTTTGAGAAATTTTCATGAAAATGGTTTTATGGCAACATAGGTTAGTCATGGAGTTATAAGGTGACTAAGGTTAGGAATAACCGTCCTATGATCCGCCAGAGTCGGAGGGATCTTCCCAAGGACACCACCAATAGTTACAACTTATAAGTCCTTAGGTATGATTATAAAAAGGAGAAAATTAGAAACGGAGAAAGAAGGAGTTGAAGAATTAAAAAGAAAAGTTAAAGAAAAGGGTGAAAAGAAATAACCCTCCAAATTATTCAACTTAAGGCAGACACCGGGTTCAATACATATGCTACTGGATGTCACTAGATGACACCCGTATTGAAGATCAAAGTCGTCATGGACCAAAATGACGCATGCACTAAACCTTCTTAGACACTCAAGTTTCTCTCAATAGAAGCTTGTTTCATTATCACAAGGAACCCTACGTAAACTATCGGCTTTCTCTTAGAGATTGCTGGTATTGAAGAAGGAGACCCTCTCCCTAGTCTCCGCTTAGGAAAACCAAAGCGCACTATTGAGTCTAGAGCCACGAGATTCATCAAAAGATCTCTTAGGAACACTCAACATTTCATCAGTTGCCATTCAACAATAAGGACGCTAGTGATACTACTCTAGAGTCAACATCAAACAACCCTGACAGCAGGTCACTTCGGTAACTCCTTGTGGGTTACGCTTAGTGTTGTCTCAAATTGTCTACAGTCGTGGGGTGATGCTTCGGTGTACCTCAGCGACTCACCTGAACTATAGGTGTACTTCGGTACATTGTGTTATCCTACTTGAGGGACTCCAGTTCAGGAACAACCTTTGCGAGAATTAGATATGTGTCTTCACACTATGCTGTTAACACGCTCGAAGTTCAAACTTGTAAGTGCTGGAAATCCCGCTAAGGAGATTCCTTTCAAGAATCGAGTCCTGAAGATGTGGGTCATTACTTGAACTTGTTCAATGTAATGCCAACTGTCCCTTATGGGATTCGGACGGCTGATTCGCCCGACCAAGGTGAATGGAATCAAGACATTCATCAGAAGAACAATCGTAGTGGTCAACTCTTTAAGAAACGACCACAATGATCGATTGGTGTTTATCACTAACGCATTCTTATGTTTTCTTCTTATGGATGCTCCTAGGAGATGATCGTGCAGATTCTCCACATGCTCATACCAACAACAACACATATTGAAGTTCTCTCAAAAAGCAATACAAAAGTCAGAACGATTCTTCTTCAAAGTCAAAGAATCTACAAATTATAAAGACTAAGAGAACTACATCTATCTTGATATCCAACGTCAAAGAGCGTGTGAGCATATTGGAGAAGGACGTAGAGACACCTGAGCAACGAAGCGGACCTGATGCAGATTACCACAACACAACATAACCATATCCACACCAGAACAAAGAACAAAGATTAATGAAGACGTCAAAGCTGAAAACTTCAAAGAAAACAAGATCCTCACATTGGGGAGATTGTTAGAATCAAGGCACTTCTTCTCACAAGAAAGAAGATTGTCAAAAGACCTCAAAGCAACTATTACATCAGCACCAACAATGTTTAAAGATTACTTAAGTCATTAATTACCAACACTTAGGGGGAGATTGTTGGAATCACTCCTAAACTTTATTTCAAGTGTTTGTAATTAACATGTAATAGGTTGCTTAATTAGGCTTTTATGTTTGTATTTAAGGAAAGGCATATGTAGAAAGCCCATAAGCCTTGGCCCAAGCCCAATAAATAGTGGAAGAGACTAGATGTGTTGCCCTAGTCATCTTCCTTATAAATAGTCTTGTAAACCTTCCTTAGAAGGTTGGTTTTTCACTTCTCATTATATCCTACGCATAATCTTTCATATTCTATCGTGTATATTGTGTTTAGTGTTCATCCGATCCCTTCTCTTCTATATTTCTAACATATTGATGCTTGTGTTACAATATGGTGACCTATGGTGACCTAACAGATGTTATAAGCACTATTGTTATGAGCTTACGATAGATTTAGTATCGAGGAGGCCACCTCGGTCACATTTGAAGAATGAAGTTCCCATCATGACGTCCTCTAATGGCACATCTACCTGGTTATATCTTGATCCGGTTTCTTGACTTCGAAATTTAAACTTTGGGCAAACGGTAAGTGGTGATGATTTGTATATAGATTTATAATATATGCTTGATTTTATTGTACACCAATTTTATCCCATGTCTTATCCTACCATTAGTCATGAAGCGTGTCTAGCTGATGCCGTGAGCAATCTTTGGTGTCTTGGCCATGGATTTGGTCATGTATCATTGATTTTGTCCACTTCGCCGTGACATGTTAATAATGACAAATCGCCCTTAACCTTTGTCGTGTCTACCCATATTGCCTTCAAGAATTGTTTAGTCCTTAACTCTAGTGGTGGAGATTTGTGTAACCGCCAAGCTTATGATAGAATACATGCTAACTGTGCAATGAGTGATCACCCCGAAATTGACACTTAGAATAGTTGAGAGATTTAAGTGTTTTGTTCTTATTTCGTGAGGTGTTCGGATTTCTTTTATTCTAGCATAAGGGATTTGTAAACTTATGTTTTCCAGGTAATGGGAGATATCTTTTTAGGAATCTATCTAATAAGGTCTACTTGAGGGAAAGTAGAGTTCAAGTGGAGGGATATTTGATAACATCAAATAGTCCTGAATATTAAGTGTCAATTTCCCCCGATAATGCTCGTATTTCATATCCTTTATATGGATTTACGCTTGTTTTCCTCTATATTTCACTTTTAGGTAAATTACGAGCATTGAAGCTAAAGAGATGTGGATTTGGAGATTTTATTGAAGATATATCATAGTATGCTCATTTTGAAGATGTTACAGCGTAACTCCTCTCTCACATTACGCCGTAACAGAAGCGTGGCTCAGAAAACCAACTCAACTGAAGATTACAACATAACTCTTTCCAAGATTACAACGTAACTAAATAGGTCAAATGAGGTTCCGCGCCGCTGCAAGCTACGCCGTAACTATTTTCTCAATTACGGCGTAACCAGGATTTATTGAAGATACGGCGTAACTCCTTCCAGATGTTACGCCGTAACCAGCATTTTCAGTGCAAAATACGGAGAATTGGATGTTACGGCGTAACTCTCAACATTAGTTACGCCGTAACTAGATCTGGCCTATAAATACCTCTCGAATTCCAGCATTTCAAAGCATCCCATTTGACACACAACATCAAGTGAAGGAGAGTAGAAGTCGAAGGCAGATCTAGAGGAGCATACGGAGCTATCTCCAAGGGAGAAATCACTCCCCTACGATAAGCATTAGCATTTTATCTTTTCTTTACTTTCAATTCATGTATTTCATAATGTTAAACATTGAATCGATTATTTTATTTAATATGAGCGGCTAAGCACCTCTGGTGCTGGCCTAGTTATGATTCCTTAATTGTTTTGTTTATGTTTACATTGCTTCTGTATAATTATTTCTAAGTGTATGCATGCATAGTTTGTTGGTAGCTACCCTTGTTTCGGTAGTTTTGAATGGCGGTAGCTACCTTTATTTCTAAGTGTATTGATACGCGTATAACGCGCGTTCAGGGTCAAAGTAACTTCTTCTTCGTCAAGCAAGTTTTTCAACACCCTAGGCAGTGAACCTAATCGTTGTAGTGTTGTATTAGGGTAAGCCTCGGGTATTGATATCGTTCTCTAGGGGAATAGGAATGCTAGTGAGAAGTTACTACGCTAAGGTTAGGGTTGAGGAAGATTTTTTTTTTTATCTTTTTATATTTTTTTAGAAAATTGAAATTACGAATCTCGAGGTATTGATTTGGGGGGTGGTATTTCTACCGATTTCTCTACTATTATAATTGACTAAGCTAAGGGGTAGTCTATGTCTAATTGATTTGTGCTCGTATGATGATTAAAGATGTGTTTACCTAGATGCTATTACTCCCTAGTTATCTCCTATTGATGGTTGAATTGTCATGTCCTTATTCTTAACGCGTTGTGTCTTCTAAGGTCGTAGGGTATGCTTTTTTCCCTAACTCTTTGAGACTACCTTAAGGTTATTGCCTACGAAATCTCTAGGATTCATAAACTAACTCTAAGGTTATCTTTTTATGTTTAGCCTACAACAACTCTAGGTGATTATAAACTAATGTTCACAAAGACTACTCAAGCATTAAAAACACAACGAATGACCTATCGCAATCCTAGGTCAATCACAATTAAGATAAGAGACAACCAATCAATATTCAATACCTAGGTTTCATAGATCTAAGCAAACACGCAAGTAAATTAGCCAGACATGGAAAACATGCAAGCATACACACATACAATTGAAGACATAATTGAATCAATGAAGTAAATTACTTATCTTGTTGTAAAATAGGGTATGAGAACCCTAAGATACTGCCCAAGATAGCAAAAGTTTGGTTTTAGGTTTTACTCAACAAAACTACCTCCTAAAAGTCTAAAAATTTGAATTCTATATATAGAGTTACAACATGCGACGGCGTCACTCTTTAAATGTGACACCGTCAGATCGCCGCCATTAGGGTTTCGTCTTGACCACGTCAACCTTGTGACCGCGTCACCTTATGACTGTGACGCCGTCGGCTTCTGCTTCTGACGCCGTCTGAATCTAAATCTAGGCCGTCTGAGTATTGACGCCCTACTCTTTAAAACCTGACGCCGTCGGGTGTAAAATAGCAATTTCACTACTGAGTCGTCACAAATTTGGAGCATGTTTCGACGGCGTCGCCTTCTATTTCTGACACCTTCACCTTATATTCCAGCAGCTTGAGTGTCTTGATCTTGACTTGGCCATTTTGTTCATATATTCATGCCTTTTCGTCCGAATAAGTGTCATTCTAACAATTTGTCTTCAAGAGACCTAAAAAGTGTTAAGGAATGAAATTAAGCAGTAACGGATATAAAAGTGGTCGGTTAAGGGCTTAAATGACCCCTCAAAAGTGTACCTTTTAAATCCTTATCAAATATCCCTACACTTGGTATTTGCTTGTCCTCAAGCAAATGTGCTTTTGGCCAATTAATTTATAAGTTAGGGGTCATGAAGCATTAGTTTAGAACAATTCACAACAAGTATAAGCCCCGCAAAAGTCATAACAGGCACGGAAATTACATACTAGCACCTCACAAGTGGTGTTTGGATACTGTCATCTCTCGGGTGTATATGAAATATATCAAGTTGGAAATGGAAGATAAACACTCATTAACCGGTCCTAGTACAAAGATTACCATAGGCTTGATACTAGATCAAACCTCCATCGCTTTGGCGTAAGCATCTAGGAAAAACTATCCAAGAGGTCTTTTAAAGGGTTGTAATGTTAGGCTAACGGTAGGGAAACAAAGGGTTTGTTGGGATAGGCGATAGTGGTGGCAAGTCAAAAATCATTATGTTACAAGCATGAGAAGAATGGCGTTGCTAAGCCAAGACTCGACACTCTAAACTCTAGATAACTTTGAAATAAACAAACATAAATTTAAAGATAGATGTAGGATGGTAGCCACTATTTTTTTTTGACACTCTATTTTTTTTCTTTTCTCTTTTCTTTATTTTTTTCGATATTTTTTTATACAGTTTTACTCTATCATCCTCTACGATAACATCAAAATAATAGGGACTTATAAGCACATCCCTACACTTGAGTTTTTATTACTCTAACACTAATTTGACCTAAATTGAAAAGATCAAAAAACTTGGAGTACATTATTACGTAAATAAAGGGAATTTGAATTTAACGTTCCTTCCCGTCACTTCATAAAATTTAACTTTTCCCATGAGTCCCAATCGTCCCAAAACTGTGTACAAAGGATATGACTCGACTTAGCAACTTATGCAAGCAACTAGATAATTGAACTAAGGGTTTAGTATGATAACAATAATGCACTAAAAGTGAGTGCATACAAGGTAGGCTAACGCGATTTGGGTGTACATTTGGGGGTGGATTGTAAACAATGCTCTTCATTGATATTCCGGAAAACCAAAACATCACGAGAACCGCGAAAAGGATAGGCTCTGAGGGGTTAACTAGGGGTATCATGTACTAAAGATGAGTACAACGCAAGGGTGTGGGGGAATTACTCAACTCATATGGAAGAAGTAATTATAATACGGGTATCAAACAAGGGTTATCTTAATGCCTCTTATCATTTAGTTATTCCTAACTACACAAGTGTAGTCTCACTAGAAATCTCGGAATACATCAAAAAATAAGTTCTAGAATCTATTATACTATCGGTACACTCTCGAAGCATTAAAGAGGAATGCTTTAATTCCTACAAATCTAAGGGCGATCCTCACATTTTGGGTGGAATTTAAGTGGTAAAGGGTTTTGTGCTAGTCATATAACTTCCTATCTGTAGCCACCTGAAAAATTTCACTATTTTAAACCTATATATTTATGAACTAGACTGTTTATCAAAAGTTATTTGATCTAAGTTAAGCGTTTAGCATGTACATTTCAGCTTTTCTTGCATAAAAACTTGGCATATCCGAGTAGTCTTATTTATTATGCCCAATAATTACTGATAGCCAAATCAGTCTCACAAGAAATTTTCTTGTCTTAGGAGTCCGCACGCGTACCAGTACAATAAAAGAAAACATGAAAAAAATAAAAACGAATTAATAAAATCAGGAATTACATCATCGTGTCAGTTTATTTAAAACGTGTCTAAAAATATAAGTATTATATTTTTCTTGTTGGGATTTTACGTTTACAAGATAAACAGCGGGACGCGAAATACATTTAATACTCAAAACAACCAAATAAATCTAAATGCAATAGTTACAAAATACTGAAAAATTAAAATAATCATCCCCTAACCTACACACACACCCACGTGATAATATTTTTATCATTTATTTGTTTCCCTTAGAAACCTGCGCCTCCCTCTCATCCTCATCTCCTTCTTTTGGCAAAATTTCAACCAACTTTCTCTATCTCTAAAACCTCATCACCTCCCTTCGAATAAGCAGCGGACTGGCACCATCACGAGGTCAAACAAGAAGAATGCCCCATCATTTTCTTAACTACTCACCTCCCAACGCAAGAGGTCACAAGATACCATAGGAATCAAAACTTGAAAGAGAGTTTTCCTTGGAAGAGAGATTCACAGCCACCAAGAGAAGAAGGAGGGTTGGTTCTATTCCACAAATTCGCCTATTTAAACCATGACTCGACCACAAGGAAACCATACCCCAAACAAAGTTTCATCACACAGAAAGGAAGCAAGAGAAGAGTCTTGGTGATTGGTTTCCTGGTGGCTCGAGCCTGCTGTCGTCGCTTGAACTATTCTTCTCACCCCGAGCGATTCTCTTGTATTTGTAAGGATTCATTCTGTTTATTGTTAATATAATAATTAGGAGTTAGGTTAATTTACTTGTTAAGGAATTGTTGGATCGAT
>OU343219.1:109150122-109199845 GCA_910596185.1 Chrysanthemum makinoi
AAAGTTTGAAGAAATGTCAGAAACAGTCCTTCAACTTTCAGAAAATGGCAGAATAAACCCTTGAAGATTCAAAAGTTGCAAAATCAGCCCTTGGTTTATTTGAGAAGGACAAGATTGGCCCTTGAAAGACATTTTCAGATTTTCATGTGTGGTCCCTGGATTTTCAGCTTGTACATTTTTGGTCCTTGGATTAATAAATGGGTACATCACAAGTCCTAGTCCAAAGGTTAAACCCTTAACCCATATAACCAATCCTAAGCCCACATTCAAATCTGGTCCAATAGCTAAACCCGGTTTTAAACCAAGCCCAACTCTTTTACCCGGTTATTTACCCAACCCGTATTTAACCCACGGTCAAACAGTCAACCTAATCAAACTAATATTAAAAACCAAACGCGCCCAAAAAAATCCCCCCAAAATAAACCCAAGTTCTAAGAACCCTAAATTACCCTTTCATACAATTGTTACAATTCACTGAATCAAAGGGTATATTCGTACTTTTCCGACACATAGCGACACACGGAATGCCACGCTGGCAATCCGTGTGTCTTGCTTGATTTCTATTGGACGAAGAGATATGGAAGTATAATCTAAGGGTCGAGATGAGCTGATTATTGATGGGAATTAATCCAACGGCCAAGACTTGCCAAAAGAAACACACATTTGCCTTTCCAGAACCTTCTGAAGACCTCAAGAGCTCAAGCAGTTGCTATAAATACCCTTCATCTCACATATTGTAATCCAAGTAGAGTAGGAGTAGATTAGGAATAGTTTCTGAGTGATTTTCAATTGTTTTCAATGTTTTAGTTTTAAATTCCAGTTATTATAATTTCCTTTGTACTCAAATTTTATTAATACAAATTTTATTTTTCATCAAAATTCAAATCACTGTTTCATTGTTTAAATTCAGTTTATTAATGTTTTTACTGGTTACTTGAGCTTATTCCAAATCTATTTTTAGTTTGCTTAACTTAGATACTACTCTCATTTACATTCAGTCAACATAAGTCAAACTTGCAGGATTCTTATTCAAAATGGGTTATTTGCTGATATGAACATGGAAGCGGGTTGAACAATGTGTTTAGGATAATGGTTACTTGAGTTGTTTGGCAAGCCATAGTGGCTGGACTGCTGTAAGTTTTGATTTACTTTATGTCATTTTAAGCTCAGATCTGCATATCTTTGTTCTTATTGAGTTAGTGTTAATTGTTGCTTTTAATCATTACTGTTAGACTCATTTAAGTTAGTTAGAGTTGAATTAAGCTTTAGGTTGCAAAAGACTAAAGTTAGTTGTTAAGTATAACTCAAGAGCATCAGTCTTAAAAGGGGAGTTTGGATCAGGATATTAGATTGAGTCATAAGCTTTATTTGAGGTTAGAAGTTGCTGCAATAGTCTCTCTTAGGTTTATTAGAGCCACTTTAGTCATTTATTTGCACTTAGGATCATTAAAAGTCAAAATAATCTGTAATCTGCTCTTAACTTAAATTCAGTTGGTACTAGTTCATGATATCTTGCATCTAAGCTTTATAATAGTTACTTTAGCTTGCATTAGTCTTATATCATCACAAAACATCATAATCAGTTCATCATTTGGATTCAAATCTCATTTTAGTCAAATATCCAAATCTGTTCTAAATAGTCAAAAGTTGCAAAAGTGGTTTTTCACAAAACTTTCTGGATTTTTCATGGATTCATTTCTGATCCAAATTAAGTGAGATTTTGGATTTATAAACTTCAGTTGGTTGAGTTTGTAAACACTATTTTTTCTAATTTTTTATATATTTCTAAAAGCACTTAACCAGCTTGTTTTCGAGGTCATAAATGCCCTGTGCACACTCTCAGCAGTCACTGAGTGTGCACAGGTACTTTGCAGTTAGCATATTTTGTTCATTAGAATTAGTTATAGGCTAAGATTTGGTTTATTGGCTCTGGCGGGTGGTGTTCTATTGGATCCAAGTTCTGTTTTCCATTATAGCTTATTAAATCAGCTGATACATTAGCTTAAAAGTGATAGGTTAGGACTGTTTTGAATCTTGTGCTTAATTCACCTTAATTTCAGTAGCTGGTTAATCTTAGGTGTAGAGTAGTTGCTTTTAGTTGATTTTAGGTAGTTTTAGTATATCATAGGTTCTAGAATCAGTTGGTGCACTTAGGTAGTTTATAGCTTATTTTCAAGTGCTTATTCATAGTGTGTTGCATTTCAGTTTCATAATCTTGCACACTAGCATAAGTTTTATATTTTTCCTAGATTTAGAATAATATTTTAGAATTTTCATGAATTTTTCATAATTTTTAGTTACTGTTTACTATTTTTCTTATTTTAAATCAGTTTTTAAGGCATTTTATATAGCTTTTATTACAAATAAATTAGAAAAGCTTCAAAAAAATAAGTTTTCAATTTTCATAGATTAAGATAAATATAAAAAGCAAAAAAATAATTTTTCCATATTTTTCCTAGTTTAATTGGTAATTTTTAGCATTTAAATTAGTTTTAAATAGTTTTTAATTCATAGAAAATAGAGAAAAGTTCAGAAAAATACAAAAATAGTTTTGAAAAGTGTTTTGAGTTATTTTAGATTTTTGGAAAATAGTTTCATAATTTTCACTTTTGTTTTTATAATTTTTAGTATTTTAGATTTGTTTTATTCGTTTAAAATTAGTTTTTAATTCAAATAAATTCCAGAAAAATCATAAAAATTAGTTTTAAATCTTAGTTGATTTTCAAATATCATTTTTAGTTTAAAAGTAATTTTAGATTATTTTTAGGACTTAGAATAGACTTAGTTGCATTTTATTTACGTTTCATTTAATACGTTTTAGTATTATTTGCGTATTTAGGATTTCCCGTAGTGTAATTTCCCTTTTATGCTTCCCTTGCCCCGTAGTTTAGAAAACTTCAAATTATCCCCTTTTCCCATTCAAATCCCGATAATCGCGACGTGAGTTGGAAATTCCATTCAACCCTCGTTCGGAACGATCTCGGTGCTCAAACCTAACACGTTTGAGTTACCCGTATACTACACACTTCTCTATTATTGATCTCTTCCCGGAGGAATCAGGGATCCCAATTATCCAGTTATCCATTCTTGTATGTGTTTAACTGCAGATCATTCAAATCGTTCTGTGGTACTTGGACTCAGGCTGTTCCAAGCATATGACTGAGACCGGTCGCGGCTCATGAACTTCGTGAGTAAATTAATCAGGACTCAAGTTAGATTCGAACGACCATTTTGGAGCAATTATGGGTTATGGTGATTATGTAGTTGGCAAAAGTGTAATCTCCGGGTATATTATGTGGAAGGTCTTGGTCATAATTTGTTCTCGTTGGTCAATTTCGTGATTCCGATCTAGAAGTGGCCTTTAGAAAACATACTTGCTTCGTTAGAGAACTTGATGGTGTGGAATTATTAAGAGGTACTTGTGGTTCTAACCTATACACCATCACTATCGAAGACATGATGAAGTCTTCTCCAATCTGCTTGCTGTCAAAGGCTTCAAAACAAAGTCATGGTTATGGCATCGTCGTCTCAATCATTTGAACTTCGGCACCATTAATAACCTTTCCAGAAAGGATCTTGTCGGAGGCTTACCCAGATTAAAATATGAAAAATCATCTTTGTTCAGCTTGCCAATTGGGTAAAAGCACGAAATATGCCCACAAACCAAAACCCACAAACTCAATAATGGAAGTTCTTCACACCCTTCATATGGATCGGTCGGACCAATGAGAGTACAAACGATAAATGGGAAGAAATACATTTTAGTCATTGTGGATGACTACTCTCTATTTACTTGGGTAAAGTTTTTGAGGACAAAGGATGAAACTCCAGATGTCATCATCAAACTTATCAAATAGCTACAAGTTCGACTCAACAATACTGTTAGAATAGTTCGAACAGACAATGGCACAAAGTTTGTTAACAAAGACTTAATTCAATTTTATGAAAGTGTTGGAATCAATCATCAAAGAAGTGTTCCACGAACTCCTCAACATAACGGTGTAGTTGAAAGGCGAAATCGAACTCTTGTGGAAGCCGCAAGAACAATGCTAATTTATTCAAAGGTTCCAATGTTTCTATAGGTTGAAGCCATTGCCACTTGCTGTTACACCCAAAATCGTTCCCTTATTCATACCTCTCATGGAAAAACTC
The DNA here is from genome assembly GCA_910596185.1 of Chrysanthemum makinoi. Classification (NCBI taxonomy): domain Eukaryota; kingdom Viridiplantae; phylum Streptophyta; class Magnoliopsida; order Asterales; family Asteraceae; genus Chrysanthemum; species Chrysanthemum makinoi. The sequence goes on from OU343219.1 coordinate 109,154,275, forward strand.
CATATGAACTTATTCATAAACGAAAACTTGATCTCTCCTACCTTCGTGTGTTTGGTGCTTTGTTCTATCCAACGAATGACGGTCAAGACTTAGGTAAATTAAGAGCAAAGGCCGATATTGGAGTTTTTGTTGGTTATGCACCAAACAAGAAGGGTTACCGAATCTACAACAAGAGAACCGAAATATCATGGAAACAATTCACGTTACGTTCGATGAGCTGACCTGTCCAATGGCTCTAGGACATACCGATTCACGGACCCGAACTCAATTTTCATCAAGTAGTCATATCAGTTCAACCCTTGTTTCTAATCCCTCTGCAACTCCTTATGTACCTCCTTCAGAAGATGATTTAAAGAAATTGTTTGATCCATTGTTTGATGAACACTATGAACTAAATGTCGATGAAATGTCAATTCCATCAACAGAGGCTGCTCCTATCCCTATGAATGAAGTCAATCCTTCAGTCTTAATATCATTAAGTCAAGAAGCGCTGGCGATCACTCTGTCTCATCAAAAAATCATCAATCATCGAATGTACATCATGGAATTAGTTCTGGCATCAATGATGAAGTTAACCCTTTTGCTACTCCCGAAGATGCTCCATTTGAAAACATATTTGCTCCTGAATCATCATCAGAACCATCTTCATCAGGAGATATCGACTCTGCTACATCAGTTCCTCAAAAACAGCCACATGAACACCTCAGAAAATGGACACATGATCATCCATTGGACAACATCATTGGAAACCTCTCTCGTCCGGTATCCACACGGAAACAACTTGCAACCGATGCCTTATGGTGCTTCTTTAACTCCGTACTCTATAAGGTCGAACCAAAAGATGTCAAAACTGCCATGAATGAAGACAGCTGGTTCAATTCCATGCAAGAAGAAATTCATGAGTTTGATCGACTTGATGTATTGGAGTTAGTACCTGCTCAGTTGTGCTATGATCATTGCTCTAAAGTGGATCTTCAAAGTGAAACTTGATGAGCATGGTGATGTTTAAAAGAACAAGGCTCGATTGGTTGCAAAAGGATATCGTCAAGAGGAGGGTATTGACTTAGAAGAATCATTTGCTCTCGTTGCTCGTGTCGAGGCAATCAGAATCTTCTTGGCTAATGCTGCAAGTAAGAACATGATAGTCTATCAAATGGATGTAAAGACGGCGTTTCTTAACGGAGATCTCAAAGAAGGTATCGTAGCCAGCCAACCTGAAGGCTTTGTGAATCCAGAGCATCCTACTCACGTCTATCGTTTGAAGAAGGCTCTTTATGGTTTAAAGCAAGCTCCAAGGGCATGGTATGATACGCTATCAAAGTTTCTTCTATCCACTGGATTGATAACGCTACACGCGTCATTCGGGGTCAAAGGAACTTCCTTTTCTTCGAGCAAGTTTTATAACACCCTAGGAAGTGAACCTAATCGTTGTAGTGTAGTATTAGGGTAAGCCACGGGTATTGATATCGTTCTCTAGGGGAATAGGAATGCTAGTGAGAAGTTACTACGCTAAGGTTGGGGTTGAGGAAGATTATTTTTTATCTTTTTTTATGTTTTTTTAGGAAATGGAAAGGTACGAATCTCGGGGTTTGAATTTGGGGGTTGGTATTTCTACCGATTACTCTACTTATCTAATTATCTAATCTAAGGTGATGGTAGTCTATGTCTAATTATTGTGTGCTCGTATGATAGTTTAAAAATGTGTTTACTTAGGTTTTATTACTCCTTAATTATCTCCTATTGATGGTTGAATTGTCACGTCCTTATTCTTAATCGCGTTGTGTGTCTAAAGTCGTAGGGTATGCATTTATCCCTAACTCTTTGAACTTACCAAAGGGTCTCGTCTACAAAATCTCTAGGATTTATACACTCTAACTCTAAGGCACTCTTTGTATGGTTTAGCCTACAACTACTCTAGGTGTCATAGTCTAAGGTTCACAAAGATTAATCAAGCATTAACTACACAACGAATGACCTATCGCATTACTAGATCATTAACAATTAAGATAAGAGACAACCAATCAATATTCAATAATTAAGTTTCATAATTCCTAAGCAAACACACAAGTAAATTAGCCGGACATGGAGAACATGCAAGCATACACACAAATAATCAAAGACATAATTGTATTAATGAATTAAAACACTTATCTTGATGAAAGATAGGGTTTGGAATCCTAAAATACTGTACAAGACAGCCTTGGTTCGGTTTAGGTTTTTACTCCAAGAAGACTACTCTCTAATACTGAAAAAATTCGGATTCTATATATAAGATTACATGTGCGACGGCGTCACCTTATGATTTGTGACGCCGTCGGGTCGCCGTCATTAGGGTTTCGTCTTGGCCACGTTAATCTTGCGACGGCGTCACCTTGTTCTTGTGGCCGTCCTCTTGCGATATGACGCCGTTATGCGGATCAAATCTAGGCGTCCGAGTTCGCGGCCCTACTCTTTAAAGCTTGACACCGTCACTTGAAAATAAGAAATTTGACTGTCTCGTCACAAAATGCTCGACGGCGTCAGTTAAGCGATGGCCGTCACCTTGTATTTCAGCAGCTTGAGTGTCTCGATTTCTTGACTTTGGCCATTTTCTTCGTATATCCGAGCCTTTTCGTCCAAATAAGTGCTATTACAGCAATTTGCCTTCAAGAGACCTAAAAGTGAAAAGGAAAGATATTAAGTAATAACGGATACAAAAGTGATCAAATAAGGGCTTAAATGACCCTCAAAAGGTACATTTTAAAACCTTATCAAATATCCCTACACTTGGTATTTGCTTGTTCTCAAGCAAATGTGCTTTTAGCCAATTAATTTATAAGTTAGGGGTCATGAAGCATTGGTTTAAAACAGTCCACAACACATATAAGCCCCCCAAAAGTCATAACAAGCACGGAAATTACATACTAGCACCTCACAAGGGGTGTTTGGATACTCTCATCTCTCTCGGGTGTATATGAAATATAACAAGTTGGAAATGGAAGATAAACACTCATTAACGGTCCTAGTACATAGATTACCATAGGCTTGAGACTAGATCAAACCTCCATCGCTTTGGCGTAAGCACCTAGGAAAGACTATCAAAGAGGTCTTTAAAGGGTTGTAATGTTAGGCTTACGGTAGGGAAACAAAGGGTTTGGTGGGATAGGCTATTTAGTGGTGGCAAGTCAAAAATCTTTATGTTACAAGCATACGAAGAATGGCGTTGCTAAGCCAAGACTCGACACTCTAAACTCTAGATAACTGAAACAAACAAACATAAATTTAAAGATAGATGTAGGAAGGTAGCCCGTTTTTTTAACATTCTATTTTTTCTTTTCTCTTTTCTATTTTTTTTTTTCATACACTTTTACTCTACCATCCTCTACGGTAACATCAAAATGATAGGGATTTATAGGCACATCCCTACACTTGAGTTTTTATTACTCTAACACTAATTTGACCCGAATTGAAAAGATCAAAACACTTGGGGTACGTTATTACGCAAATAAGGGAATTTAACGTTCCCTTCTAATCAATTAAACTTTAACTTTTTCCCATGAGTCCCAATCTTCCCAAAACTGTATACAAAGGATATGACTCGACTTAGCAACTCATGCAAGCAACTAGATAATTGAACTAAGGGTTTGGGGTGATAACAATAATGCACTAAAAGTAAGTGCATACATGGTAGGCTAAGGCGATTTGGGTGTATATTTGGGGGTGGGGTGTAAACAATGCTCTTCATTGATATTCCGGAAAACCGAAAAATCAAGAGAACCACGAAAAGGATAGGCTCAGAGGGGTTAACTAGGGGTATCGTGTACTAAAAGTGAGTACAACACAAATGTGTGGGGGAATTACTCAATCGATGTAGAAGAAGTAATTATATTACGGGTGTCAAACAAGGGTTATCCTAATGCCTCTTATCATTTAGTTATTCCTAACTACACAAGTGTAGTCTTACTAGCGATCTTGGGATGCATCACAAAACAAGTTCTAGAATCTAATATACTACCGGTTCACACTCTAAGCATTAAAGATGAATGCTTTAATTCCTACTAATCTAAGGGTGATCCTCACATTTTGGGTGGAATTTAAGTGGTAAAGGGTTTTTGTGCTAGTCATATAACTTCCTATCCATGAGACGCTTTTGTTAAGACTAATGGCCCACTCCTATATGTCATGAAAAATTAAAAATTTGGTGCCAAAATTACCCTAACCGACATTTTCTCATGGTTTATTACACAAATACAATTGGACAAAGCAAATAGTCAAGGATAAGCATAGTTTCAAAGTTCCCGTTTTATTTTCCCACCCTACACTTAAACTGAACATTGTCCCCAATGTTCCCCGAAAGTATCAAAGTTATGATAATGGAAGGTAATTAAAAACGAAAGAAACTAGTACTCCCCCGATTAGCTCGGTAGGATCCGTGTAAAGTGGTGGTTAAATCCTTTCCAAGAAAAATGTATGCGTGAAAAGCTCCTTCCAATCTTTTGTTTCTTCATCTTGATAAATAAAACACGCACATTCGAAGAAAACAAACGAAACCGGCGTAAAATCGACGGTAATAATATATATAAGACTCTACTAAACTAGGATATAATGTTTGTAGAATGGATGTTTATAGAATTTTTGGAAAATTAAGACCTGGAAAATTCCAAAATTTATAAGTAGCTCAGAAAACGAGAAAAAAGTAATATGTTGTTTTACTCCTTTCGGCCGTCAGGTTGCGATCCCTGACGCCGTCAGGTTATCCTAACAAAAACGGTTGCATAATTTCTGAAAAAATTCTTGAAAATTTATATCTTTAGAATCTGGAAAACATTTCTGCAAAACATCCATTATGATTCGATACAAGCATTTGACTCGAACAAACACACATATATATCTTTTAATGAATTGCTATTCTCAAGTTTACATTTCTTTTAAAAACGTGTGTAATCCTCCCTACACTTATCCTTTATGTAAAATACCTTTATATGTAATTAAGACGAGGTTAAAAACAAAATAAAGAACTTTTACAAATTTAAACATGAGAATAAACAATCAATAAAAGATATATGACACTAACAAGCAAACAATTAAGCATGGGTTGCCTCCCACGAAGCGCTTTTCTTTATTTAAGAGTCTTGTAGCTAGACTCGTAGTCGTGTCCCTACATACCGATATAAGTAAGCCTATCCTTAACAATGTCGTAAGGATCAAACTTATCATTTAAGTTCCTAGTAGTACGTTTGGTTCGATATGCCTTTTCAAACTTCTCTCCATCGGGATCATAGATCGTTATTCTAATGTGCCACTCTCCATTACCATCACTAGGTGGTCTATTCCAATCCCATTTATGTTTAGGCTTATCGCTCTCAACTTTCCACATATTCATGAAAAGGTTGATGGGCAAGCTTCCTAGCAACTCGGTCATCTTTCAAAATACTAAGGCGTCCTCGAACGGGTTTACTTCCATGTCCCTAGCCATCTCTTTTTCATTGAAAGTTGCTTTACTAGCAATGGCTTCATCTAAGTAGAAAGGTCGTTGGGGACCTATGAGGTTCTTATCTATCCAAGGTCCATATCTAGATGGCGTTCTATCCAACCTAATCTCATGTGGGATTTCCTCTTCTTTGTAGTATGTATGCTTTTTGACATCGTAGATTGACCTAGCACTTCCCTCTCCTATTCTATCTTGGACATCTTACAATCGATGATAGCACTAGCGGTAGCTAAGAATCCTCTTCCTACTAGTAATGGGCATGTCGGGTCCTTATTCATGTCTAGCACATGAAAGTCGGCCAAAAGAGTCAACTCTCCTACGTGTACTACCATGTCTTTAATTATCCCCACCGGATATGCAACACTACCGTCCGCTAGACCTAAGATGGTTTGCGTTGGTTCTATCTTACCTAAGTTAAGGATTCTATGGAGGGACAACGGAACAAGATTGATGCATGATCCTAAGTCGGCTAGAGCATCGAGAGGTTTGGAAGTTCCAAGCCTACATGGAAGAGTAAATAGCCCGGGATCGTCTAACTTTTTAGGTAGATTATTTTGCACAAAAGCAGACCCATGTTTTCCAAGTTTAAGTTCTAACTCATATTTTTCTTTTAAAGCATTATAATAAGGTGCATTAGCTAAGACTTCAAGAACCGGTTTTTCTTAATGGAGTTCCTTGTACTCCTCCTCTAGACTAGGTTTGGGTTCTTGGTTGACGGGTTTCTCAAGAGTAGGTTCTACCAATGGTGCAGGGCCTTGGTACCTCATTTTTGATGGCTTGGAACCCTTTTTGATAGCATTTACCGAGTGAACCGTTGGGTGTGAGGGACATGGATGTGTACTCTCCCATGGTGAACAAGAACATGAAGCCGACGAAATTGAATTCACTTTTGGGTTCTTTATAGTATCACTTGGGACTGCTCCAATTTCCCGGTCATTAAAGGCTTTTAAGAGGGCATCAAGCTTGTTTGTCATCTCGCCTTGTCTTCGCTTCAAATCGGCTTCAAGCTTAGTCAATCGAGCCTCTTGAGATGACATGAATCTAGATGCAATTGCCTCAAGATTAGTGGGGTTCCCGGTGTTTAGAGAATTGAACCGATTAGGTGGAATAGATGAGCTTTGGGGTGTGCTTGAGTTTTGGTTCCACTTAAGGTTAGGATGATTTCTCCACGAGGGATTGTAAGAGTTTCCTAAGTTGTTTTGTTCGGGCTTGAAAGTGTACCACTTTTCTCCCGCTTCGTCGGAGTGCAGCGTGGGCGTAGTCCGCAAAAGCTTGTTCGGGGAGTCTTGTGCAATCACGAGTGTCATGGGGACCACTACATAACTCACAAGGTAGAGTGATTTTATTCACTTGATGAGAAGACTTAGGATTTTCGTAGGAACTCATTAAGAATTTAACTTGATCTTCAAGTTCGATCATCTTACGGTCGGAAGATTGTGAGTCAATGGGAGGCAAGGAGATTGCCTTAACGGTTTTGGGCAACTCACGGGGATCATTCCAACTTTCGTTGTCATAGAGGGCAAGGTCCTCTATTATGCCCCATGATTCTTCCGCGGTGAGATCACTAAGTTTTCCACCGGCCTCTTGGTCAATGGATCGCTTTGTGGGGAAATTGACATGATCATAAAAGATTTGGACTTGGAGCCAAAGATCAATGCCGTGATGAGGGACTTTATGAAGTAAGTCCTTGAATCGAGTCCATGCTTCGTAAAGAGATTCACCTTGATGTTGTTGGAACATCAAGATGTCATTCCTAAGTTTAGTGGTTCTCCCGGTGGGAAAAATTGAGCAAGGAAACGAGAGGTGAGATCATCCCAACTTGAGATGGAGCAAGTCGCTCAAGCCAATTACTAGCTTGGTCCCGTAGAGAAAATTGGAAGAGACGCATGCGCGTGGTCTCCCGAGTAGTAGCATCAAGGTCGATGGAATCGACAATTTTAAGGAAATCCCTTAGATGCTGATTTGGATCTTCGGAGCGAAGTCCATGGAATGCACATCCGTTTTGCACCAACCGGATGGTGTCGGATCGCAGGGCCGTAGTTTGGGCTTGGTCGGGAAGCTTAATGGTGTTCCTATAGCCTAGGTGGCTTGGTCTCGAGTATTCACCAAGAGTACGGGCTCTTGGTGGGTCAATTGGTGGTGGGTTGATGAATGGTGGGTGGTTATCACCTTCCATGATGAAAAGTGATGGGATTACGAACAAAGGTCACGAAGAAGGGGGATAGACTACGAGAAGGCTAAAAAATGAGAAAAAATTTACTTGATAGGAATCAAGCAAAGAAACCTAAACGAGGTGGACTACAAACTAGCTATTCTATACCCCGGCAGCGGCGCCAAAAACTTGATAACGCTACACGCGTCGTTCGGGGTCAAAGGAACTTCCTTTTCTTCGAGCAAGTTTTATAACACCCTAGGCAGTGAACCTAATCGTTGTATTGTAGTATTAGGGTAAGCCACGGGTATTGATATCGTTCTCTAGGGGAATAGGAATGCTAGTGAGAAGTTACTACGCTAAGGTTGGGGTTGAGGAAGATTATTTTTTTATCTTTTTTATGTTTTTTTAGGAAATGGAAAGGTACGAATCTCGGGGTTTGAATTTGGGGGTTTGGTATTTCTACCGATTACTCTACTTATCAAATTATCTAATCTAAGGTGATGGTAGTCTATGTCTAATTATTGTGTGCTCGTATGATAGTTTAAAAATATGTTTACTTAGGTTTTATTACTCGTTAGTTATCTCCTATTGATGGTTGAATTGTCACGTCCTTATTCTTAATCGCGTTGTGTGTCTAAAGTCGTAGGGTATGCGTTTATCCCTAACTCTTTGAACTTACCAAAGGGTCTCGTCTACAAAATCTCTAGGATTTATACACTCTAACTCTAAGGCACTCTTTGTATGGTTTAGCCTACAACTACTCTAGGTGTCATATTCTAAGGTGCAGAAAGATTAATCAAGCATTAACTACACAACGAATGACCTATCGCATTACTAGATCATTAAGAATTAAGATAAGAAACAACCAATCAATATTCAATAATTAAGTTTCATAATTCCTAAGCAAACACACAAGTAAATTAGCCGGACATGGAGAACATGCAAGCATACACACAAATAATCAAAGACATAATTGTATTAATGAATTAAAACACTTATCTTGATGTAAGATAGGGTTTGGAACCCTAAAATACTGTACAAGACAGCCTTGGTTCGGTTTAGGTTTTTACTCCAAAAGACTACTCTCTAATACTGAAAAATTCGGATTCTATATATAAGATTACATGTGCGATGACATCACCTTATGATTTGTGACGCCGTCGGGTCGCCGTCATTAGGATTTCATCTTGGCCACGTTAGTCTTGCGACGGCCTCACCTTGTTCTTGTGACGCCGTCCTCTTCAGCTTATGACGCCGTCTGGATCAAATCTAGGCCGTCTGAGTTGCGACGGCCTACTCTTTTAAAGTTTGACACCGTCACTTGAAAATAAGAAATTTGACTTCTGTCCCGTCACAAAATGCTTCGACGGCGTCGCAGTTAAGCAGTGACGCCGTCACCTTGTGTTTCAGCAGCTTGAGTGACTCGATTTCTTGACTTTGGCCATTTTCTTCGTATATCCACGCCTTTTCGTCCAAATAAGTGCTATTACAGCAATTTGCCTTTAAGAGACCTAAAAAGTGAAAAGGAACGATATTAAGTAATAACGGATACAAAAGTGATCAAATAAGGGCTTAAATGACCCCTAAAAAAGGTACATTTTAAAACCTTATCATGGATTCAGCAAAGGAGCAGTTGATCCGACATTGTTCACCAGGAAGTCAGGCAAACATTTAATTCACGTTCAAATATATGTTGATGATATTATCTTTGCCTCGACTGACCCCAATGAGTGTGACCGTTTTTCTATTGAAATAGTTTCTAAATTTCAAATGTCAATGTTGGGACAAATGTCATTTTTCTTAGGATTACAAATTTCACAAAGTCCCGGAGGCATTTTTATAAATCAATCTAAATATGCTAATGAGATTTTAAAGAAATTTGGATTTGATTCTAGTGATCACGTTGACACTCCCATGATAGAGCGTACTAAACTAGATGAGGACCACTCAGGGATCATGGTAGACCAAACGAAATATCGTAGTATGATTGGATCCATGATGTACCTCACAGCTAGTAGACCAGACATCTTGTTTGCTATTTGCATGTGTGCTAGATATCAGGCTAAGCCTACCAAAAAGCACCTTGAAGCGAGTTAAGCGGGTCTTCGGTATCTCCAAGGAACCATCAATATGGGACTTTGGTACCCGAAGGACACCGGTATGTCACTAACACCTATCTATGGAATCTTGATCATGCAGGATGTCAAGATACTCGTCGAAGTACGTCTAGAGGTGCCCAGTTTTTGGGTGATAAGCTTGTGAGCTGGTCTTCAAAGAAGCAAATGAGTACTTCTATTTCCTCTACAGAAGCTGAATACATAGCCATGTCATCTTGTTGTGCTCAAATCCTTTGGATGAGATCCCAATTATCTGACTATGGCTTTGAATTCAACAAAATCCCTCTGTACTGTGATAATAAAAGTGCTATTGCTCTCTCATGCAACAACGTACAACATTCAAGAGCAAAGCACATCGACATACGACATCATTTCATCAGGGAACAAATAGAAAACGGTGTGGTGGAACTTTATTTTGTGAGGACTGAATACCAATTAGCAGACATCTTCACCAAAGCTCTTCCTAGAGAACGTTTTGAGTTTATCCTTCCACAACTTGGTCTTAAGAGCCTACAACCGGAAACACTCAAACGTCTTCAAGAGGAAGAAGAGGAGTAAAAGGTTTTCCTTCATCTATCTCTTGTAAATATCGATTCGAAAAAAAAGAGAAAAATATAAAACTTTCAAAAACCCATAAAAATTAGAAAATCTTAAAAAATTCCAAAAATATTGTTATTTTGTCATGTTTTTCCTTGTTCGATATCATCTACGGACTTTGTGTTGACTTTCAAAGAATGTCACGGGTCTTTACATGTTCTTCGAATGTACATAAGATCGTTTCTTAAAAAAAATAAAAATAAATAAATAAACAAATAAATAAATTTGGGAGAAAGTGAAACTATGGTTTATTGTCATTTCAGGCAGTAACCCGTTTTTCAAAGAAAGAACAGAGCCATGCTTTATCTTGGTTTTCAAATCTCATGCTCCGATTCTATAAACAATTACTTACTATCTTATGAAAACTAATTGCTTTGAAAAATAACTCGGACTCTATTTTTAAAATAATGGACTTAACGTTTGTCAAAATATCTATCTCTCAATCAACAACTTATGTCATTGATTGAGGGGGGGAATGATTTCAAATAAATCAAAAGGTTATTTGTCATACAATTGTTTTTCAAAAGATAATCATGAATGTTTAATCAATGGAGTTTAAAGTCTCAAAATCCGATCCTTATCAGTTAAAACGTTTTCATAATTAAGTCACAATTCTCCTTAAAAGCTTTCAAAATCAATTTAAATCTATAGAGATCACAAATCTCAAATGATTTGATAATTGTGATCGGGGAAGAATTTGTGATTTAAATTGGATTTAATCTGATAATTCGGTAAATGGGTTTATAAGGATGTACAAGCTCTCCTTCCCACATGTGCCAAACGATTTCAAATTTTCCATGCACATGTTGAGGGGGAGCATCTATCTTAAACCACTAAGATTTGAAACGTGATCAATTTAGTTCAATGTGCAGTCTTTTCCTAATATGTGCAAAACATTTTCAAATTTCCATGCACATATTGAGGGGGATCAACTATTTTGAAAACCACATTCTTCATATAACTACTCTTAGATGCAAGCCAACCCCTCAAAGATGAAAATTATTTCTATTGCAATATGATGCTTGATGCACATGTTGAGGAGGAGCTCTGTTTCTAAAATTATCAAAACAATTGGTACAAAATGTTTTGATAATATATCACAAGTATCTGGATTGATTTTCAAATGGTTTTCAATTGGTACCAATGGCAGATGAACAATACCAAATAGACCGACCAACTTTACGCTATGTATGGTGATATAAGGAAGATAAGGTTAGATATTAGTTCCCATGATCCGCCAGAACCGGAGGGATCTACCCAGGGACAATCCACTAGATAGTAAAGAAGTCCTTAGGTTTGATGAAAAAAGGAGAAAAGTGATAAATGGGAAGAGTGCGGTGAGGCTGAGCTAGAACTGGAATAAACCCAACAAGGTTTTGGTTATGAAGTCTTGGTAAGCACTGAAGGGGTTGAAGAATGAAAAAGAAATGAAATAAGAAAAGGGTGAAAAGAAATAGCCCTCCATTTATTCAACCTTAGGGCAGAAACCGGGTTCAATTCATATGCTACTGGTGGTTACCAAGGTAACATCGGTATTAAAGACAAGACGTCATGGACCCATTGACACACTGCACTACAACTTCCTAAGCTACTCAAGTTCCTCTTAAAAGGACTTGTTTCATTCTCACGGGGAACTGACATTATCCATCGACTTTCTCTTAGAGTTTGTTGATATTGAAGAAGGAGACCCTGTCCCTAGTCTCCGGCATAGGAACCAAATGTGCACTATTGAGTCTAGAGCCACGAGATCATCAAATAAATCTCCTTAGGACACTGTCAATGTAGACTCTTTGTTTCACACAATGTGGAAAGAGAGATTATATCTTATGAGTCCTACGCATTATCCTTGTGGTATTGCCAGAACATCTGAGTGATATGCAAACATATTCATAATGAATATGGAAAGCCTTCTGGAGCCAACATCAAACAAGCTCCTGGTAGGTGGCATGTGAGATCTATTTAATAGATCAACCATGTGACAACTGAACAGAAACAATGGGGCGATTCAATCATTTGAATCAATCCTGGTTCAGGTTATGGATTGACGGATACCTTTGAAAAACCAGTCGTTGTGCTTAAATACTCTTTACTTTAGCACATCGACTGTGTACAGATATTTCAAATTAAAAGGTGTTTATGATTGATAATTATTTTTCATTAAAACCTTCATTGTATTGCAAAAACAATTTCTATTGAGCAATACTCGATTTTTTTTCAAATATTTTTTTTTCAATCAGTGAATCTCAATTCGCTGGTTCACTCACTCCGTGTTGTCTTCTTTGAGACGTTCCGGTTTGAGAACAGATAGAGCAGCTGCGAAACCACTGTCGAAATTCTTGAATTTTACCTTCACAGGCGATACTTGTCTTGATCAACGAGGGAACCGTGGGCGTGTACCTTAATTCAACGAAAGTGATCAAAGACACTTTCATGCGCTTTATTTCTAACTGTTGTATGCGGCGCGACGTTTGCGGTGATCAGAATGATGCGGTCAACCCATAGCCGCATGCTCACACAATACACTCATTTCTAAAGAAATCATGATAAGTGCATCAATGACTCTGATATTTTCACTCCATGCTTCTGCTACGCTGCTGCCAATATCATGAATCAACGAAAGCTTCCGCTACTCTGATGAGAAGAAATCATGATCCAAAATGTAAGCATGTCGGTCCAAAAGTCACAACATCACATAATACCAACACCACAATGGATGAGTCAGAGATTTATGATTGCTGATGATCTCAAAGCTGGCTCAAAACTCATTATGACGTGGATCAGATAAAGACCTCCACTTGGATTAACCAAACATTCAATAATGAAGAATCGATGACTACGAGCTTCAGAGCAAAGTCCTACATCAAGAATGCAAGAACAATTTATAATGTAATATCTGTTTGTATTCAATGTAATTTTTAATGTGTGTTTGAGGTGACCTCCCTTAGGGGGAGATTGTTAGGATTTAGTAAATCCAATTATTAAAGAGTCGGTCACCTCAAGTATATGTAATCGTTAGAAAGATCGTAGTCGTAGATCATTACAAGTTTAGTAGTATTTAGTTTGTAACACCGTGGAGGACGGACGGGTCTTTACCCACTGTATTCCTGATCCACAGCCCGTAGGTGGTGATTTATGTAAGTACTATAAATACTCTCTACTTTCCAAGGTAGAGAGTTGGAGCTCAAAATAAGATTTTTCTTTCTCTCACTAAAGTTCCCAAATCCTCTAACCCTTTCTCTCTCTAGAAACTCATCTTGTACGCCTCTTGTGTTAATGGTTTGATGTGTATGTTAAGTCCAATATGTTACAGGTTTTCAAGTGCTATTATAAGATCATGAATAGCATCAAAAGTATCATCTTTAAATCCCAAGAAAAATACCCAACTGAATCTACTGCAATCATCTGTCACAACCAAGCAGTACTTTTTCTTGTTTAGACTTGTAACAGAAACAGGACCAAATATATCCATGTGTAGCAGCTCCAAAGGTTCTCTAATGGTTCTATCCTCAAGCTTCTTGCATGAAGCTTTGTGTTGTTTACCCTTCTTGCACGCCAAACAGGAGTGATCATTCTTGTAGGTTTTGGTGGGTAAACCTCTAACTAAATTTCCTTTGACCAATTTGTTGATATTCTTGAAATTTACATGGCCCAATCTTCTATGCCACTGATGTGCTTCTTCAAGTGTTGCCTTTGCTACTAAACATGTAGCTCTTTCAGAAGAGTGAAGACTCTTCATATCCAAACTATACACATCATTGGTTCTTGGTACTTTCAGTATCACCAAGTTATCATCAGCAATCTTAAATTCAGGTGAAAGAATGAGACATTCTGTGTCAGTGAATAACACAAGGTGCTTTTTATCACAAATTTGAGAAACTGACAAAAGGTTGAACTTGAGCTCCTTCACATATCTAACATTCTCAAAATCTATTCTTCCTGTCTTGATGGTTCCTTTGCCAGTTATTCTTCCTCCACTAGCATCATTCCCAAAAGCAACTCTTCCTCCACAATAAGATCTAAAATCTGACAGAATCTCCTTGTCTCCTGTCATGCTTCCAGAGCAACCACTATCCACAATTAGATAATCTTTAAGCTCCTCTTCTGGGTTGCCCTGCACAAAGATAAAAGAGTTAGTGTCTTTTAGGAACCCAAGCCATTACTGACTTGTGTTCCCTTTGTGGAGTGACATACTCAAATTCCTTGAGTATGTAATCTTCACAGTTTTTGTAGACAGAATCAAGCATTATCTTTTATTTTAAAACTTGTGGTGGATTTTCAGCAAAACTTTTTTTTTCAACAAAAATCTCCTTTTCTTTTTCAACAAAATCATCTTTATCAAAAATCTCTGTTTCACCAGTACTTGTGGAAAGTACTGTTTGTTCCTCATCAGTACTTTCTTTCTTAACCCATTTAGTTTTAATTGCTGGTGTAGAGTCCCTTGAATTAGCTACTTTCTTTGAGTTGTAATGCCTTCTAGATTGATAGTAATTTGATCTCCTAGGCTTTCCATTCCAAAAAGTGTTCACAGTACCTTGATTGTTTGAAAATCTAGCAGTACTTTGAGAAGGTACTGTTTGAGTTCTTTGAAAAGTATTTGAAGGTACTAGAGGTTTTGAAAAAGGTCTTCTCGGGTGAGGGTACCTATAGTCTTGTGAAAAGTTGCTATGGTTAACCCTATTTGAATGATTCCAGACTGGTTTATTCTCTCTAGGGCTATGGTTGGTAGTTCTGTTCTTTAGAAATTTGCTTAGGTACTCTGAGTGAAAGTCACAGTGCTTAATCAGATGATCAGGACTATAACAAACAAAACACAAATTTTAACCCAAACTCCCAAAATTGCTTCCTCTATGTCTATGACCAAAACTATTATGTCTTCTAAGTGAATGATTAAAACTGTTTTGACCAAAATTATCCCAAAAAGGTTTAGCAGTATTTTGAAAAGGTTTTCTTAAAGGTACTGCTGAACATTTAGCAGTACTTTGAGTTGAAGGTACTGCTTGACTTTTAACATCATTATCCTTAGGGTTTTCAACAGTTTCTTTTGGGGTTTCAGACCTAGATTGACCAATAAGCTTTTTCCTAAACTCTAGGTTGTCTACTCCAAAACGAGAAACATCTAGCCTAAGGGGTTGAAAACTACCAGTGGGATGAGGGACAACATGATAACCTTTGTCTTTCTTATATTCAGGAGGTGTTTCACTAATTGATTCCTCATTACTAGATGTATCTACATAGTTAATGAGTTCATCATCACTAGTTGTTATATCCTCAAAATCAAGGTCATCCTTATCAATAGGTAGGTTTTCCTCTGTGTTACTAAAATCCATACCAAAGCCTAGACCTGTTCTAATGTAAGCTCTTCTCTGTTTTTCAACATAACTAACATGAGAAAGTCCTGATTGTCCCCAAGCATCAAATTTTTCTAGCAATTCATCTCTTTCCTTAGTTAGTTTCTCAATTTTAGAAATCTTACAATTTAACTTCCATTCACTTAATTTTAACTGATAATCCTGTTGTTCATACTTTTCTGCCCAAGCCAT
The DNA here is from genome assembly GCA_910596185.1 of Chrysanthemum makinoi. Lineage (NCBI taxonomy): Eukaryota > Viridiplantae > Streptophyta > Magnoliopsida > Asterales > Asteraceae > Chrysanthemum > Chrysanthemum makinoi. The sequence continues at coordinate 109,170,154 of OU343219.1, forward strand.
TTCATTATTTTTATGAGTTATTATTTTGGCTTCCATAGACTCTAAAGTAATTTGATAACCTGCTACCTCAGACCTAGCCCTTTGATAATTATCTCTTTCAGTAACATAATCATTTAGCACTTTTTGATAAAAATTATGACACTTAGAGCATACCTCAGAGATAGGGGTGAATTTGGTGAAGTGGCTACCATAGCAAGTAGAATAGGATCATCTTCACTCTCCATGCTCCAATCAAAGCTTCCTAGACCATCTCTGGATTCCAAAGCAGCATGTCCAGGTTCCTCATCAAAAGCTGTGCTCCAATCAAACTCTTCCACTGATTCCTCCACGGCTACCATACAATAGGTTACTGGTTCATCATCAAACTCAGCACTCCAGTCAACCTCTGATAGATTCTCTTGAGCAACCAAAGCTTTTGTTTCAGTAATAGGAAGTTCTTTTAGCTCTAGTTTTGGTTTCTCAGTCATCCTGTTTGCTTGATATTTAGCAAACCTGCATTCCCTTGCACAATGTCCAGTCTTTTGACAATTGAAGCATTCAATCTTGGATTTGTCAAAAGTGATTCCCTGTTTTGGTTTGAAGTCAATACCTCTTCCTGTCTTCTTCATAAACTTCTTGATCCTTGCAGTGATCATAGAAACTTGCCACCTGATATCAATTTCTTCAAGAGCATCCTCTTCAATCTGTGATAGATCTTCTTCATAAGTAACAGGTAGGGTAGCTTGCTGTGCAAAGAAAGAGCATACGACTTCATCTGTGTGGATGGTATTTGTTGGTGTGGCTTGCTGAGCAAAGGTGGGGGTAGAGTAGGCAACAGTACTTTGAGCAACAGTACTTTGTGTAGGAGAAGCAGTACTTTTAGTAGAAGTACTGCCTCTCTTTTCAGAAGACACAAAAGCTATGCTATGAGATTTTGAACTAGTTTGACCATTCATCTCATGCTCATACACCTTCAAGAGATTATAGAGATAATCAATGTCCAAAACATCCAAACCAGGTTGTCCTCTGATCATAGTAGCAATCACATGCCATGTCGATGGCAAACTCCTTAAGAACTTTAGATTAGCATCTTCAACTGAGACCTCTGCTTTGTACAGCTCCAGCATGCTGAGAAGATTTTGAAATCTATCATAGGCAGCATCAAGACTTTCTCTTTCACCAACAGTAAAGGTTTCAAACTGTTGCTTCAACAGATTTCTGTGCATCTTCTTAGAAGCATCATTACCTCCAAACCTTGTCTTGAGAGCAACCCAGAGTTGCTTAGCATCTTTAGCATCATGGAACTTGAGTAGATGACCATCTGGAATAGCAGACAATAGTATATTGAGAGCCTTCTCTTGATTTCTTATTGTTGCTGCTGGTAAGACTACTTTGGGTGGTTTAGGTTGGCCAGGAATCTCTACTGGTTCAGGAACAACTTCATTACCATTGACAATTACATTCCATAGTGCATGGTCTGTAATGGCAATGTACTGCCTCATCTTCATGCTCCATAGGTCGTATTCTTCCTTCTTAATGATTGGTATTCTTAGTGAGGTGATGGATGGGGGTGGAACAGCTTCAGTCGACATCTTTAGGTTTTGTTAACTAGGTTTTAAGGTTTCTTCTTAGTCAGAGTTTCCACACAAGCTCTGATACCACTTGTTCGATCGATGTACTCTAACCAAACTAAGTTAAATAGCTTGTTAAGGGTTTAATAACCTCGGATAAATCCTAAGTTATTAACAATGAAACACTGAGCAAACTCTATTAAGTATGCGGAATTTACTTAACAAAGCTAAGAAGAATTAACTTTAACTTTCAATGATTTTATTAATAACTCTGAATCAACTTGTTATACAGATTCTTAAACAACTCTAAAACACTAATATCGAACTCTCTAAAACTCTAATAATGATCGTACTTTAGGATTCTAAAAACATATATCTCTAATGCCAATCTAGGAGTCCTTTTATAGGCTTAAGGATAACCCTAGTCGGTTTACAATTCTAATCCTTGTACGACAAGTAATCTAAACAAAGAATATTCTAGAATAAAAAAGCTTTCCAAAACGAATATAGCAGTTCTTTAGCTTTGTAGTACTTTGACTTCGACAGCAGTACTTTGAATTTTTCCTTAGCAGTACTTAGACTTCTTCCAGTACTTTGTCATTCTTCAGCACTTTCATATCCCAACAAAGATGTTATCTGTGCTGATACCATAAATGTTGTGTTACTACATACTGTTGCATATGCATTTGATTATATCGCTATTGATTCTGTTGAAACTGTTGAGCATACCGATAATGTGTCACAAATCAAGTCTTTAAAAGTTGAAAATGAGCATTTGTTAAACGAGCTTTCAAATGCAAAACGTCGTCTTCAATGGTGTCAAAAAGATTGTCAAAATAGAGAACTCGCTTTGGAAAACAAAATCAACCAGTTGCATACAAAAACTCTTAATCCAAAACTTGAGCAACTGGATGATGAAAACGTTTCTTTGAAGTGTCAAATTTCTAAATATGAACAAGAAATTTCAAAAGTCAAAAAAGAATACGGCGTCATATTTGATTTACTAAAAAAGACTCATGCTTAAGCGTCAAAAGATGTTGATGATCATCTTGCATATACCAAAGATGTTTTACGACAAAATGGAAACACTCGTTCTGAAAATCTAGATTTGTTACACACTATCCATGATCTAAAAGCAGAGTTGGTGCAACTCAAGAAAGATAGGAATAGTAACACAGACGTAACTGCACCATGTTTTCTTAGACTGCCTAATGACACATCACAAGAAACTAATGTGCTTCCCTCTACTGAAACAAGAATAGTTGCCTCTTTTCCCAACGCTAGCACTTCACAGCTTAAGAGCACCACAAGGAAGAATAGGAAGTTGCGACGTAAGAAAAGAACAATAAAGACCTCTGAAGTAGAAGAACACCTTAGGACTTTGAACAAGACTTAAGTTGCACCCACTTTAAATATTGCGTCTGACAAATGTAATGGAAAAAGTGATGTAACGAATGCTGAATCTTTAAGTACTTTAAATGTTATGTTTGAAGCTTCTTGTGTTGGTTGTCTTAAAAGCATGTTTTCTGGTTGTCATGATAAATGTGTGGCTAATGCTATCTTATCTCGTAAGTGGAATAATTGAAAACGGAATACCTCTAGGCCCACTAATGCTTCTAAGTCTGTGCTAGGTAAACCACCCTCTAGTGTTCCGGCTACGATCATTGATGTACCCATAGAACCCCCTTCACCTCCTCGGAAGAACTTATCACCTAGTGCATTTACTAAGAGCAAAGCTAAGACTAGTTGGAGATGGCAGAAATGGTTACATAATACACTTGGCTTTAAATGGGTACCTAAAATCATAAACATGTGTATTTCAACTATAACTACATCGGAACCCTCTAACTCTTCAGGTTCCACATCTACTTCTATTCTATCTGTGTCGTCTATGTGTAATGCAAGTGATACATATCATCCTCTAGATTGTTGATAGCGGATGTTCCCGACACATGACAGGCAATCTCAAACTGCTATCAAACTTTGTTTCAAAGTTCATTGGCACTGTCAGGTTCGGGAATGATCACTTCGCAGCTATCATGGGCTACGGAAATTACATCAATGGTAACATCGAAATTAGCAGGGTTTATTATGTGGAAGGTCTCGGTCACAATCTCTTCCCAGTAGGTCAATTTTGTGATGGAGATTTGGAAGTTGCTTTTCGGGAGAAAACTTGTTTCATTCGTAATCTACAAGGAAAAGATCTTCTGTCTGGTACCCGCACATCAAGTCTTTATACAATCTCAATGCAATACATGATTGCTTCATCTCCCATCTGTCTACTTTCAAAGGCAACATCTACAAAATCTTGGCTGTGGCACCGTCGACTCTCACACTTAAACTTTCAAACCATAACCAATCTTGCACTACTTGTTGAAGGTCTCCCAAGATTTCAGTACTCTAAAGATCACCTATGCTCAGCTTGTGAACAAGGGAAAAGCACTCGTGCTCACTTTCCTTCAAAGGTGGAAAACAGCTCACAGCATGTGCTTCATCTTCTTCACATGGATTTGTGTGGCCCAATGCGTGTGCAGAAGATTAACGGCAAACGCTACATCTTGGTAATTGTGGATGACTACTCAAGATGGACTTGGGTTTATTTTCTTCGAACTAAAGATCAAGCTCCACAGATGATCATCACCTTTCTCATGAAAATTCAAGTTCAGCTCCGGAACACAGTCAGACAAATCAGAACAGACAAAGGAACTGAATTTGTGAATCAAACTCTTCGTGCATATTATGAGAAAGTGGGAATTGAGCATCAAACATATATTGCACGAACACCAGAACAAAACGGAATTGTTGAAAGACGAAACCGTACGTTAGTGGAAGCTGCAAGAACGATGTTGATCAATGCAAAACTTCCAAATTACTTGTGGGCTGAAGCCGTGTCAACTGCATGCTTCACTCAGAACCGTTCAATGATTACTAAACGCCACAACAAAACACCTTATGAGCTTATCCACAACCGTAAACCGAATCTCAAACACTTTCATGTATTTGGATCCCTTTTTTACCCAAATAATGATCGTGAAGACTTGGGTATGCTTAAAGCCAAAGCTGACATTGGAGTCTTTGTTGGATACTGTGAAAAATCTAAGGGTTACCAGATCTGGAATCGTCGTACAAGGGAGATTATGGAAACGATTCATTCAAATTTCGATGAACTTACAGAAATGGCTTCTGAGCAAAACAGCTTGGAACCTGGACATAACCGTCTAAACTTCCCCCAAACCTCATCATCAGCTGAACCAAGCCAACAGCTTACTCGTTAACAAATGGAATAGCTATTTGCTCCTCTGTTTAGTGATGATATTGATCAACGTGCTCCAGATGTATCAAATGTTTCCGCTATTCAACCTGATAATAATCCAATACCTGATACAGCTGAAACAACAACAACTTTTGAAGAAGCACCTCCAATTGATTCTACAACAACAGCAGAACAAACCGCATCCAATGACGCTGAACCAGCTAATGATCTTCTGAACCATGAAGTACCCCAACCTGCAGATTATGATCCAAATGCGTTCTTCAACCCGTTTGCTAATGAAACTGCCACACCTGATGATGCGGAATCATCTACAAGCCATTTGAATCCACCTAATCTGCATAATGTATATCAACATCAACCCTCCACACATCGTTGGACTAGAGACCATCCTCTTGTGAACATTATTAGAAACCTGAATCAACCAGTCGTAACTAGACAACACCTTCAGACTGATGGTGAACATTGCATTTATGCACTTACCGTCTGCCAAGCTGAACCCAAAAATATTAAAGAAGCCATGACATATGACAACTGGATTGAATCCATGCAAGAAGAACTTAATCAGTTTAAACGTCTTGAAGTTGGGAATTGGTTGAAAAACCAATAGGGGTCTATGTTATTGGTCTGAAATGGATTTGGAAAAACAAATTGGATGTTGAAGGTACGGTTATCAGAAATAAGTCACGTCTGGTGGCTAAGGGTTATAGACAAGAAGAAGGGATTGACTACGAGGAATCATTCGCACCGGTTGCTAGACTTGAGGCTTTTCGGATCTTTCTGGCATTCGCGGCTCACATGAACATCACGGTCTTTCAGATGGACGTCAAAACTGCTTTTCTAAATGGAAAACTGAAAGAAACGGTCTATGTTAGTCAGTCAGAAGGATTTGTTGATCCAGAGTTCCCAAATCACGTCTACAAACTGAACAAGGCTCTCTATGGTCTCAAACAAGCCCCTCGGGCGTGGTATGATAAGTTGTCATCCTTTCTTATCTCTCATAATTTCGTCAAAGGATCGGTCGACCCAACACTATTCATACAATATCACGGGGAACACATTTTAATAGTTCAAATTTATATGGATGACATCATTTTTGGGTCAACACATCTAAAGTACCCAAACGCTTTTTCAAAACTTATGAAAAAAAATTTTGAAATGTCCATGATGGGTGAACTTACTTTCTTTCTAGGACTACAAGTTCATCAATCACCCCGTGGTATTTTTTTGAGTTAGTCCAAATATGCTCTTGAAATATTAAACAAACATGGAATGCAAAACTGTGACACCTATGCCACACCAATGGCACATACCAAGAAACTGGACGCTGATTTGCATGGGAAATTGGTTGACCCTACCAAATACCGAAGTATTATTGGGTCTCTCATGTATCTAATAGCCAGTAGACTTGATATTGTATTTGCTGTATATCTTTGCTCCCGTTATCAGTCGCGACCAACTGAAACTCACCTCTCTGAGGCTAAAAGAATCCTCCGATACATCAAGGGAACCTATAATTTAGGAATCTGGTATCCGAATGATTCTGGTTTTGAACTAATAGCTTTTTCAGACGCTGATCACGCAGGTTGCTTAGATTCTCGGAAAATTACTTCAGGTGCTCTATAATTTCTTGGTGATAAACTGGTGTCATGGCAATCGAAGAAGCAGGATTGTACATCACTGTCCTCAACCGAAGCAGAATATGTAGAGATGTCAGCGTGTTGTGCACAAGTCATTTGGATGAGAACACAACTCAAAGACTATGGTTACGTATTTGACAGAATCCCGATGTACTGCGACAATCGAAGTGCTATTGCGATCTCGTGCAACTCTGTTCAACATTCGAAGTCTAAGCACATCGATCTTCGATACCATTTCATAAAGGAGCATGTTGAAAAGGGTACCGTTGAATTATATTTTGTGGGTACTGAATATCAACTGGCAGACCTTCTCACTAAAGCCTTAGCTCCTGCTAGGTTTACTGAGTTGGTCCACCGGATTGGTATGAGGTGTTTGACTCCAGAGGAATTGGACGAACTTTTAGAACAATCTTAAAACCAGTCAAACACCAAAACCTCTTTTGTAAATATTTTATCAAGAACAAAATACAAAAATATTCTTCTATCTTAATTTCTTTTAACATGGCAAGTACAAATCTTCCGTCAACATTTCACACTTTCAAAAATTTCAATATTTTCATGGTTAAGTGTTGAGGGGGAGAAAGTAAATATTTTAAGTTTCATAAAACCTTGTACTTGCATGTTACCCAGTATTGGTAGTATCTTTGATAATGGTGGTCACGTTTCTTGTTTCTTGACACTCCTCGGACTCAAATTTATAAAATTTCAATATTATCAAAGTCAAGGGGGAGTGTCGTTAAGTTTCTTTCCAAACTTACACTTTGTACTTAACCAAAATGGAAGTTATGGGCTATGGATGAAGATCGTTGAGGTGGAGGAACTATTTTTGTCAAAAGCTTAAACTAAATTTAACAAAAACACCTCAACTAACTTTCTCATTCATTTATTTCTAACATTTATTATCCAACCACCAAATCCTACGCCTATAATTCAATCCTCTAATCCGTGTTATAATCTTCAAATCTGTAAGTGGTTAAAGCTTCTTTGTGTAATTCTAAACATTGGTTTTAAATGGTTTGTAAATCCAACAGTTTGATTTTCACATATGAGTGTTTTCAGGTTCTACGCATATGCGTATGAACTCAAAATCACTTGAGGTTGATTTTGATGAAATGAGTCATGTTTTCAAAGATTATATATTGTTTTTAAACTATTGTCATCAAGAAATCCAACCCAGAAAACCTTTTAATCATTTTTCAAAGGTTAGGGTTTATGAGTGGTTTTGGGTGTTTTTGATTGTGAGTGTTTCTAGTTAATTAGTTGCTTGAGAGATGATTATTACATGTTTAATTAACCTAAACCAACCTTGAATCATACCCAGAAACACTAAATTTGGCTAAATTGAGCTTTAGGGTTTATGTCTCGTTGAATTGGGGATTTGTGATTCATAAGGTGTTTGATGATAGAACTTGTTGAAAACATCTCATTAGGCTTCTAAGACATTCCATAAATCATTTGGTGCAAATCCTATGGTTAGATTTCTTATTCGTAAAATTTGAATCCTTAGGGTTTTAGTTTACGCATAAGTGTAATCTACGCGTAACCATTCTAAATGTTTGATTCCATGTGAGGTTGTAAGAGGTTGAATAATAGTGTTAATGGATATGTTATGATGAATTTTATTTCAGGTTTTACGCGTGAAAAATCAGAATCAAGGTTAAGAATTGGAACTCTACGCATAAGGATCACCTTATGCGTAGAAGGCTACACGTAAGAGAAATCTTACGCGTAACTTTTACGCGTAAGGTTCTACATGGGGACTACGCGTATCTTGTGAAGGATATGCGTAAACTTGAGTCTTACGCATAAGGTTCACTAAACCTTACGCATAAGCTCCCACATACGCTAACGCATAAGCCTTATGCCAAGAACTCTTTTCCTATGCGTAAGATTTCTTACGTGTAAGAGGAGTTCCTATGCATAAGCTTATGACTACGCGTATAGTCACACACTGTTTACGCATAAGCTTGCAATTTTTACGCTTAAGCCTTATTTTAACCTTACTTATGAATTGTTACGCGTAAAAACTTGTAAATAAATAACTCATAACGTCACGAAACCAAAATGTAACTAATAAGCTATAATGGTTATAATGTTGTGTGAATGAGTGCTAATTTGGACTTTAAAATTAATAAACTCACGAAACTTATCACGACTACTTTGGACTATTGGACAAACAAGTGACATTGGACTCGTAACATTCATTAACATAACATATTCAATAATTGGACAATAAAAATCAACTTTTGACTAACGTAATGTCTTTCGATATGTTGGTTCTTTTGGCTCAATATCTTTCAGATCACAATATGGACGTCACAATGGAAAATGTTAACGCACCAAACGTACTCACAATGGAAGATATTTTCCCTACCGGTTACAACATGAAGATTGGAAAGAATAACCTCAAAGTGGACTTTGATAACTTCACATGCTCTGAGTCTTCATGCCGTAATGCTGTGGACATTCTGAAGACTCATCCCTACCACAACATGCTCACCAATTCTGCAACAGTACCAAAAATCTATATCCATCAGTTCTGGCACACTCTGAAGAAAGCTGATGGTCAAGATGCGGTCACGGTGACTCTCAACAACAAGCAAGTCACCGTAACTGTTGCGGATTTAAGAGCAATTCTCCTGCTCCCTGCTATCCAGCCTGCTGATTATGTTGCTACTCCATCGGAAGAGGCTACACTCCAATTCATGGTCAATATTGGCTATGACGAAGCTGCTGGGATCATTACTAAACATTCTTCAGTTGATTTAAAGAACATCCCTCAGCCGTGGAGAACATTATACATTATGATTGCCAAATCTGTTTCTGGACGTGATAGCGGTTATGAGCATCCTAAGCTCATGGAACTACAGATATTCTGGGGCATGGTCAACAAGATGCATATTGACTTCGCAAGTCTGATTTGGGAAGACATGATGTCTTACCTCAAGAAGCCTGGCACCAAGGTCCCCTACATCAGATATACTAAGCTGTTGATCCAAAGGATACTCGGGAATAATCTGGACATTCCCTTGAGACTTGATGACCCCAACCATCACTCCGCGTTGTTTGAGCCTACTCTAAATGTTGTCAGATTCAAAGACTCAACAACAAAGAAACAAGGTGCAGTTTTGCCTGACTGCCTTCTCACTGCTGATATTAAGAATCTTCAATCGTACTCACGTTATCAAGAAGCAGTAGCATCAGGCAAAGTTGGCTTCATTGATGAAAAGTCTTCCGCTATACCAGTCAAGAAGACCTGGAGATCGGGCAGTGCTGGAAGTGCAGCAAGCACTGGGAGTACCCGCAAGTATCCAAAGAGAACTCATACCCTCAAAAGGAAAGTTCCATCTAAGGGTGCTATTCCTAATCCTCAACCGGCACCAAAATTAGAGGACGAGGACTCCGAGGATACTGACACGGATGAAGAGGTTCACTACTCAGAAACTGCTACAGATGATACGACAACAGTAGAAAAACCTCTTAGTCCTAAAACTGACAAGGGTAAAACTCTAGTAGAAGAGCAGGAAGAAGAAGAGAGTTCAGATGAAGAACCAAAGGATGAGGATAAAGACTACAGAAAAACATTGAAGAATCTCAGGCTACAACATGTTGCTAAGGAATTTAATCTTCAACAGACTAGAGGCCTTGGAGGTTCTAGTGGTGGCGCACTTACCATACCAATTCGTGATGCGGTTAATCAACCCGATAAGCGAACTGGTGCCATCGCTAAGGAATCAACAGAACAGCAACATCAAACCTATGAAGTCCCATTAACCTTTGAGGAAGAAGAAGAACAAGAACAGGAGGAGATGGTCACAGACAAAGACGTTGAGGAAGCTGCCAAAGAAAAAGCTGAAGAGGAAGCTCAAGCTAAAGCAGCAGAAGAGGCTACGGTTAAAGCTGATGAAGAGGCTAAAGCTCGCGAAGAAGCTGATAATTATCTTCTAGATAATCCTGATCACAACCAGGAAGGGACTTCTGAGCCACCTAAAGACCCGGAGCCATCTCATGACTCATCATCTTCCGATTCGTCACCTCACTCATCACCACCACCATCCAAAGACACCACCACCCAAAGACACCACCACCAGATCCACATTCAAATCAGCCAAGAAACCGAGAAACACTAGGGCATCACAGGCTAAAACTAAGATTGTTAACGCTGTCAGGCAAATAAGGAAGAAAAACGTGGTCAACAAGAAACTGAATCAGCTTGTGGACAGAATCAATCTACTTCAGACTCTGATAAATGAGTTTTTGGGAGAAAGGGAACAGATTCAACAATTTCTAAATAGAGATATCCAAGGGGAAATGGACAAGACGATCAGAGAATATACTCAAAAGTTTCTTCTCGACACCGTCCTTGGAGTAACAAGAGAGATGTTCGCCAGACAACTCTATCCTAATCTTATGCGATTGGTCAAGCAAACAATGGCATCTACTCCTGTAGCAATGCAAATCAATCCAGTCCCGCCTACGGTTGTCTCCGATGCAGAATTGATTTCCAAGCTTGTTTTACAAATGTCTTAACGATCCGCAACATTTACTTCTGACGAAGCTAAACTATTTGAGGCATTGCTGGAATATCAACTCAAAACTTCATGCAAAGATTCAGCTGAAAGGGCTAAGCGTCCAAGAGACGATGATGACGCGGATAAGGATTCTGAGCCAAAACGCAAAAAGAAATCTGGTGAATCCTCCTCTATGCCTCCACCACCCCAAAGGACCACCACCAATAGAAGATCTCCTCAACGTCCTCCTACTACAGACAAACCTCAGGACTCTGAGTCTCCACCACCAACGGAGAAAACTGGTGATCACTTTAAATACACTGGTGGTGACGATGAGGAGATTCCTGAGCCCTAACAACAACCTCCTTCTTCTACATCAACTAAGCAACCAGCATCGTCCTCCAAGCCAAAGAAGAAAAAGTCAACATCAGTTGTATCATGGCTAGATGAAGATGAAACTGAAGAATATGACTGGTTGTCAAAGCTTGTTGATGCAACCCCTCAATTACCGGAAGGCCAAGAACCGGTAGATGGTCAAACTCGGGATAATGCCAAGTTCATTCAAGATAAGTTTAAGGTGAAGAAGATGACGAAATCAGAGTTAAGACACATCAAGAACGAAGCTTTTCAACGGCTAAAAGATAGCTCCGACAGTGCAATTGAAGTCGAATATCATCTCGACAACATTGCACGAGCCATGTCCAACAACATTGATTGGCTCAACCCTGAATCCAACATCGACTTCACCAGACCTGACAAGGCTACATACTACACCGACTGGACGAAGCCACTACCCACCATTGGCCGACCTGATCCACCGAAGATTCCCTACCGATATTTCTTTAACAATGACCTGGAATTTCTTCAGCACAGTAGCGACGTAAGCAAGAAATACGCTACCTCACTCACCTTCCCTTTCCCGGAAGCAATCTTCTCCAACAATGTGACCATCGAGGAAGAAGCCAGACATATGTTCGTTGATAATGTGGTAAAGTATGACCTCGATGCACTATATGGAATTCATCATTGGCCTGAACGAAGAAGAATCTACTACAGAAGATGCCAGGTACTCAAATCGAAGAAAGAGGTGTACAGTGACCAACGGATCATTGCCATAATGCATGTTAGCCTGTCTACCAAGTGGGACTACTCATTCTTGAAGAAAATCGTAGTCAAACGCCAAGACGAACAGGAATATGACTTTACTGAAGCGGATTTTTTGAGATTGTCACTCAATGACATTGAAGACATGTATCTTGCTAAGGTACAGGGTCGAATGCGACAGTTCTCCACCAACATCCAGCTCCAGTACATCAAGTCATTGCTAATATTCATCAGAAGCATCGTCATCCAGGAACGTGTTGAAGACCTTCAACTTGCCGTGGAATCATATCAAAAATGTGTTAATCTCACACCACCAAAGCTATATATTCCCGATATCAACCACCTGCCTCAGTACACCATCCTTAGGAGACCAATGTTTGGGGTAGTTTACTGCAGTGAACTTCACCGTAATTGCTTCATGGCGTGCAAGGAGCTTCACAAGTTTTGTGATCACACTTTAAAGAAGGTTGAGGACGGGTTAGCATATCGGTTAAAGGAGATTCATGAAGGCATAAGGTCGAAGAAAAGGTGGAATTCTATGGAAAAGAGGGATGCGAAGAAGATCATTACAACGATTGATGAAAGGTTGTTTCGTCGCGATCAGATGAGGACTTTGGAGAGTTTCGTGGGTGGACGTCAGAGCATATTTCTAGCAGGCTATCAATGTCCAGAAAGAACTCCTGGTGTTATTGACGGACTTTCTGGTACTCCTTGATTTGTTTCTTTCATTAATATTTGGATGTGTTGATCTATACTTGACAAAGGCTTGTGCACACATAATAGTGTACAACCCGTACTTGTAATGAAAGGACCCTGTGGTACGCTTCAGTGCCACAATCCTACAAAAGGAGCGAAAGCTTCTTACTTTTGAGTAAAACTTATCAAAACTTTCAGTTTTCATAGTTTTGCTCAAATGAACAAGTACTTCCCCTTATGATTTTCAAAACCTCAAAAGTTAACATCACTTGTTGAGGGGGAGTACTTGCTTAAAACCTTTGTTCACAAATTGTTCTTCATGGAAATCTTCCCACAAAACTCGAAATGAACATATTCGATATCAAAATTTCGTCAAAAATAACATTTATATGCCATTTTTGAGGGGGAGAAAAATTATGTGATAAGAAATATGTTGTGAATTGCTATTGAATCTTCGTGCTAAAGACTTAACCAATGAATTGACGAGCTCTTAAATGTTAGTAACTCGAAAAGACTTGTCCGGGACGGGTAATAATTTCAAGCTAGTTCGCTAGTGATGTAAACGTGTCTCGCAAAGGACTTGTCCTAGTAGAATGTACCATTTGAGAAACTCTTGGTAGACATGAACCTTGACGGGTCAAATCTCCTCGCCAAGGAGTGTTTACAACTTCAAGCTGACCTAGTCAGTGATGTAACCGTGTCTCGCGGGGAATTGTCTATCTTGAGTTGATTAATTCAAAAGTGCGCGCTCTTCTCTCACCGTGCAGATTTCTGTCAAAATACTTAAGCACGTGTGGAGGGGGAGTATTTCTGCATAATATAAAAACTCTCACAGTGGTAAAAAAATGTTTTTAATCATAAACACTTTGAGAGATTTTTCAGGAAAATGGTCTTATGGCAACATAGGTTAGTCATGGAGTTATAAGGTGACTAAGGTTAGGAATAACCGTCTGTCACACCCCCAAATTACCTGTTTTGCAGCGGAATGGAATTCCTGGGGGATGACTGTCATAGCACCACAATCACAGTTATATTGAACGACCTAAAGTGTCGTTTGAAAAGAACATCGTTTGATATATTAAAAACATTCAGAGTTACAAAGATAGGTCCCAAATGAAAATCAACCTGTGCGGAAAATAAGTTTGGTACAAGTCAAACGATGTTTTAAAAAATGTATAAATCCATGTGTGACGCGTCGTCACCGCGACTCTATGATATGTCCACATGCATGCCATGAAGTGAATATGCCTTAGTTACCTGAAAATACATTGCTAAAAGTGTCAACACAAAGGTTGAGTGAGTTCATAGAGTTCATGTAAAACGTTTTATACGACTACCACAAGTATAGGCCATGTATGACAAATATGTCACATAAAAATGTTACAATTGCTATAAGCACATGACACCGAAGCTGACTATTCATGATTTTCACCCCAACAGAGTGTTTTGCCAAACAACTCAATAATGATAAAGAAATGAAATGCATCCGTTGACCAGTTGGGACTACCAACACGGATGGAGGAGTCACCCTCAATAGATCTATCCACTCACCCTAGCTTCTTTCGGAATTAACGGTTCATGATTCGTGAAATGGGGACATTTAATTGGCAATGAAGTAACGTAAGCAATGTAATGAATTTGATATACTTGGTATCGTAATAAAAATGATGTGCAATGTATTCTCCCCCGTAGGTTTGAAATAAGTATAAACTTGAATAAATCGGGGCTATGAAAACTCACCTGTTACAATGATCATGATGATATAATGGCAATACTGAAATGAGGCGCAACCTCTGACCGTGACCTATTATAAATGATATGTTCTAATGTAAATCATGAAACAATGTCGTGCATGCAAATCCACATGTAATCTATACCACTTGTACGTTTTTGAAAATAGAATTTATCGTCGAAATATATGTTTATGACATCTCGTCATGTTATAAAATACTTTACAAGTATTTACGTTGAAATTATATCCTACGATAATCATTTAGTGATTTATTATGAAATTATAACTTTTCGTCGTAAAATAATGTCATTGAAAATTTCATGAAAGTGACTAAATAGCGTTGAAAAGCTAGTCGTAAAATGGTACACGTCGAGTGTTAGGAAACGAACTCAACGGTTTTGGGAAGCTTGTATCATTATCTCAAAGTTTTAACATTTAAGTTTTTATCCTAGAGGTCTCGATCATGGATAAAAATATAGGTAAAGTATGGTACTTTTGTCCAAAATGTTGTTAAGGATGGTTTTCGGCAAAGTTCAAGTGATCGTATTTTATTCGTTACAACTCCGCTTGACGAACGGTGGGACATTTTGGAAAATTGGCTAGGCGAACTTACTTCTACTAGAAGACATCATTTTATAAGAAAAAGTACTCCAAATTTGTTCTCCAAAATATTTGTTCTCCAGATTTTGTTCTCCAAAATATTTGTTCTCCAAATTTTGTTCTCCAAAATATTTGTTCTTCAAATTTTTGTCTTAGCTTCATATCAAAGTAAACTTATATATTTTTGATAAATCGACACATTTCATAACGCTTAAGACCCATTTTTGACTCGTAAAAAGTGGACGTAACATGCTGAATTTTCCGGTTTTTATAGTTTTCGTCGTCAAACTTGAAAATATCATAACTTCTTCGTTATAACTCCGTTTTAACCCGTTCAAGCGACCACGTTTTCGTTTTAAAGTATATTTTCCAAATATATAGCCCAAAAATTTTTATCTACTGTCGAGAATTCCAGAATTCGAAAATAAGATCAGACCTCTAAATAAAGTTGTCGAAATGAGTTTTTCTCGCGCAAAACCTATTCTAACCAATTCAAAACTACTCCGAAGCTATTCTAATCCTACCATACACCTTCTTAGGGTGTCATGGGTTCCTAGACATCACCAAAAGTAATATATTTCAAGGAGTAATTATAGGATGATAATTATATATATATAACTCTTAAAAACAACAAAAAGTGGTATAAATTCACATGTAACTTGCATGTTTTTCTTAAATATGATGAAATGAACATAATATAAATATGAAGATGAACATGAACATGAGATGCTTACTAGTAACTTGATGAGGTTAAATGAACAAGGTTAATCCTAACACCCTAGGTTTTTATTTCAAAACCTTAACTAAGAGTGTAACTAGATTGTTAAAAACTTGACTAGAAAATTTTTGGTGATCACCTTCTTGATCCTTATGGTGGCCGGTTCTTAGGTGAGAAGAGGAAGAGAGATTTTTGATTTTCACCTTTGTGATATTAGTATGTATGTGTAAATGTTAATAATAAATGATATATGTGTATGTTTAAGTAGATATTTTGTTTGCAAATGTTGTGACTCATCTTTGCTTGGTCGACATATGTAAAAAAATATAAGACTAGATGCATTTAATCATAATCAAGTGTTTTAATGTTGAGTAATGTGTAGTTAATTAGGAATTATTAGTAACTTGTGTATTTATTTAAGCATTTTGGGTAGCGTTAGCTAAAAATAAATTTTAACGGGTCAAAATAAAATATATTGAAGTCATAAAAATTATAAAAATACATTTCTTGCAAAATTTGAGTGAAATAGTAATTATCGTGTAGTTTTTACGAAAACCGTCTTAATTATATAAATATAACAATTTATATACAAAATAAATTTAAAACACTGGGTAAACTCATAATATTATTTTTAAAATCTTAATATGAGTATAAAAATATATTGGGAAAATTTTTGGAAGTATCGGATCAAATGTTCAAAATAATTAATTACGCGATAGCGTTTATTTAATATGAAATTACACGTTTAATGTAAAATGCAAAACCATGCGTGAATTGATATGAAATGATGTTACTAATGATATGTAGACTAAATCTAGTCTATATGAAATGTCCTTGGTGATATTCCATGAATACGCAGCTTAACCCTCCAGGTTACGCGTATATGATACTCGTAAACCTAGTTTACGTAAAATAATGAATAGTGACTCATGAATAGTGATTTCCTGAGATGAATAGTGAAATTTGAAAATGACCTGAAATTGCGAGTTGTCACACCGTCCTATGATCCGCCAGAGCCGGAGGGATTTACCCAAGGACACCACCAATAGTTAGAATTTAGAAGTCCTTAGGTATGATTATAAAACGGAGAAAATGAGAATCGAAGAAAGAAGGAGTTGAAGAATTAAAAAGAAACGTAATGAAATGGGTGAAAATAAATAGCCCTCCAGATTATTCAACTTAGGGCAGACACCTGGTTCAATTCATATGCTACTGGTTGTCACTTGATGACACAGGTATTGAAGATTAAAGTCGTCATGGACCCAGTGACGCATACACTAAACCTTCTTAGCCACTGAAGTTTCTCTCAACAAAAGCTTGTTTCATTCTCACAGGGAACCCTACGTAAACTATCGGCTTTCTCTTAGCGATTGCTGGTATTGAAGAAGGAGACCCTCTCCCTAGTCTCCGCTCAGGAAAACCAAAGCGCACTATTGAGTCTAGAGCCACGAGATTCATCAAAAGATATCTTAGGAACACTTGACATTTCATCACTTGTCTTTCAACAATAAGTAAGCAAGTGATACATTCTAGAGTCCTTCACAGATCTTAGCAATCTGTCGAGAACATTTATGAGGGGTTCAAAACTGTGATCCTCAGTGATTGAAGGGAAACTCCTGCCAGGGTTAACATCAAACAGCCCTGACAGCAGGTCACTTCGGTAACTCCTTGTGGGTTACGCTTAGTGTTGTCTCAAACGGTCTACAGTCGTGGGGTGATGCTTCGGTGTACCTCAGTGACTCACCTGAACCGTAGATGTACTTCGCTATATCGTGTTAGCCTTCTTGAGGGCATCCGGTTTCAGGAACAGCCTTTGCTAGAATTAGAGATGTGTCTTCACATTATGCTGTTGACACTCTCGAAGTTTGAACTTGTAAGTGCTGGAAATCCCGCTAAGGAGATTCCTTTCAAGAATCGAGTCCTGAATATGTGGGTCATTACTGGAACTTGCATTTGTACAAAAAAGCTGTGTTGAAACACGACCAAAATGAATTGCCATTTTCTAACTGGATGGACCGTCATTATGAGAATCCGGGAAGAACAAATCATGTCAATGTGTTCGGTTAATGGAAATTTTTTGGTAAAGAATGTGGTTTTAATTACAAAAAGATGTTAAGGTTCAGGTTGATGTACGTTGTTACAGATTTGAAAGGTCCTCGACCAACACGTTATCCGTTCTTTCATGTCTGTTAGATCCTATCGAACAAATGTGGTATGTCTCAGCTTTTTTTTATGTTTATGTTGGAACTACTTAACTGTTAGGAAACTTGTTTAAGTATGGGTAACTTATGTTTTATTAAGTCTTTTGGATATGGTTGCTAAGTATTATGATAAAACGCCATCGGGGTTTGAACAGTGTTATGATAAATTGGCGTATGGTATGTAAATTATGGTCGGTTGTTTTAAACTATTATGATTACGTGTTTGCTTCTTAAATGTTGGTTGTATGATTTAGAATCCAATTGAATGTTCATTGTTGTTTTAGTAATGATAATGTACATTATAAATCGTATTGTCAAATTAACATGACTAAGGGTATATTTGTATTATATAGCAGAAGATACAACCACACTATACATCTTGATTATAGAACACGTTTATTCTAACATCATTTAGAGTAAATAGAGTAACTTATTCGATGATTTTTAAGGCAAAAGCGATTGAACTGCAGATTGATAATTTTATTAAAATCATTAAAAATATGGGGAACGGAACAGTTCTTAAATGAATTATTCATAACATGGTAAATAAGCTATAAATCAGTGTTCTCAAATATCTTTTTCAGGTGAACCATTGTCCGTAGTTTCATCATCCAGATTAGCATCATCTCAAACTCATCAGTAGCTTCCTCCTGTGAAACTTCATCATCAATCGTGTCTTCTAAATCAATTTCATCATCAAGTTTTTCACCAATGTCTTGTAAATCATCTTTTGCCTCATCATCAATTAAGTTTCCAAACTGTTGTGTCATATTTATAGCTTCATCATCTTCTTCATCACTTGCTTCATCGATAAGACGATAAAAATGTTTTTTTTAGAAGCAAGTTCTCTTACGCCTTTTTGAACGCTTAAATCTAATTGGCATCTCATCATCCTGATCCTAGTTAATATTATTCACAAAAGCAAGAATGAATAAGTGATTTGTACAATTATAATTGGAACATGTTAAGTTATTAATTAAAAATAAAATATGTAAAATGGATATCGTATGTGTCTACCAATTCTTCATCATTTTTAGTGAGATCTTGACACTTAGTGGTATTAAACAACAACTTATCCTTCTCATCATCAGAAAAGAGAATGTTAATAACATTGTTAACATTTTTGTTCATTTTACCAATGTCTTTTGATGGTCTTTCGCGTTTCTTTGTAATGGGAAAAGCCTGTATGTTATTTGAATAAGTTAGAAGGAAGAACATAATTGATAAAACTCTTATAATATGTCACACATACCAAATCATCATCAGATAGGATAATGACATGGTTATTCATGTCCTCACGAGTTGGTTCATTAGGATCTTCTTCTGCCTTCAAAACATAAAAACATAATGAATATGTTAAAAATACATCTTGTATACATTATTACGATTAGTCATTCACAACTATAAGAAAAAAACACATATTTACCTTAGGTGATTTAGGATGCTCCATTCTTATAATGCCAAATAAGTTTTAAAAATAGGTTATCGTTCTTGATGATGATGTTAATGGTATTTATAGATAGGATAACATAGAAATTTTTAGGAAATGATATGGTAATCAAAAATTAAAAATGTGGATTGAAGCATATAATTCAAAAGTTGAATGTTTGTTGTGTTTATTTTAGTATAGGATTATAGTCAAATTAAGATGATATATTGGTTTTCAAATACAGTGGGATATGTTGAGTAAGTTGACAATAAATCATTAGGTTTATTTTGTGAACAAATTAGCTTGATGAATAAGTCATCCAAACATTAGCAAGTTACATTTTGCTTAACTGAAAGTAAAATACATTAAATTATAAACATATAAGTTAGAAGTTGGGCAGATATAAAATGTTGTTATGATTTTGTATACATTCGACATTATTTAGATATAAGCATGTCACAAAGATATCTACATTGTCACCAATATTTAGATTTACACATATGATATTAGGTACTATATCTTGAGATGTAAGTATTAGCAAAATAATGTACATTGCAAACAACTTTATTTTAATCAAAATTGTATTCATTATTATGCTTATAAGACAAAAAAGTTGTTGATCATATCGCAACCGTCTTAAAATAAAACCTAGTTGTAGAGAAAATTATCACTATAGATTTCCATTAACTTAATGTCGACATCAATTATTAAAAAAAGAATATCACAAGTTTTAGTTTGACATCGATTTATCGTCCTCAAAATTATAGTCAAGAACATGATTGTGGAATACACAATCTTTGTTAATGCATATCCATTGGATGTTGTCATCATCAACAACATCTTCATTATAAAAAGTGTTAGTTGATCCAAAATCATTTTCCTCTCGTGGATGGTATAAACATTCTTTTTTTATGCACATCCATTTGTCGTCTTCATCATCAGAATGGAAAAAAGGAACAATAGCATTTTCGTCAATGGTAACATCGTTAGTTAGTGTTTCACGTTCATTAGTTTGGATGATATCCTGGGAAATGGAGTAATATTTGTTACACGACATAAATAAAGTTTGTAAAATTCTTTTGCAAATTAATGTAAAATATAACTTTTCATTATAAGATATTATGATAACCGGTGGATCCATCATCCATCATCCGCTTCTAATGCTCCAAAAAATTTCTACGCAAAACACACCAAAAATGTATTCTAAAATATAAAGAATCGATCATCATCTCATATCAATTTTGAAACCATGCATAACTTCTATTTACAGATTCTATATCGTTTACGAAATATATAAGAAAAACAAATGATAAGAATTTGAACAAACGAACAATGAAGAATGTCCCTGAAACCGGATGTTTGGGCTAGAAGTAGCTTCTAAACTGAACTTAGTTCATAATTAGATGACGGCTATGTTCGGTGCAGAGTTTTTTGGGGCGGTGAGCAATGTGCTTTTTGATTTTTAGTGTTCGCTTGACAAAAGAGCGGTGAGCTTTGCTATTTTTTAGGAAAGCTCATTTTTCCAATGCTTCTTTAAGAAACAGTGAGCGGTGAGCTGTGGCTACTGCTCACAGCCACAACTCACTACTACTGCTCACAACTATTTTTAACAAACACATCCGACATGTTCTTGTAAATTTCAAAAAGTAATCTGTTTTGAAATTCATCTTCTAAACTTGCAATCTTCAATGATCGATGAGCCTTTGAAGCATCTTTCCCATGTGTTTTACATTCAATAAAGTTAAACATCCTTTTAATCTTCCGGAATTTCCCATGATTATCATCTCCAAGATGTACAATCTGTTGACGTAAAAAACATGATATACAATAATAACATGTATGACATCATAGAGTACACAGCGGAAGACTTACATATACACATCAAATCCATATTAATATAGTAAATAAATTATATACATAAAATTGACTATAAAATAATAAGGTAAATTAACAATATGAAATCCTTCACGTCGCCCGTAAATTATATCCGCCCATTATTTAGCAGATCTCGGCCGCTTATGTTATGCAATCCCCTAGCCGAGGTTGAATCTGGACATGCGGTTTTATAAATATATACATATTCTAAAGGCTCCATTGGATATGTTTACAAAGCGTCTTAATGATATTGTGGTTAGCGTCTAGCAACACGCTAAAGCCCCCGGTACAACTCGTGTATGGTTTTCTAGAGAAAAACCGTTTTGATGATTCATCATCATATTCATCCTTTTGTTTCTAATACCATGTTTCTCGCTTTATATGATTGATCTAGATTACCAATTATTCTGAACATATTCCAGAAGACCTTGGGCATAGCCATGCAAACATCTTGACAACCCTACGAGGGGCCCAACAATATTAAACTTCAAAACAAATTTGAAGGAAACAAATCCCGTTTTGACTACGAGCAGAATTCATAAATTTCGCAACACTTCTGAAAACAACCCTTATAACTACCAGTTACGTATAGCGTTAGATTGCCTCACATAAATGCACTACTTCCATGAAATTTCTATGGTATCTCAAGTCTGAGGATAAATATTCATGATGTACTTAATGACAAAGATCTATAAAATACCATCATGTGGTTGGGATAAGTCCTATGTTCAATCCATTGAATATCATTTGAAATTAGTCATGATGCGCATCAATATACTTTCAAGTATATTCTAACTAATACTCAGATTTGTCTTAATTCAATATCCCATGTTATTGATCGACAACGGACTATTTAGAATAACTTAAGTTATTCAAGGATTTAAACATGCAAATACATGACACAATATTATAAATCAAATTAAACGTATAAAGTACTTTAATTCATTATAAATAATAATTGTTTAACATCCTTTATCGAAATACTAAATAGATCAATGCATGATAATTCTTAGTTAATGAATTTTTCCTCAAGTCATGAAAATCATACTTGTTTTCAAGGCATAATTTCAACTAACTTTGATCTATAGGAATTTTGAGAATACTTATTCCAAGAATTCAATAAGTGAACTTCTTGTATGTACATATTCAAATATCTTGACATTGCCACATAATGTTTCATTAAGTGTGTGGCATCCTCAATCACCAATTTATGACAATCAACTTCCAAACCTTTTAAAGTTTAAAGTGTTTTTTATTCTTTAATATATAATGCAACTATGCTCTTACTTGAGCATAACTAGTCAACATAGTCATCGTCAAGGATACCATTACCAAAATTGAGTGTCATCTCAATTATATTAGTATCATTGTGTACAACAATATGCTCTTTAAACATCCGTAAACTTTGAATATTATTTGTTTGGTGCCATTAAAACTACAAGTTTGTTGGCTATGATAATTACACTACAATTGTTGTATAGAATCAGGGAGCAACTCCAGGCTGAGGAATGCAATTCTAAATCCAAACATAAATATTAAAATGTTGTTAAATCATCTTATAATCAATCATGATACAACAACCTTATACACAACATGATGTACATGATGAATCTTCAAGTTAGTCTTTAAGATCTTATTCATATTCTATCTTGTTAAATATATGTATCCATCATGTTCTATTAGACTCATTTATTTACCGCATGTGTTTATAGAAATAAACATATATTCTAAGGTTGTATGTCTTATTTTCCAAATCTTACAAGCGAATTTTCATTCCCAAATAAAACTTAACATTTAACTTAGATGGAATGTTACTGCCCGTATGTTATACAACATATAAGATTTTAATAAAGATAATACTCCCACTAGCTTTCAGAAATACTTATGAGCTATCTTATTTTAATTATTAAATCAAAACTTGAATTTAATATTAAACATAAGAGTCATCTCCTAGATGCATGCATATATCCATTCATGGATTCTTGCAGTTTGTACATGATAACATCAAATAGTCCTATAAATAAAGTGTCAATTTCCCTCGATAATGCTTGTAATTTATATCATTTATATGGATTTACGCTTGTTTTCCATTGTTTTCCACTTTCAGGTAAATTACGAGCATTTGAGCTAAAGAGACGCGGAATTGGAGAAATATCAAAGATTTATCATAGTATGCTGACTTTGAATAAGTTAGGGCGTAACTCATCACTCACATTATGCCGTAACTAAAGCGTGACTCAGAAAACCAACTCATCAGAAGGTTACGGCGTAACTCTCCCCTAAGGCTACGACGTAACTATATTAGGTCAAATGAGGTTCCACGCCGCTGATAACTACGCCATAACTATTTCATCAACTACGGCTTAACCAAGTAATATTGAAGACTACGGCGTAACCACTAATAAGGTTACACTGTAACCAGCAGATCTAGTGCAAAATACGAAGGAAATGAATGGTTATGGCGTAAACTCTTATATTAGTTACGCCGTAACCCAGATCTGGCCTATAAATACCCCATGAATTCCAGCATTTCTAAGCATCCCATTCCAACACAACAACCAAAGAAGTGGGAAGAAGCCAAAGGCAGGTCTAGAGGAGCATACGGAGCTGTCTCCACGGGAGAAATCACTCCCCTACGATAAGCATTAGCATTTTATCTTTTCTTTACTTTCGATTCATGTATTTTGTAACTTTGAATATTTAATTGATTTGTATGGTTAATATGAGCGGCTAAGCACCTTTTGGTTCTGGCCTAGTTATGATTCTTTAATGTTTTTGTTTGCGTTTACATTACTTCCATATAATTATTTCTAAGTGTATGCATGCATAGTTTATTGGTAGCTACCCTTGTTTCGGTAGTTTTGAATGGCGGTAGAGGGCAATTGCCTAGGAGATATGACCAACTGACCCTAGGTGAGCGGACTGAGACGGGAAGGGTAAGATATGACCGACTGACGACCCTTTCTAATTTTGCGATTTGACCAACTGATCACCTACCGTTTGGATGAACTTAAGAATTAGGGGGTGAGTGTTTAAGTTGCTAACGCCCGGGCACTCACTATTATAAATCTAGCATGTAGTGGTACTTAATGACTTGGCTTAGGGGACCAGGAACAACATGACTGATGACGGGACACCTGACTTCTCTGTGGTGGAAACTTTGATGATAGGTTAGGGGAATTGACCAAATGCTGTCCTCTCAAATTGACCCCACCTGAAGGAATTGGAGTAAGTAGACGTAGACATTCTAGCTAGGAGGAAGAACTAGGTTAGCACCATTCTCCTCTATGATTATCCTTTGCGTTTATCTGTTGTTTTCTGCTTTAGTAGTTAATTAATTAATTCCTTATCGAAATCATTATTAAAATTGTGACACTTAGATTAGTAATAATCCAACACACATAGCTCTTGGGACGACCTCGGCTTTACCGAATACTACACTACACACGACCGGGTACACTGCTCGTTTGTGCATTAGGGTAGACCATAGGTATAACGAGACTATATAAATATTAAAACCTGGTCAGTAAAACCTGCATCAAGTTTTTGGCGCCACTGCTGGGGAGTTATATTAGGATTAATATTAAGTCTTTCATTTTGTTTTAAACTTTTCTATATATTCTCAAGATCATTATTCGAGTTTTCAGGTACCATGGAAGTTGTTAACATCGATGACCTCACTCTTGAGGAATATTTGGGGTTGACAAGAGCAGAACAAGGGCCGGGTCTCGTAAGACCGACAATTGGAGCGGATGTCTGCTTCGAAATTAAAGACCAATTTATGAGGGAGCTTCGTGCTAACCCTTTTTCAGGAAACAGGGATGAGGATGCATATGAGCACGTTGAAAATGTCCTATACACCGTAAGCCTTTTCAACATTCCAGGCGTGTCTCATGATGCTGTTATGCTGAGGGTATTCCCCATGACTCTTACTGGAGCCGCCAGAAGATGGATCGAAAGATTGCCCGCCGGGGCAACTAAAACTTGGGCTCTACTTAAGAAGCACTTTATTCAGAGATATTATCCGCCGTCGAAGATTTCTAACCAGCTTTTGAAGATCCATAATTTTAAACAAGAAGACGATGAAACATTGTATCAAGCTTGGTATAGATACAACGATCTCTTTACAAAATGTCTCACAGATCTGAACAACCAGCAAAAGGTCAACATCTTCTACAAAGGAATCAACGTAACTACGAGACAAATGATGGACTATCAAGGACCCATCCCGAACATGACTCCTACTCTTGCTATTGAAACCATTCAAAAAATGGCTGATCACTCTCAAAAATGGCATGACGGAGGAAGTAAAAGAAACCAAGGCGAAAGTTTCGATGGAATTGCAGCAATAACCAACAAGCTTGAGAATCTCGGTTGAGATATGCTAAAAATCAAAGAAACTGTTCATGCCATCCAAGTCGGCTGCGAAAACTGTGGTGGGGGACATCTGACTAAGAATTGTCCTTAAATTTACAAAGAAGATACGATCAAGGAAGCTAAATATGGAGAGAATAGGCCTTTCTACGGGGATAAGTAATGGCATCGTGGAGGACCCCCACAGTATTATGCGCGTAATGAAAGAAGAGCTAACTGTAGGAAATTATTAACAAGTACTTGTGGATTCAACCAAGAGGCAAAAAAGAGCAGGGAAAGAAGAATGCTTTGAAAAATTTCCAAAGATAATACAAACAGAGCCTTCTTCACAGAATATCACTAAAAAAATTGGAAAAACTATGATTGGAAAGCTTGGCGACGAGGTATAGAGAAGAAATGAGGAACAAAAGAACAAATCCACAATATGTAACGCTGTATTTTCTGAAAATGACAAGTCCTCTGATGAGTCTAATACTGAAGGCGAAAGTGAGTTACGCCGTAATCACATCTCAGAGTTACGACGTAACCAGAATACAAGCAACGACATGGGTACCAAGATCGATAACTCTAAAAGGAGGAGTCATTGGTGTAAGGCTATTGCTATTGATGATGGAGAATGCTACAACTTATGGGCCTCTTGTGACCCTCGGAAAACATGCGATGGAGGAGTTGATAAAGAGAGGGTAAATGATGACAGATACATGTGGACTACACTTAACGACGAAGAAAGGTTAGCCAAATTATCGATTAACAAAGTGGAAGGACCACCTATCAAGCATTATTTCAGACCCTTACTCATCACGGAAGATGAGATTACTCACGCTTGGCCAACGTGCAACCCTTTTTGTGAGTATTGCAATGGAGGAGGTAATGTGAAGAACGAAGTTTGGATACGCTCACATGAATCAGGGTGGCATGACGTTGACTTTGGAGATCTGTCATTCAGAGATTGGTACTCCGTAAGGTTCAGGGACGCAATAATTAATTCGGTCTTGTTTAGAAATCTGGAACTCAAATATGAAAAACATATTCTTCAAGCAAAAACTATTAAGCCCCTCGACGATATTCCTTCTGAAAATGACAATGACGAAGGAACTCTAAATCATTGGTGTGAAAAAAATTAAAACCGGTGACGGAAATGTTTGGGCTTCCTGCAACCCTTTTGAGTATGAATGTGACGGGGGAATCAACATTGAGAGAGCTGGGGAAGACGAGTTCCTATGGACCTCGAATAATGATTCAGAAAGAACAGAATTTCCTTGGCCAGATGATCTCGGATTCGACGATTGGCTCTGAATCAAATACGGAAAAATTTACGCGTTAACTAAGGAGAAAATATGGAATGGATGTATGAGTAAAGATCAACCTAACGAAGAAATTCCAAATGGAAGATCAGAAGATGACACCAAGGACTCATCAAAGAAAGAAAAAGATGTTAGGAATTAGAAATTCCAGGTATTAAAGAGTCGGTCACCTCAAGTATATGTAATCGTTAGAAAGCTCGTAGTCATAGTAATATTAAGTTAAGTAGTATTTAGTTAAGTAACACCGTGGAGGACGGACGGGTCTTTACCCACTGTATGCCTGATCCACAGCCCGATGTGTTGCGTTTTATGTAAGACTATAAATACTCTCTACCTCCCAAGGTAGAGAGTTGGAGCTCATAATAATATCTTTCACTTTCCCTCACTAAGTTCCCTAAACCTCTAACTTTCTCTCTCTAGAATTCCATCTATATGCTACCTTGTGTTAATGTTATGTTGTGTATGTGAAAAGTATATCTTACCAATTGGTATCAAGAGCCATGGTTAGATCATATCTTACACATCTTTGGATTTCTAGTGGTTTTTAGGTGGTTTTTGAGTTTGAAAAAGTTTAGTGGTTTTGCATCATTTGATTGATTTCTAGTGTTAAAGTTTCGATTTTGGTTGTACTTTATGTTTGAATCATCAAAAAGTGTTAGGTTTTCATTGTGTAAGCTGGAATCATCTTGGTTGGGTGGTTTTTGGATTGAAAAGTGAGGTTTATATGGTTTTTTCAAGCTAGCGACTTAGCTAACGGAATATTTTCTTGGTAGCGACTTGCTTCACATTTTTGTAGCGACTTACAGTGTTGGAACTAGCGAGTTAGATCCTAGCGAGTTAAAGACAAGTAGTGGATTCTCCACTACGGGTAGCGACTTGTGGTAGCGACTTGGTAAGTAGCGAGTTGCTCTTTAGCGACTTGTGTCTCTAGCGACTTGTGTAGCGAATTGCTGCCAAAATTTGATTAGCGACTTGGTCTGTAGCGAGTTACTACTTAGCGACTTGCTTTTCTGTTAGCGACTTAGTGCATTAATTTCTAGCGACTTAGTGCATTATCTTCTAGCGATTTAGTATTTTATCATCTAGAGTCTTGAGTGATTGTTTACGGTTTTCTCTTGATTCAGTAAAATCCCGTGAAAGAATCCATTTCCTGGTTTAATCATAGAGCTATAAAATCCATGTATAATCTGTAACATGTCTACCAACGCCCACTGGTTATCTCCACTGTTGCCGAAGATGTTCAAGCAGCGGCTCAGATACTCGTTCCACCCATGCTTGACAGAAACTGACTACGACTCTTGGGTTTCACGAATTAGATGTATTGCCTTGGAAAGGAAAATGGTGTCAACATTCTCAAATCCATTGATGAAGGACCATATCGAGTTGAGACGACTAGAGACATACTTGATACTAATGCAGATGGTACTCCTTTTTACGGAATAGACAGACCTAAGATGTATGATGAGCTTGATGATAAGGATTAAAAAGAGATTTGATGCAGATATCAGGGATCAAACATTGTTCTTCAAGGTCTTCCAAAAGACATCTACAAGCTGATCAATCATAACACAGATGCTAAGGCAGTTTGGGACAATGTTAAGATGATTCTCTAAGGTTCTGAATTAAATATGGAAGACAGAGAATCCCAAATCTATGACGAATTTGAGCATTTCAAGATGAAACCAGATGAGAGTGTCTATGAGTACTATGTAAGATTTCATAAGTTGTTAATGACTGACATGAGGAACATCAGAATGACTATGCCTAACATCAGTGAACTAAAATTTGTGAACAAAATGAATCCCGAATGCACAAGTTTGTTACGCTGTGAAGCTCACTAAAGGATTGAAGAATACAAACTATGAGCAACTCTATGCCTTCCTCCTTCAGAATGAGAGACATGCTATGTTTGAAAAATTAATTCTCAATCAGTTCAAAACCAATCAGGGAGAGACAAGCTAGTCAATGACTATACAGCTTGATACTCAAACACGGAATCACAACCAAAGAATCACAAGTCATACCCTTGGGTAATGGTTGGTAATCACAACTCATTCTGATACTATGTAACAAAACAGCCGATGCTGATACTACGTGGGTAGCTTCAGAATCAACTAGCTCTTCTCATAGTCAAAACATGAATACTATCCACAACAACAACAACAACCTCAGAAACGCATCTAACCCACACAATCAGCCACTATTAAATATGGAAGGATCGTGGTTGCAACCAGTTCAGGAAAAGACAGTATGATAAGGGACGAGGTGGAGCTGGGCGAGGTTATGTTGGAAAAACAGAATCGTAGGAAGGAATGGTAACCAAGGTCAAACTAAGCTCATCAAAGGTGTATAACTGTGTGGAGAGGGACACATTGCAAGGAACGTACATCTCCAAAGCGCCACAGAATGCTGATTTACTTCAGAGAGAAGATTTGCTTGGCTCACCGTTAGGACAATGGTGTACTGGAATGAAGAGGATTGCTGTTTGTGAGGGGCAATGCCAAGACCTATGATGAGAGGGAGAGCAGCCTATTCAGGAGATAGGTGCCAATCATCAGAATGCTTTGAAGCGCTGAATGTGTGAGGCATACGGAACTTTGATGTGGATGATGGACCTACGGCACCACACAATTGTTATGGTAGCATGTTCCCAATGGTTTCTCCCATAGGTCTTTCTTCCTCACTAG
>OU343219.1:109199945-109359200 GCA_910596185.1 Chrysanthemum makinoi
AAATTTGTTCATGATGCTTATACGAAGGCACGTCCTCTTTTTCGTGGGCCTTCTTGTCTTTTGGAGCAAATTTTAGAGAAGTTCTCGCTCTAATTCTACTTTTCTCTTCACCTTTATTTAATGCTTATTACAAAAGGGACTTTGTACAATTCAATTGGGGGACGGGAGTAGAATTATCTCTTGAACATTATTTTCCCCTCGTTTTTCTAGTTTATTTTGAAAAATTATGCCATGTGTGTTAATTTTTGACTGTTTTTCTTAACCTAACTAGATTAGACCCTTAGCCGAGCACATACAACCCTGATATTATATGGTGAGATAGCCTTTCCGTTTCCAATATGTTATCCCAAATCCTCCAAATTAAAATGATGTGCCGGTAGCTTGTAAACTTTAGAACTTGGCCTTTTTCATCATTTCGAGACCATATACGAGATCTTTGAGTTAGCTCGATGTATGTGGACTTTTCAGTTTAGAATGAAATTTATGGATTCACCCAAATATCCTACCATTGTGTGTCTATCGATTAGTCACCTCGACTTCTCGACCCCCATGTGAAACCCTTTTTGTTGCACTCTCTTTTAGTGCAAGATACCCCTAGATACACCCATCTGAGCCATTCCTTTCATTTTGTTAACCCAATATATTGTTTTGATACACCTATACACCTTAGCCTACCCTGTAGTCTTTATTTGTGATTAGGAAGTCATCATTTGCCTAAGTTTAAGGTTCAAGTCGAAAGGTTCGGAAATCACGCTTTCATCGACGACATAGTCCTGAAGATCATTGAAGACCCCCTAAATTCCCATTGTTCATCTCAAGTGGGGGGATATTATGTTATTGTTATGTTGAAAAAAAAAAAAAAAGTGATTCGAAAAAAAAAACAAAAAAAAAGAAAAAAAGAATAGTTGTTATGTTATTGTAATATGAGATGTTATAAGCACTGTGTTATGAGCTTTATAGATTTAGTATCGAGGAGGCCACCTCGGCCACATTCGAAGATTGGAGTTGGTAATTATGCCAACAGTTGGAGAAAAGGTAGTGTGCCCATCACGACATCCTCTAATGACACATCTACCTAGTATTTCATGATCTGGTTTCTTGACTTCAAAGCTTTAATTTTGGGCAGACGGTGAGTGGTAATGACTTGGTTATAGATTTAGACTACCTTCTTGTTTTTTATTTTTCACCATTTATATATCCCATGTCTTATCCTACCCTTTAGTCATGAAGCGTGTCTAGGTGATGCAGCGTGTAATCTTTGGTGTCTTGGCCATGGATTTGGTCATGTATCATTGATTTTGTCCACTTCGCCGTGACATGTTAGTAATGACGAGTCACCCCTTAACCTTTGTCGTGTCTACCCATATTGCCTTCGAGAATTGTTTAGCCCTTAACTCTATTGTGCAGATTTGTGTAACTGCCAAGCTTATGATAGAATACATGCTATGACTGTGCGATTGAGTAATCACCCCGAAATTGACACTTAGAATAGTTGAGAGATTTGAGTGTTTCGTCGTCCATTTCGTGAGGTGTTCGGCTTTGTTTTATTCTAGCATAAGGGATTTGTAACACTATATTTGCCAGGTTGGGTGGAGATATCTTTTTAGGAATCTTTCTAATACGGTCTACTTGAGGCAAGAAGTTCAAGGGGGGGATATTTGATAACATCAAATAGTCCCTAAAATTAAGTGTCAATTCCCCCCCGAGATGCTTGTAATTTATGTCATTTATATGGATTTACGGTTGTTTTCTATTGCTTTCCACTTTCAGGTAAATTACGAGCATTGGAGCTAAAGAGACGCGGAATTGGAGAAATATCAAAGATTTATCATAGTATGCTGACTTTGAATAAGTTACGGCGTAACTCATCTCTCACATTACGCCATAACTAAAGCGTGACTCAGAAAACCAACTCATCAGAAGGTTACGGCGTAACTCTCCCATAAGGCTACGACGTAACTATATTAGGTCAAACGAGGTTCCACGCCGCTGATAACTACGCCGTAACTATTTCATCAACTACGGCGTAACCAAGTAATATTGAAGACTACGGCGTAACCACTAATAAGGTTACGTCGTAACCAGCAGATCCAGTGCAAAATACGAAGGAATTGATGGTTACGGTGTAACTCTTATATTAGTTACGCCGTAACCCAGATCTGGCCTATAAATACCTCACGAATTCCAGCATTTCTAAGCATCCCATTCCCCTTCCACACACAACAACCAAAGAATGGTGGAAAAAGCCAAAGGCAGGTCCTAGAGGATTACGGAGCTGTCTCCAAGGGAGAAATCACTCCCCTACATAGCGTTAGCATTTTATCTTTTCTTTACCTTCGATTCATGTATTTCGTAACTTTGAATATTGAATTGATTTGTATGGTTAATATGAGCGGCTAAGCACCTTTTGGTGCTGGCCTAGTTATGATTCCTTAATTGTTTTGTTTGCGTTTACATTATTTCCGTATAATTATTTCTAAGTGTATGCATGCATAGTTTATTGGTAGCTACCCTTGTTTTGGTAGTTTTGAATGGCGGTAGAGGCCAATTGCCTAGGAGATATGACCAACTGACCCTAGGTGAGCGGACTGAGACGGGAAGGGTAAGATATGACCAACTGACGACCCTTTCTACTTGTGCGATTTGACAAACTGATCACCTACCGTTTGGATGAACTTAAGAATTAGGGGGTGAGTGTTTAAGTTGCTAACGCCCGGGCACTCACTATTATAAATCTAGCATGTAGCGGTACTTAATGACTTGGCTTAGGGGACCAAGAACAACAGAACTTATGAGGGGACACCTGAGTTCTCCTGTGGTGGCATCTTTGCTAATAGGTTAGGGCAAATTGACCAAATGTTGTCCTCTCGACTTTGACCACACCTGAAGTAATTGGAAGTAAGTAGACGTAGACATTACTAGCTAGGAGGAATAACTAGGTTTGCACAATTCTCCTCTGTTGATTTATCCTTTGCCTTTATCTGTAGTTTTCTGCTTTAGTAGTTAATTAATTAATTCCTTATCGAAATCATTATTAAAATCTGTGACACTTAGACTTAGTAATAATCCAACACACATAGATCTTGGGACGACCTCGACTTTACCGAATACTACACTACACACGATCGGGTACACTGCCCGTTAGTGCATTAGGGTAGACCATAGGTATAACGAGACTATATAAATATTAAAACCTGGCCAGTAAAACCTGCATCAGTACATTTCAAAGATTATTTGAATTCATAAAACTACTTTGTACTACTTATCGTCTTCGAAAAAGTAATTCCACAACAAAGAGTTTTGATATTCATTGTCAAAATTTTATATCAATGAAACCAAGTATCACAATTATAATCTTTATACTTCTATTTAATGTATCTAGAGAGATATTCAATCATAGTTAATTGCTTAAGTATGAATAATATTATTGTCACTAGACAGGCATTAAATATGTGTACAATATTGTCCATATGATTTCTACACAAAGATTTAAACCACTAGGGTTTCCATCCTTTGAAGTCATATTCATTACGATAAAACAAGTTTCTAAAGTTGATTATCTTTATGGACATCATCTCTACATTCATAGTATGATTGATTTACCACAATTCAACATTTGGTAAATTCATCAATATGATTAACAGGCTTACCATGATCCTGTAACTCACATTCCTCAGCATATTAAATATCTAAGATATCCTTACAGATCTATGAAATGACAATTCCCATCAATTAGGTCTATCATTTACATGTTTAGGCCTCTTCATGAACTTGCTAGTCCATTTTAGAAGATTATGGATTTTGTAATTTAATCTTTCAAATCAAACAAAACTCCCACTGTTGCATTTATAATTTAAAAGATCATCTTTAAATAGTTTAGTAAGTAGTGCAGCAATATATTGTTCTCTTTTGGGATATTACAAAAAAACATTGACAGTTCCTGACATTAGTTTGTTACAACCCACTTTACAAGTAGTTTAAAAAATTCATAACTTCATTATAAGACTTAATTTGATTAATCACATTCCATAAAAAAATGGTGTCTTCTTAATCTTATAGGTTGGAGTCTTATTGAGTATATTCAATCTATACTCAATCTACTAACGTTGACAACTTTTGGAAGAAACTATAGTTATCTTGAATCAAACAATGCCAATACATTTTGATTCGTCTAACTTAACATACCATAAAACTATGGTATTTCATTAGAATTAATATTGTAAGATAATTTAAAAATATTTAAGATAACCATCTACTACTTGGCTTACCTATTTACCAACAAAGTAAAACTTAATGGTACAATAGAATTACCAAGTCAATTACATGCATTATAACACAAGTATTCTTGACCAAGTTAAACATAAGGTATGTTATGTCGTTATACACTCATAGTCCGTTTGATTGCCTAGCCGGTCAATACAGACGATATGAACCGTATTTAAACAGTTTGTAGCTAAACAGATGGAACCGTATTTAAACAGTTCGTAGCTAAACAGATGGAACCGTATTAAAACAGGTCGTAGCTAAACAGATGGAACCGTATTTAAATAGTTCGTAGCTAAACAGATGGAACTGTATTTAAATAGTTCATAGCTAAACAGATGGAACCGTATTTAAACAGTTTTCAAGCAGTTGTGATCATAAAAGTAATGGTAGTAAGTAGTTTCCCCAAAGGAGTTTGTATAACAGTTACTAAAAGCAAAAGTAGGGTTATGAACCTTGCATATATGATAAAACATTTATATCCATATTAACATAATCCAATATGCAATCAGCAAGTAAATCGTATTTTCAAGTAAGAGCAAGTAACGGGTTTAAGCATGAGCGAGCACTGAGCTTAGTTAAAAATGAGCATGTATTCTCCCCCAAAACAGTCATAAAACAAGTAAAAGAAGGGGCTATAAACTCACCTTAGTATGTAGAAATGCAAGAATTAAGAGTAACACGACTGGCATCGAGTAGTAAGCACAACAGTATCATCAAGCAAGGCACAATGATATCAAAGTGTACGAGCACAACGGTACGTCATCGATTCAACCTACTAGTATACGGCTTATCTCAGAATACGTATTGTAAAGTAAATGAGTTTTCAGAAGACAGCGTGTCTTAGTTTTCATGGAATAATTGTATCAATGTTTGTTTAAAAGTCTAATATCATATCTTAAAAATTTTATTATTAATGTTTCGTGTGGTGGTAAGAATACAAAGACTCGAAATGTACTCACGCCAAACACAACTCACACCAAAGCATAATGTGCATCACAATACATTATAAGGAATAGTCAATAAATATCGACCAAGACTCAAGTTGAGTAGACAACGACGAAAGATAAGTCGATTTTAGTTAGGTTATGTTTTTGGAGAACAAGTTGGAGTACTGTGGGCTCAGCCCATTATAGTTTGTATTGACTCTATGTAAGCCGGACTCAGAATTTAATGATACCAAGAAATCACGACTTACAGTCAGGACATTAACGACACACAATTACTTAAAGAAAATATATAAGGAATTCATACAGAAGTCAAGGTAATGTAGCAGGAAGACAATCATAAATAAGTAATGATAAAACAATAGGAATGAAACGTCAATAAGAAATAGGATACTTTAAACTTCTAAATGATTAAGAAATATTTAAAACTCTTAAAAAAATGAAAGTTTCAAGTATAAAATGAAAAGCATTACTTTTAATAATTTTAAGAATTTTACTATAAATGAATTTAAGTGTTTTAATTGATTTTTTTATATAATTCATTGTCTTTATTTGAGGAAAATAGTTATTTGTAGAAATTTACTTGAAGTATAATTTTACATATTTGAGAATATTTTATTTATTTGTATAATATTTTCGATGTTTCGTTTTTATTATCGACGTTCCCATATTTTATATAACCTGTATTAGACAATATAAAATGATTCGACAAAACTACTATAATTCGATATGACAAAATAAAACAATAACAGACCCGGGACGCCCTTTTTGGATCATTACATCCAAAAGGGCACAATAATCAAATATGGCTAATATGAAATCTAATGATAACGAATAATATGGTTTATAAAACAACCTATAGTAATAATAGAATTTTCCGGAAAAATGACACTTAAACAATATATACTATTTTCCGGAAAATAAGCAACTTTGGCTTTTTCAGAAAAATGGTCCGACTTTGACCAAGCTTAAATCCTTCATTTTACACTTTCAAGCTTAAAAACCACGCGACCTAAAGTAGAACATAATTTCGGACAACTTTCGTGTTTTACACTTAAACCGGTTCGGACTAGAAAGGATCCAAAACCTTGTTTCAAAATCATATCAGCAAGTAAATTATTATGCAATTGCTGTCAAAATGTCTTGTATTTTATAAATCTTAAATCGGCCGTATCTTCTTTGTTATAAGTCCGTTTTAGACGTTCTTTATATCCCCGGAAAGGTAATTAAGGGTACTAACATGTTTTTAAGGTTATACATTGTCAAAAATATTTTACGGCTACTGTTTCTTATGAATTAATACTGGACAGATTCATATATTAAACATAAGCAATTCCAAACACCCCTTTAAGTGTAGAAAAATAAGCAACAAACGCACCCTTTAGGGGCTGTAAGGAGCAGGTTTAAACGCACCCATTTGGAGCTGCAAATCAGCAGATACAAACAGCCCTATATGGGCTTAAAGTGGCAAAACCAACAACCATGAATGGCTTAAATATAAACAGAAAACAAGTTGTTCTAAACGCCTTTTTGGGACATAATAAGCTGGACTAATGTACTCCTTTTGGGACGGAAATGAGCTGAACCGAGCACAACAACTTGACACACCCCTCGTGGGGTTTGTGGTTGTCTTGAGACAAAACCAAACACAACACTAACCGAGAATAAACAAACACTCCTAGCAGGTTATTATTGCGAATCAAACCAAAACAAACAAAACCCTCTCAAATCAGGTAAAACAATTAAACATCCAAATAAGCTTCAAAATTAGCAAAGGTAAGCGAATCAGGTCTTGACCCAAAACTGCACGGTTTTAACTTGAACCCGTATGTAGGTTTGGTGCCCGACCCGTGTACAAACTGTTGGTTTGTGGGAGTTATAAACACGACAAAACGACTAGAAGTGTGTGAGCCGATGGGGGCAC
Organism: Chrysanthemum makinoi; assembly: GCA_910596185.1. Lineage (NCBI taxonomy): Eukaryota > Viridiplantae > Streptophyta > Magnoliopsida > Asterales > Asteraceae > Chrysanthemum > Chrysanthemum makinoi. The sequence goes on from OU343219.1 coordinate 109,207,080, forward strand.
ATGCGATAAACACGAGTATATGTGACGAACGTAATATATACTTGAATATATACCCGTTACATGCATGCAAGTTTACCCGATTATTGATAACGACTCATGGGCTTTAAAGCTTAATGATTAGGTCAGTTGGGACAGCCATGGGCCTTGTGAATCCACTGATCGGGCAAGAGAGGTGAAGGACGATGATTGGGTTTTTTCCTTGTTGACCAAGCTATGATCCAAATATGGGGTTGGTTAAGTTTGCTATAAAAGCATGACATACCCCATCAAAACTCACGACCAATTAATATACATCCTCACCTCATGCATGTACGACTAACATATGATATCCCTAAACTCATTACTAAACTGATTTTTTCCAGCTACATATTCTAGTCGAACTGTTCACAAGATTGACTAGGATTCTTGGTTGATTTTATTCCTAAGCTTGCATCAATCTTTTTCGATTCAAGTGTTTAGGTTTAAATTGTTTAGTGATCACTTGATTCATGTCCCTCCTGATCGAACAGCAACAACATCAAGTGAGGAAGTTTTTTTTTCTGGTTTTGGTTCTTCTCGGACATCAAGCAGAAAAGGATATCGGAGTTTTAACCGATATCGGGTATGTTATGAAGCTACTGTTCATCGAATACTTTTTCAGTTATTGAATAAGAAACAAGCAAGTCTTGGGTGGTTTTCTTATTCATATTATATTCAAGGTGGTCACTTGTTGATTGGTTTTAATTACGTTCTCGACTAGCCATATATCGAATGTATATATTATCGGGTTTGTGTGTGATACTCATTGAGGCATCTATTTTAGGTGCTTAGTTTTGTAATTGGTTTTATTGTCCGTTACTAAAGATCAATTGCCAAGCAAGGTTGTGGTTTCTTTTATCCCTTTTATTAATTAATTCTTGTATTAATTATTTGTTTATTAATTACGTGTTTAACCTAATTGCAATTACTAGATCCTTATCCGCTGCGTACTCATAGAGGTTAATTGTTAACTGGTTCTAAAATCCCAACACAAACTAAATCAAACACTCCTTAATCAAGATTCCACCACACAATTATTTTGATATCAAACATGTTTTCAAATCGTTTTAATTTTTGTTTTAGTTCCACGAAACCTTATCAAATCGTTTATAATATTTTTTCATCAAAAGAATCATAAAGATACTTTAGGCGTCGACATACCCAAATAAAACGACGAGGAGAAGAGGTGGAGGGGTGAAGATGGTGGCGTTACACAAACAGAATCCAAACCAACCTCAAATAAACCTTGATCTCCTCCTTGTATCTCGATGGTGGTAGTGGCGTATGGTGGCTGTGGTGATGTCACGGGACTGAAATGAACCCGAACACAACCAAATTCACCAACCGAAATTAACTCCTAACATGTCTTTGTTCTTGTGGTGGTTTGTAGAGGAGATGTGGTTCTGCCTTGAGTAGCAAACAAAAAGGAATATAATTTATATGTTTTAGAGTATGTATCAGAAGTGACAAGGGTGTGCTTTATATAGGAAGTAGTTAGAGAATTTCAAAAGAAATATCTAGGGAACATAGAATGACATAAGTGATGGGGAGATATGGGAGAGGATTTGATGTTGGCGTGGGAGAGCAGATACAAGGATGGAGATGGTGACCTTTCAACAAAGAAGATGAAGTAGCAGTTCTGAAAAAGATGAGATATGGGAGGAGGCGTGTAAATGAAGGAAGTGTTAGATAGATTTTTTTTTTTGCTTTTATTATTATTCATTGTATAATGTGTACCCTGCGTTCTGTCGAGTATTCGTTTTAACGTATTTTCCCGACATACGTAAAATATAAAAATTATAGTTTTGGAAACGTTTTAAAAAGTGTAATAATACGGTGTCATTATTACTTAGAGATTAGATTATAAAATTTTGTCGTTACTTAGTCGGTGTCGGTATGCGTGTGAGCCTTTTTTTTTTTTTTTTGTTCGTCACATTAGTTGGCTGTTGTGATAAGGAAAAATGATAATGTTAAATTAAAAAAATATAGACATAGAAATGGATAAGTATTCTTTTATTAGAATATTATATTAATTTAATACAAGACGAAATTTACCGGTTGTTACAAATTGGCATCAAGAGCAAGGTTTACAAAAGTTTTAAAGTAAATTGTATTTTAAAAACTTTTCGATCACAATGAGTTTTGAAAATTATAAAAAAGGGCAATCTATGCAACGACCTCCACTACTTGAAACAAATGGTTTTATTTATTGGAAAATAGATTTGAAACTTATGTGAAGTCAAAAGATATCGATCTTTGGTACATCATTGTTGAAGGTGACTTTCAAGCCACTACAAAAGATGATAAAACCGACAACGAAATAAACATCCCTCATGATCTCCTCACCGACGATCAAAAGAAAAAGCTTTCAAAAAATAGTGAAACAAAAATGGTTTTATATAATGCTTTACCCAAAAAGGAATTTGAAAGAATTTATATGCTTAAAACCTCTAAAGAAATTTGGAACTCTTTAGTTGTAACTCACACGAAATCAACAAGTTAAAAACACCAAAATAGATTTATTTATTCAACAATATGAACAATTTTCAATATCGGATGAGGATAGTATAGATAATTCTTTTGCTAACTTTAATACTATTATTACTTCATTACAAGCACTTGATGAGTATTTTTTTAGTCGTAATCATGTTAGGAGATATCTAAGGGCGCTTCTATCTAAGTGGAGATCAAAGGTGACGGCCTTCGAAGAATTCAAAGACTTGTCAATTGATAAGGATTTAAAACATACGCTTTTAGGGGGTAATTTAAGCCCTATTTCGACACATTTTATATCCGTTACTGCTTAATTTTGTTCTTTTTCACTTTTTAGGTCTTTTGGAAGCAAAATGCTGGAATGAAGCACATTTTGACGAAAAGGAGCAAACATGAAGAAAATGGCAAAGTCAAGATCGAAGCCACTCAAGATTGATCAGCAGAACCTGACACCGTCCCTCTATGAAGACTTGATCAAAACATGCACGCGACGACTCAATGAAATTTCTGGTTGTAAAGCCTGACGGCGTCACACTTTAAATATGGAGGGCGTCACTCATGGTTTTCACTCCAGGACGACCAGATCTAGAATTAAGACAATGTCTCAGCTAAAGATCGATGGCGTCACAACTCTAAAGTGACGACGTCCCATCGATGACTTGGCCTAGACGAAACACTAATGACGGCGACCTGACGGCGTCGCATGCAAAAGGCGTCGCCGTCGTGATTGTAAATCTATATATAGAATTCGATTTTTCTGTATTTTGGGAGCTAGAATTTTGGAGAGCAAACCCTAACTCAATTGTAGTCCGACTTGGACAATATTCTAGGGTCCCATACCCTATTTTAAACATCAAGATTGTGGAAAACTAGAAGGGGGGTTAAATAGTTTTACCAATTTAAAACTTCCTTTTAAATATTTAGATCGACTTATGTCAATCTATTTGATTGTTTATGTTGGACTTTGATAGATAGATATATAAACGTGTAATGAAATATAAAGAGTAAGAAGCACATCACCACGACACAAGTTATTTATAGTGGTTCGGCTACAAGGACACCTTCCTTGCCCTACTCCACTCCCCGAGTCACCTACTCGAGAGTTCGTAAGCACTACACCAACTCCTTGTGGCGGAGAAGCCTTCACAACGACGCTTAACCTTTTTCCGGTACAAAGCTAAATACCGAGTTCTTTCACACCAATGCGAACCACACCTAACACAACGTCGCCTACCCTTTATACGGTGCTAGGCTAACCACCGAGTTCTTTCACACCTTAGGAGAACTAATCCTATCACAACGTCGCCTACCCTTTATTAGGTACTAGGCTAAGCACCTAGTTCCATTATGGAGGAACTACTACCCTTCACGACACAACACCTAATCTCAATGAGATCTACTCCTTGTTACAACACCATCAAGGATATCACCATCCTTGTAAATAAACAAATACTTATATGTATAACGATGCACCTCATCGATTATACGACCTAGGCATTCTTCCCAAATGCGACTTGATTTGATTCTTCGGCATCCTTCACTATTGCCTTTGACACAACGCTTGGCACCCTTCACTAATGCCTTCGTCTTGACACCTTTAGCATTCTTCACTAATGATTTGACACGGATGATGAACATCTTTCACTAATGCTTTCATCTTGACACTTTCGGCATTCTTCACTAATGCCTTCAACCCAACATCTATGGAGAAAGGAAGAACAATCAACAAGAGAACCTTAGTTGTCTTGATGATGACGAAGCATGGCAACTCATGGACTTGAGCTTGCACGTCTTCAAGAAGTGGTGATCTCTCCTTTAAGAGGAACCTAGAAGATCACACAAAAACAAAAGACAAACTACATAGATCACTTAGATATGAGGTTAGAGGGTTAGAATACTTTGGGGAAGTATGTGTGTGAAGTGATCCCTAGAGAGGAAGAAATGGCTCTCTATTTATAGAGAAAATTCTCTACTGTTCCCCGGATCCCACGGATCCCTCCCACTTGGGATCCGGCTAGCACAAAGCCAGGGAACCGTGGAACGCTCCTCTTTGCATATGGGTATTTTTGGTTATGGGTCATGGGTCATGGGTTATGGGTTGATCCATGGTTTTCTTTCTAGATACAATGAACTTGGTTAAGTGGTATATAAAACCATAGGTTATGGGTCAATACCATTTGCTAGTTTATTACCCATTTTAGTATTTACATGTTTTTACCCATTTTAGTATTTACATGTTTTTACCCATTTTAGTATACTTAGTTTAAGTATATGTTAACCCAATATGTAAACACTAGTTGTTGTACATATGTATCTAAATCATAAAATCACTTAGGCTTGTTTTAGTGTTTTATGTGAAAACATAAGTGTGTTAGAAAAAAAAAACTATTAACTCAAACTATTTACGTACTCTATTTGTTTCGTTAAAATGATTTTACGTTTGTTATCGACAAAACATTAGAAGATCGTAAAATATAAATAAACGGTTTTACGGATTATTTGTATTAACAATCTCCCCCTTTTTGTTGATGACAAAACATAAAATTATTTTAAGGAAAATCTAAAATTCGCAAAAGTTTGAATTTGTAGTTTTTACTTTCTTCTCCCCCTTTTTGTCGAAACAAAAAGTGTTAAAAGAAACTAACACAATTTTTATAAGAAAAGTTATGTAAAAATGTAAAGAGAGCAAGTGACGGGAATGGTACTCGTCTTGACTCCCCCTTGAAGAGTCCATCACTTTGAAAAGGGCGTCAAGGACATAACGTAAAATATCCTAATTGTGTTTGCAATTAAGTTTGCAAATGGTTCGTCTAAGTGACGAAAGCGTGCTCCCCCTTGAATATTGCAATGTTGCAATGGAGTGTCATGAAGTGTAATCCAAAATTGGATTAAGTTGCAAATGTTTTTGCAATGTTGTTTGACACAAAGCTCCCCCTAGCTTTATGGTGTCAATGTCTTCATGTGTATTTTGAATAACTACAAAACAAAGGTTAGAAAACAAGAGTATAGAGCATAATTTCCTGCAAATAAGACTCATGTTAGTATAATTTTGTGCTTCTGTACCATGCATCCCACGGTTCCCTTCTTGGAGGGATCCGTCTAGGTATTTGGGAGGGATCCGGCTATCTGTTGACAGTTTCTTCAGCAGTGAAGAAATGTCAAGGAATGCTATTTGAGGAAATGAGATATATGTACAATATAACAAGCACAACACACAAAATAATCATAGCATATAAGTATTCATTCAATAAAACAAGAGATACACAACCAAATCTCTAAAAACTAAGAGAATGAACTAGCCAAACAAGTGCTCCAAGCTAATGCTAATGAGTTATTCCAAACTTTATATTAAAAGCTTTAATGACGATAAATGATGAGATGAGTTTTCCTAAACATCTTTAGTTTGAGCTTGTAGTTCATGTATCAATCTATCTAGTTCATGTTTCAATCTTTCACCATGTTTACAATGATAGCAATCCTTGTCATGGTTTTGAGTTTCAAGTGAAGTGGTTGAGAATCTTCAAATGATTGAAAGGTGGCTCTAGGTACTAATGATGTTGGTTGAGTTGTGGAGGGTATGTTTGGTATGGTAGAATTAGGTGATGAACTCCTAGTGGGAACACTTTTCTTGGAAATTAGTTTGATTGGTTTCCTTGGTGTGGGAGAAATCCTAGCATTGGTGGACTTAACCGGAGATGATTCGATTGAGGAAACTTCATGTATTATTCTAGCAAGTTTCTTGGGTGGTTCTTGAGTGGATGAGTTAGCACTAGGAGCCTTAGTCATAGTGATGATGGTGCTAGTAAGAAACTCTTGCTGATTTTTGGGATGTGATTGAGAGTGGTGTCTTAATCCTAAGGTTGTTGGGTTTATAAAGGATAACTTTGAATTAGGAAATTAAATTCTTGGCCACTTAGAGGACTAAGCATGCTCTTGGGGTTTTTATCAGCTCTAGGAGGATAATTAATGTATGCTAAGAGTGGTTTAGAGAACCAAAGGGTGACTTGAATTCGAATATGGAAGCTGATTTATGCATTCTGCATCTACGGATCCCGCGGATCCCTCTCAGTAGGGATCCGCCTGGTTAAAGACCAGGGATCCGGCTATCAGACAAGGTTTAGGTGAAATCATTATGCTTTTGTAAGGTTTGTTATTAATGGATTTCGAGGGTTTGACTTAATTTTGAAGTCTTTAGCTGTTGGATATCTCAAATCCTTAACCATAACAAGTAATGGTGCTTAATGATGGTTTTGGCCAAGAAAATTTGACCTTGGGTAGTCTAACTATATGTTTGACAATGATTCCATTTAATTTGATGTGGAGAAATGGTGATAACAAGTCCTAGAAGTCAGATGATGTCCTAATAGGAATTTACTAAAATCCTTAAGAATAAGAAGAAATGAAAAAGTAATTTTTGACCCTAATTTTGATTAAAAGATGATTGAGATTAATTTGCTAAAATTGAAAGATATACCTAACTAAGTGCTATTAAGCGTGATAGAAAATGTGTGAGTGTTGGAGCAGAATTATGGTGAGTTTTGACTAGTAGATAAATCAAAAATATTTCAAAAATGTATCCTAGATAAACCATGGATGAGAGTGAGATTTTCAACTATTTGATAAAGACTTAGTTGGCTCTAGTATCTTATGTTTGACTTGTTAGAGATGATCTAATGGACTGTTTTGATGTAGCCAAATCTGTATTTCATATCAGATGCTACGGATCCCGCGGTTCCCTTTTGGGAGTGATCCGGCCAGTTCAAAGCTGGGATCCGCCTATCGCAGATCAGAGAGCTTTTCAGGAAATGTGCATCTTTGCACTTTATATCAAATGCTTTTCCTAGTTGTTTCTACGGGGACTAAATACACTAGCACAACTAATATCATGTATACCAAGGTAGGAAGAGCTAAAATTTCCTAGAATGAGTGACGACGACCATTCAAAGGGTCGTAAAATCTCATTTCCCAAGTACCTACGTTAGGATTGTTTAGTGCCATGATATGGAAATACCTACAAACTACAAGCATAATTTAAAATGTTTACAAACCATTGTTTGAAATTGTTCATCACAAGTTTGATTCTTCAAACCTTTCCTTTCTTTTCCTCCTTCACTTCTTCACCCGTCCTCCACTTTTTATCAAACTATCTTCACTTCTTCTTCCTCAAGAAATTGGCGAAGCATTTGAAGATTCCCTTAGTTTGTTGCCATTCGGGTGATTCATTAGGGATGTTTGGCAATTGGTTGATGTAGTCCAAGGGGTCAAGATCGATATTTTCAAGTGGGTTGCTACTACTCCCTTCACCTCCACCTTCTCCTTGCCTTTCCCTTTCATCCGAGGAATCCGTGGGTGGGTGTGGCCTCTTGCCTTCCACCATAAACCGTGTTGTTCTACCCTCGGTTAATGGTACCATATCCCTATTGCAAAAGCTATGATCCAAGGATTGTGGGGAAGGGTCTAATGCAAAGATGAATTTTGCAAGACGGGTTAGAAGCATTGCATATGGAAGCACCATCTTGTCCATGCTTCTTACACTTGCCGTTCTCTTGACCATGTAGTAGGCAATGTTGAAGCGAGTTTCGGTTACAAGACAATATATCATGAAGCTTAGACATGCATTGGGGTGATCCTTGTTTCCTACTAGACACACCACATTCTCCCTTATCACATCTTCCCATTTTCAATATAACGCATACATCTCCGAGAGCTCCATTTGGAAAGGATCTCTATAGATCACTTTCGACTTCCTAGTAACTCTTGATGGGGATGCTCTTGGCATAAACACGGTATCCCTTACCGTGGTTGCTTCCGGGGTTGTTGCGTGATAAACGTCGTGATGATCAACCATAGAGTGTATCTCCTGCAACGACCACTCATTAGAATACATACACACACCATCATGTGGCACCCCTATAATTCTTCCAAACTCTATAAGTGAAAGACTAAACTCTCGCTCATTGATGGTGAATTCAATTGAGATGGACCCATCATCATTTCTAATTATACCCATTGTCTTGTAGAATTCAAGCACAAACATCGGGCAAATTTCCTCGTTTATATCCAATAAACAATCAAACCCAATAGTTCCAAATACTTCCCTTATGTCGGTATTTGCGAGGAACGATGGATCAACAACTCTACCTTCATGGAAAAGTCTTCTTTCAAGCAACTTGAAGGCTTTTCTATCCTCCGGACTTAATCCATCTTTTCTATGATACATGGGTATGTAGTGTGCGGTGTCTTGGTAATCTTGTTGCTTGTTGCTTGGCATGTTTGTTCCTAAACAATACAACCACAATGTGGTGTTAATGGTGAATAGTAACCTAGAGGGTTTGATCACAAATTTTCTCTCATCATCTTTGTTGAGTTCAAGAAATGTGTTTAATTTGTATTAACAATGTTAATTCTTTGATTTAGATTATCTTAGAAAACAATGTGGTGACAAATTATGACAACCCATTTGAACCCAACTCTTAAAGATGAAGAAATTGTAATTCTAAGAATCAAGGAATTCAATTAACAATGTTGTGAAGATTATACTTACACAAGTGATTGTTAAGCTTGAGAAGAATGATCAATTTGCTCCTATGAACAGTGCCTGAGTCTTTGTTCGTGAGTATGATTGTGGAACATCCACAGTGATCATTTTTAGCTTATACTGTCTTCTGTTGCACGAATCCCGCGGATCCCTCTCATTTGGGATCCGGCTAGTATAAACTGAGGGATCCGGCATAACAGCAAAAGTCAGCTCAAACATTCCTTGATAACTATGGTTTGGGAGTTCTAAAACGCCTAATGTTTTGGTGTTAAGGTTCTAAAACTTGTGGTTTGAGGTTTTGAAGATTCAGTACAATTCCTATTAGACGAGGTTCCCTTTTAAGAATTAGTCATAATTCTTGGGAAGCTTTTCAAACATTATAATAAAATCCCATTTTATTATAATGTAAGAAGTTTCACATAGAATTTTATTGACGTAGATGGAGTGTCAATAAATCCTTTGTGATGAATAATGATAATGGTTATCAAATAATCAAGATATCATTATTATGAGTTGGTAATGTAGTCTATACAAATAAGTCAGAGAATACTAATTTGATGATGACTATAATATAAATAACTACTAGAATAATAACTAATAAATCATGTAGCTAAGATTTTAATAATAACAATAAAAGTAAGTAATTAAAGATCATACCTTTGCCAAATATTCTTTTTAAGAAAAGAAGTATTTAGATGTTTTGTGATCTTCTTAGAATCTCCAGATTTATGTTGTAAGAATACTAAACATTCTTTTTGCGAAAAGAAATATTTAGATAAATTCTTTATGATCTTCTTGGTAACTCCAAATCCAAGTATGAATAATGCTTAAAAAAATGTTAGAGCATTCTATCATTGTCCAACAATAAACAATATAATGATTTTAAAATATGACAAAAGTAATCCTTCTTTGTAGTTTTCAAACATACATGGATCGTATCAAGTTTTTAAAGTACAACATACTCTAAGAAACTTGGTAATGAAGCTCTGATGCCAATTGTGGAAAACTAGAAGGGGGGTTGAATAGTTTTACCAATTTAAAACTTCCTTTTAAATATTTAGATCGACTTACATCAATCTATTTGATTGTTTATGTTGGACGTTGATAGATAGATATATAAACGTGTAATGAAACATAAAGAGTAAGAAGCACATCACCACGACACAAGTTATTTATAGTGGTTCGGCTACAAGGACACCTTCCTTGCCCTACTCCACTCCCCGAGTCACCTACTCGAGAGTTCGTAAGCACTACACCAACTCCTTGTGGCAGAGAAGCCTTCACAACGTGGCTTAACCTTTTTCCGGTACGAAGCTAAATACCGAGTTCTTTCACACCAAGGCGAACCACACCTAACACAACGTCGCCTACCCTTTATACGGTGCTATGCTAACCACCGAGTTCTTTCACACCTTAGGAGAACTAATCCTATCACAACGTCGCCTACCCTTTATTAGGTACTAGGCTAAGCACCTAGTTCCATTATAGAGGAACTACTACCCTTCACGACACAACACCTAATCTCAAGGAGATCTACTCCTTGTTACAACACCATCAAGGATATCACCATCCTTGTAAATAAACAAATACTTATATGTATAACGATGCACCTCATCGATTATACGACCTAGGCGTTCTTCCCAAATGCGACTTGATTTGATTCTTCGGCATCCTTCACTAATGCCTTTGACACAACGCTTAGCACCCTTCACTAATGCCTTCGTCTTGACACCTTTAGCATTCTTCACTAATGCTTTGACACGGATGATGAACATCTTTCACTAATGCTTTCATCTTGATACTTTCGGCATTCTTCACTAATGCCTTCAACCCAACATGTATGGAGAAAGGAAGAACTATCAACAAGAGAACCTTAGTTGTCTTGATGATGACGAAGCATGGCAACTCATGGACTTGAGCTTGCACGTCTTCAAGAAGTGGTGATCTCTCCTTTAAGAGGAACCTAGAAGATCACACAAAAACAATAGACAAACTACATAGATCACTTAGATCTGAGGTTAGAGGGTTAGAATACTTTGGGGAAGTATGTGTGTGAAGTGATCCCTAGAGAGGAAGAAATGGCTCTCTATTTATAGAGAAAATTCTCTATTGTTCCCCGGATCCCACAGATCCCTCCCACTTAGGATCCGGCTACCACAAAGCCAGGGATCCGTGGAACGCTCCTTTTTGCCCATGGGTATTTTTGGTTATGGGTCATGGGTCATAGGTTATGGGTTGATCCATGGTTTTCTTTCTAGATACAATGAACTTGGTTAAGTGGTATATAAAACCATGGGTTATGGGTCAATACCATTTGCTAGTTTATTACCCATTTTAGTATTTACATGTTTTTACCCATTTTAGTATTTACATGTTTTAACCCATTTTAGTATACTTAGTTTAAGTATATGTTAACCCAATATGTAAACACTAGTTGTTGTACATATGTATCTAAATCATAAAATCACTTAGGCTTGTTTTAGTGTTTTATGTGAAAACGTAAGTGTGTTAAAAAAAACTATTAACTCAAACTATTTACGTACTCTATTTGTTTCGTTAAAATGATTTTACGTTTGTTATCGACAAAACATTAGAAGATCGTAAAATATAAATAAACGGTTTTACGGCTTATTTGTATTAACAAAGATAAGTTTGTTAATCCAATTTATCATTATGTCTACCCCATGTTCGACTGATTGTGTGTATGTTGGCTTGTCTATCATGTCTAGCTAAATTACTTGTGTGTTTACTTAGATCTATGAAACCTAGTTATTGACTGTTGTTAGGTTATTTCTTGTCTTAAGTGAAATTGGCTTAGAAGTGCATCTAGGCTATCGTTGTATTTAATGCTTGAGTATGCTTAATGATGATATGGTGCACGGATGGAATAGGTTAGGTTTGTTGATTCCGTGAATCATGTACGAGAGATAACCTCATAGAACTAGGGGATACGCACACCCTACGACTTTTAGGAATACAACGCGTTAAGATAAAGGACATGACAACTCACCCAACCAATAAAAGATAACCAGGGGGTAATAGTATATAAGTGAAGGTTGAAAGGGTAAACCCTGAGAGTAAGCTTCCAAACTTTGATTTTGGAAGGATTCTCAAGCCTGAAAGTCAGGCTCTCAAGAGCATGCTTGGACTCCTTGATGTACCCAGTAGTACTGAACACATCACTGAGTCTGAAGCTGAATCAGAAGCACCGCTTCCACCTCTGAAACCTCTTCAGGGAGTTGCACCAAGCTCTGAGCTTACTCCTTTATAATTCAACCCTCACTCAACTAAAGAAAGGTCAGGTCTGTGTAGAACAATTTTGAAAAGACCAGCAAAACCAACCCAAGAAGATTCATTTCCTACTAAGACTTCCACATCTTCAGTTCCTACTGAAGAACAAATCCAACACTTGACTGAACTTGTGAGTAAGTTGATTGACCTCTATTGAGAAAGCTCCTGATTCAATAATTAAGGAACCAAAGTCAACCTCCTCTAGTTCCTCAAAGTCAAAACCAAACACCAAGCCCGAACAGAAGTGTGATATGTGTCATTATACTAGCCATACCGTTGATAATTGCTACAGAATCCTTTTTTGCATGATATGCAAAAAGGAAGATCACAAAACTTCTGTTCACTTATAGTATGTAAGATTATTCAGTGAAGCAAATCATACCAATCTTGGTCATCAGTATGCTTCATCCTCAAAGCAGGCTTAAAGGCCTAAAGAAAAACCTTTTCCTCCTTACCCACACTATTGCTTTAATGATCATCATCCTGATGACTGTCTCATGAACTCTTGATGTGTTGAAATCCAGCTCATGAGACATCTCATCATGATAGGGTCATACAAGAAAGGAGAAGTTCAAAACAACCCCGCATTACTGAGTCTTCCTCAGTAAGCAAATGTAAAACATGTGGTAGCACACTTCACTCAACCACTGACCATGAATCCATTGCTAATTTTAAGCAGACCATCAGACCTAAACCCACTAGTAAGTGGGTTAGCAGGAGAAACTAAGTTAGTTTACTATTTGTGCAGAGACACGCCAGGGAGCTAATTCGGCATCTAGATAGTGGATGTTCAAGGAGCATGACTGGTGTGAAGGAGTATCTGCACAAGTATGTAAAGGAACCAGGACCCAAGGTAGTATTTGGTGATAACTCATCATGTCCTACTGAAGGTTAACGTTCAGTAAACTATAATGGAATAGTTTTCTCTAGAATAGCTTATATCAATGGTCTAAAGTACAATCTTATCAGTGTTAGTCCGTTGTGTGATGAAAAATACATAGTACAGTTCAATGATAAACAAGGTACTATTTTCAATGCCAACAAAGAAGAAGTTCTTATAGCTCCTAGGAGAGATGATGTATATGTACTTGACATGTCAACTCTCTCTCAGAATGGAACATGTATCTTTGCCAAAGCCACTGAAACTGTCAACTAGCTGTGGCACAAGACACTCTCTCACTTGAACTTCAAAAATATAAAAAACTTGGCAAAACAAAACAAAGTCCTTGGTTTGCCATCACTGGTTTTTGCAAAAGATAAACCATGCTCAGCCTATGAAAAAGGCAAACATCACAGAGCATCATTCAAAACAAAACAAAATTTCTCCATCAAAAGCTGCCTTCACCTCCTGCATATGGATCTATTTGGACATGTCAGTCCAAGATCAATCCAGCATGAGAAGTATACACTTGTCATTGTTGATGAGTTCTCAAGATACACTTGGGTATACTTTCTTTCCAAAAAGAGTCAGGCAACTGAAACCATAATGTCATTCATAAGGAAGATTGAAAACCAGAATGACATTGCAGTTAAACAAATCAGAACTGACAATGGTACTGAGTTCAGAAATCAAGAGCTTGATAGTTTTTGTGATAAAAAAGTAATTTCCCAATATTTCTCATCTCCTTATACCCTTGAACAAAATGGGGTAGCTGAAAGGAAAAAACAGAACTCTCATTGAGGTTGCTAGAACCATGTTAAATGGCTCAGCACTCTCAAAGCACTTCTGGACTGAAGCTGTCAAAACAGCCTGTTACACTCAAAACAGGTCAATCATTGTCAAAAGGCATAACAAAACCCCGTATGAGATCTTCAAAGGAAGACTTCCTGATATCAGCTACTTTCATGTGTTTGGGTGTCCTGTGTTTATTCACAATCACAAGGGTCACTTAGGAAAATTTGATGCAAAAGCTTATGATGGATATTTCTTAGGTTACTCACTGATATCAAAAGCCTTCAGGGTGTTTAAAACCAGAAGACAACAAGTTGAGGAAACCTTCCATGTCACCTTTGATGAGAACACTAAAAGCATCAGGTTCACCAATACCTCAGTGGAGGAAATAGAAATTGATGACTCATCTAGATACCCTCCTGATGAGTTCAACTCTAAAAACGATTCCTCGTATCAAGCTAATGCTGACATCTCATACTACATCTTGCCTCACAACCTTCCTTAACCAATAATCAGTGAATTCATTGATACTCCATCAGTCCCTACTAGGATAGGAAATACTGAACCAAATGTTCAGGAACATGTAATCCATGAACCCTAACCTGAACAACAAAGTACCTCATCAATTGATCTTAATGTTTCTGTTGCTCCAGCACCTGAACCCATTCCTGAGTTTCCAATAACCTCATCAAGCTCAGATCCTAGACCACAAAGTAAGCGGACAAGATCTCAAGACATTGAGCTTATGAACATCATTGTTGAACCCACTGAAGGCATGCTCACAAGAAGCATGGCTGCTAAGTTATCAACAGCTTCAGCCAATGAATGTCTATATGCTGATTTTCTCTCCGAAATAGAACCCAAAAGTGTCACTGAAGCTTTGAAACATCCTAGCTGGGTTCAGGCTATGCAAAAAGAACTTCAACAGTTTGATAGAAACAAGGTCATGACCTTGATAAAATGTCCTCAAGATGTCATTGTCATTGGAATGAAGTGGGTTTTCATAAACAAAACTAATGAAGACGGCACTGTCATTAAAAACAAAGCCAGACTTGTAGCCAAAGGTTACAATCAACAAGAAGGCATTGACTATGATGAGACATTAGCTTTTGTTGCAAGAATGGAAGCCATCAGGATCTTCCTTGCCTATTCAACATACATGAACTTCAAGCATTACCAAATGGATGTCAAAAGTGCCTTCCTTAATGATGAACTCAAAGAGGATGTTTATGTTCAGCAACCCCAGGCTTTGAAAGTAGTGAGTACCGTCACTATGTCTGTAAGCTTGACAAAGCCCTATATGGACTGAAACAAGCTCCTAGAGCATGGTATGAAACTCTCTCAGCCTTCCTGATCAAAAACAAGTTTGTCAGAGGAAAGATAGACAACACCCTGTTTATCTAAAGGACAAAACAATATGTGATACTAGTCCAAGTGTATGTTGATGACATCATCTTTGGCTCAACAAATTATACACTTTGCAAACAGTTTGAAAAACTGATGACCAAGAACTTTGAAATGAGGATGATGGGTGAACTCAAATACTTCCTTGGACTACAAATCATGAAAACTGATAAAGGGATCACCATCAGTCAAGAGAAATATACCAGGAATCTCTTGAAGAAAAATGAAATCTCTGATTGTGCCTCAGTCAAGACTCCAATGGTCCCCCCAAATAACCTTGGACCTGATTTCATTGGCAATTCAATCAATCAGACTTATATCAGAGGAATTGTAGGATCACTGATGTATCTAACTACTTCCAGACCAGACATACAATTCTCAGTATGTCTGATTGCAAGATATCAGTCTAATCCTAAGGAATCCCATCTCACTGCAGCCAAGAGAATCCTCACATACCTAAAGGGAACTCCAAGCTATGGACTTTACTATCCTAAATGTTTCGGGTTTGATCGCAGAGGTTATTCTGACTCTGACTATGCTGGTTGCAACAAGGACAGTTTAAGTACCTCAGGGTCCTGTCAATTTCTTGGATGAAACTTATTTTGTTGGAGCACTAAGAAGCAACAATCAGTGGCTATGTCCTCAGCTGAAGCTGAATATGTAGCAGTTGTAGGATGATGTGCCAATGTGCTATGGATGAAAAGTCAACTCAGTGACTATGACATCCATTACAAGATGGTACCCATCTTTTATGATAACACTAGTGCTATTGCAATCTCCAACAACTCTGTCCTTCACCAAAGAACCAAACACATTGATATCAGATATCATTTCATCAGGGACCACATCATGAAAGGAGATATAGAACTCCATTTCATCCCTACTGAATATCAGCTAGCTGATATCTTTACCAAACCTTTGGAATAACCTACCTTCAGGAGACTGAAAGCTGAACTGGGTATGCTTGACATTGAAAGTCAGCAACCTGATAACCAATCCTAATCTCATCAGTTCTCTTTGAAAAGGTTCCTGGTCTCTGAAGAAAATCCCCAAAATCACATCTTCTCACTGAATGACAATGGATAAAGAGCATTGAATAAGTAACTAAATGCTCTAAGTATTTCATTTACTTAATGTCCTAGGTTGGTAAACACACCAATTTAATATAGGAATATATGTCTCAAAACCCTTCTGTCATCCAAGTCATGGGTCCCAATCTACCTTACCTCATCCCACTTGGCATTAAATGCCCTCTCTCACAAAGAATATCCTTAGGATATTTTAAACCTGCAAATGCACTTTTACTGTGCACTGCAACTGTTCCCTTGAAAAATGGGAGAAAACTGCGGGTAATGGAGTAGCTGCATTAAATGAGGTAAATGAAACGTTTTCAAAAATGACTTTACAAATCCTCACATGAGCATTACCCTTCACCACTCTATAAATACCCCTCTTAGAAACTCAAAAACATACACACAAATTGATTTATTCAAACAAACTCTATCAAAATACTTTAAAAATCAAGAAACAATTATGTGTTCTTTGTTCTAAAACCAGTTTAAGCAAAAATTCCTCTTTTCAAACAATATACAAAAGTTTTTCACCACAAACTTTTAAAAAGAATTACCATCTTTGATTGTTCTTGTTAAAAAAAACTAAATCTTTCTGAATTGAAATGGCAAGAACTCAAAGTCTTCAGTTTGCACCACAGTGGGTAGGAGGTCTTGATAATGTTGAATTTAAAACAAAAAATGTTATAGGAAACTTTAGATACCCACATGATGTCCCAGCCTATAAGGGAATCATGAAATTTTTGCTGAATTGCCCACTAAAAAAGGCCTTTACAAATTCCCCATCTATATTGTACCATAACTTCCTCAGGGAGTTTTAGGCAACTGCAGTGGCCTATGACCCGACACCCTCCACTGATGAGACTGACCTTCAGGGAGCAAATAGTCACTCTAGACTATAAAACCTTTTGCTCTTCAAACGGGCTTGACTACGTTTAGGGAAACTATGTTGCTCACCCTAACCCAGCCACTGTTAAGGTTGAGTTAGGTAAAATTGCCTTAGTTCCAAAACTTTTGGACAAAACCCCAGTCACTAAGAACTCATTTCACGTGGCTTGGAAGATCCTGTTCACTTTTGTTATTCAGGTTCTCGGCGGGAACCACTCATCTACTGAACAGATCAATTCTATTCAGTTGATGATGGCCTACTGCTTGATGACTGGAACTAATGTCGACATAGGGGAGATCATTTACAGTGATCTCGTAACCAAGCTACAGAGCAAAACTAGGGTGAAATACGTTTCATATACTAGGTTTCTCTCTTGTGCTTTACAAGTGTTACTGGGTTGCAACTATACTCAGGATTTCAAATTTGGCGCTATACCAGCCACCCTGAGTCAATCTAATTTTCAAAAGAACCCATCCCTGGTCACTGAAATTGAATTGACGGCCCATATGGTTGTTGTAAACAACCAGAGGGACTAAGTGTCTCCAAACCCTGCTCCCAAAAGATAAAGGGGAAGTATCAGATTGGGACTAAGACTAAACCCAAGTCTCAGGGCCCTGAGGCTTCTGGAACACAGCCTAAAAGGCACAAAAAGGCCCGGACTGACAAGCCACCCAAGGGAGACCAAGCAACATCCACCTCGGTGACAACGAAGGACACTGATACATCACAATCAGTGTCCTTGGTCCCACAAACTACTCCCCAAGATCTAGAGAGAAACACACAACCCGCTGATAGGGGAGCGCCTTCCACCAAGCACGATGAGGACATTTGCCAATCAAAGCTTTTGTCTGAGGGCACAACTACTGATTCCAAAGACTCAGGGGGGAAACAAACAACACACTGATAGAAATCTTACTTCCACTGCTTCTAAGGATAGCACTGGGAAACTTCCACTAGTGCTTGAAGGAGTAACGAGGGACAAAGACTCAGAGGGAAAGAAACAACCCACTGATATGGAACTCACAACCAATCCTGACTCCAGAAAAGGCACTGGGAAACCCCCATCAGTGTTTGAGGGGTCCTTGGGGGACAAAGACTCAGGGGGACAAAAACCACCCGCTGATAAGGAACCCATAACCCCCAATGGTCTTCTAACTGTTGCTGAGGTTCAAGAAATATTGTTTTTTGATGTAGAGATTAATGCTGACAGTGAGGAGGAAATTTTTTCAGCTGGTGAAGAAATGGACGCTGATGTTCAACCACAAGATCAAGAACATCAGCCTGATCCAACAAAGCCTGAAGAGTCACCCTTCCAACCTGAAGAAAACTCATCTGACTCTTCATACTCTTCTGCATCTTCCAGGCCTGAGGAATTGAAGAAGTATGACAACGGTCTTCCCCTCACTGAAAGACAGCTTGTGATGTGGTTAAAAAAGGCTACTAGGAAGCTATACTCTGGATTGACTGATAGTCTACGGGATCATCATGTTGAAGCTGCTACAAGCTACACTGATCTCAAAGCTGAAGTGGTTGCTACTTATGAAAATAATGATGAGCATAGGGATCTCATTTATGACCACCTTCACAAGTTTGATGATCACCTGAAGAAATTTCTCAAATCCTTTTAGGATTCTCATACCAAGCTTGATGACATCAAAGAATCTGTCAAGGAAGACCCTGCAGTAAACTCCAAAGTGCTTGAGGCTACGGAAATTTATTTGAAGAACTCTTCTAGTCTCACTGAACTGATCACTATGCTAAATAATTCAAATATTCAGGGTCTTACCGCTTCTGTTCAGGCTATTCAGTCCACTCTGGGCTCCTTGGATACAAAGGTTGCTAATCTGGCTAAATCATCTTCTTCTATGGCCTGGAATCTCGGGCCTAGAATGACTACGCTGGAATTATCTCAGGCCACTCTCGGAGATAAAGTCACCAACCTTTAACAAGACACATCAGAAATCAAGTTCATGGCCTCTGAGATTTATCAGGCCTTCAAAGGTCCGGCTGCTCCTTCTCCCTCAGTGTCTCAAACAACTTTTTCTCTCACTAATGCTCCAGCAGCAGTTGAGGGGGAGAGATTAGTTGAAAAGACTCCCTCTCAAACTGAGGGGGAGCCAACTCAACCAGTATCTGCACTACCCATATCTTCAATCCTACCAACAACAGGAACACCAATCACAACAACAACACCAGTGGTAACAACAACACCTCCTGTGATATCAACATCAACATCATCATCAGTCTAGGACAAAGGCAAAAGCATCATGATCACACACGAGCCTGTCAAGATCCCCTATGAAATACAAGGAAAAAAGTACATGCTTAGTCCAGAACAACTAAGTGCATATTGGTATGTGTGAAAACACATACCTTTTCTTTATCAAAACTGACCCAAAATAACCGGATATAAGCCGTTATTGCCTAATATTTGCGTGTTTCTTGAGTTTATGCATGTGCAGGTACGGATATCAGAAAATAGTCAAAAGAAAGATAAAACAGAAGAAAACCGAGCATGGGAAAGAGAAGAGAACAAAAGTGAAGCCGGGAATCAGTTTCAAGGGTTTTTTATGCTTAAAAGTCCAATTTACATAGTTTCGGATCATGTTCAGGAAACTATCACAACAAACCCTCAACCTTGGCCAAATTACCATACCAACCCTCACTTTCTCAAATTTACCCAATAAACCTCTCATATACCCAAAATTACCTTTTATACCCTTATAACCCTCATTTATCCCATTTACCAAATTTATCCTTTTCATTTCATTAAATACACCAATGGTCCTTAATGTTAAAAACCGGATTCAACAAAAACAAATCCAAGTCCAAAATAAATAAAATCCACAATAAATAATCTTTACCCTTTCATGCCACAAGTCCAAAAGCCCAATCTACTCCTAAATTAATATTAACCATACCCAGTACCCATTTATCCCAACTATCCCAGGTCAAACCACATCAAACCCGGTCAACCCATCTGAGTATCCCTTCCCTTTTACCCCAGGGTCAACATGAATAACTTCCTGGTCAAACAATTACTCCCCCCCGCCAAATACTTACAATTACTGTTCATCCATCCTCTTCCATTTACCCTGATTCCCAATAAATTACCCGTACTTATAAAGCCTCTAGAAACTCCTGACCACGTCTGACACGTGCAGAGGTGCCACGAGGGAAATCCGTGTGATATGAGCATGTGCACACAAATCAATGCACCAGAATTATGCTTAAAGTTGAAGCAAGATTGAAGGGTGCAGATTAAAGGTGCTAGAAGCGTCCCTCAGAAACCCTAATCATCCTGGCTTAGCTATTTAAAGACCTCCTCAGTCATAGAAGATGATGTCCAATTTTCCTGTCATTAGAGAATTGTTACCATGTTATCTTTACTGTTTTATTAAAATTATAATTTCATTTTCAGTGTATTGTTTCTCACATTAATGCAAGTTACTTTGTTTTCTAAATTTACTTGTCATTTCAATATTAAGCTTTCATTTATCCAATTCTGTTTAAAAGCATTCAATTACTGTTCATTAAGCTCAATTAAGCTTATATAAGCTTAATTGAGTTCACTTATGCTTTTAATAGTTCTTAATTCAAGTTTTTGAATAAAGTCAATAAAAGTCAACATAAGTCAAATTGTGAAAGTCAAAACAGTTGTGGGTAATTTCTGAGTTAAAATTGTTTAATAGTTGAGTTTCATGATAAATTGTTCATCTTAATTCAATTCCTGATAAGTTTTTGTCAAATTTCTTAGTTTTTAAATACAAATTAGTTTTAAAGGCATGTTTGGATAATGCTTGTTTTTAGAGTTAGAATCATTTTGATAAATTAGATTTGAGTCAATTATTTGTAGTTACTTGTTTTTAAGCTAATTCAATCATAGTTTCTGTTCTGAGAAGTAATTTTTGTGTTTTGAGCTTTTGAATACAAGTCTGTCAAAACAGTCCAAATATGGCTTTTGTAAATTTTCACTTAGCTATTTGAGTAATTTTTAGTTGTTATAAAAATCATTAAAAATTAAAAATAGCATTTTCAATAGCTGGTTTAACTTTTCCCAAAAGGAAAAAATTCAAAAAAATCTCTAGCTTAGGCTGCTTGTTGTTTTAAGTTAGTAGTTTGGAATCATTAAGTATTGTTCTTATTAAGCCCTTTCTCATTTAATTTTCTTTGAGTAGCCTTAAGTGTAGATTAAGTCTGTTTGGCCTTAATTTGCCCTTTAGAGCTTATTGGAACAGCTTATTTAGGCTTTCAAAACCTCCATTTATGCCTCTTAAGTTGTTGTATCAAGCAGCCTCAGTTAGTGCTTAATTAATCCTTCTTTTAGCTTATTTAAGTATTCTTAGGATTAAATGTAGTTAGCTTAGTAGGATTAGTTTAGTTTAAATTCCATAGCAGCTTATTAGGATACCTTAAGCTTATTTATAGTTCATTTGAGCCATTTAAGGTTATTTTAGGATTAAATGTAGTTAGCTTAGTTGGATTAGTTTAGTTTGAATCCATCCTTGTATTTGAATCTGCTGTTTTACTGCTTATTGAAGGTATTTTAAAGTTAGTTTTAATCACAAGCTTTTTAGTTTAGCTTATTTAGTAAGTGGGATTTAGTAAAAAATAAAAAAATTGCAAAACTGACATGCCTCGGATTCGAACCCAGGTCTGTCAGTCCACTCAGAAACGCCTCACACACCACACACAATCCATCTTTGCCCTTTGATCATTCACGTTTATGTTTGCAGAAATTAATCATTTAACCCACTTTTATCCTTTAAGCTTTGTTAACTATTGTGCTTATTTTTAGCTTTTCTATTTCTTATTTATTAAATTTAGTATTTTTCTATTATAGTTTAAAGTATTTTTCCAAAAAATTTCATAATTTTATAAATTCATTTACTATTTTTAATAATTAGATTTTACGTTTTTAGTTTTTATATCATAATAAATAAATAAAAACTCAAAAAAATATTTCGCTTTTGCCTAAAATCCTATTTTGTCGTATTCTTCCTAGGAAAAATAAATTTTCATTCCTAGAGTCATTTTTCTAAATAGTTTACGTTTTAGGCTCAGGTTTTACCCGAGCGCGCTCGTTTTTACGTTTTCCTTACATTTTAAGTTTAAAAAGTCTCATTTTGTCAAATAACATTCCTTATGAGTTTAATTTAGTTTACGTTTCATAAAATTAGCTTTAATCCCTTTAATTTGGTTTTAATTCACGTTTTTAGAATTCCCGTAGTTGCTTTTTAGGTTTAAATTGCGTTTTAGGATAATTTTGCTTTACATTATTGTTTTATATGCTTATTTAGCTCGTTTTAGTTTATTCTTCATTATCGTAGTGTAGAATCCCATTATTCTCCCTATTTTCCCATTCAAAAGCCCGTAAAATGCGACGTGAGTTATCAACTCCATTCATCCTTCGCCAGGAACGATCCGGGGATTCAAGCCTAATACGTTTGAGTTTCTTACCCCTTTTATAAACTATAATTGACAAATCAATTTTTGGCGCCGCTGCCGGGGAGGGCATGAAGTGAGTTTTGATTCCGTCCCGATTCGCGTGTTTTTGAAGATCCTTACCCAAGAAGTTTCCGTTTTATTTTTGTAAATATTCTCTTTTATAAAAGCCCAAAAAAATTAAAAAAACAAAACACTTTTCCTAAAGTGTTTAAAACACCAAAAAAATTATATAAAAAAAAAACAAAAAAAACAAAAAAAAACAAAAAAAAAATTACAAAAGAAATCGAAACGTCAATTGTTACGTCGGCTCACCTCGAGAGTACAACCTATACACGGGGTTTAAGGAGGTCTTGACATTAAATTGCAGACTAAAGAGAGATCCACTCTACTCTCCCGCCACGCTGCGAGTACATTAGAGAGCTACCGAGAACCGGTTGACGGGACGATTACCAAAAATCTTGTTTTTCAAAAGTTTTCTTAAATATAAAAACTCAAAAATATTTTCCTTGTCTAAATTTGTTTCCTTTTATGTTTGTTTTAATAAAAATCCAAAACTATTCTTCTTATCCTCTTGAATGTTTAATTCTTATCTCCTCACCCTCTAATTTGTTTAATTCTTCACAATGCTTGATTTTTCACCATTGATCCCCATGATCCTCAGACCATGGAGGATTTCTATCATCCGTCACTTATCGGTCAAGGGGGACTGATCGTTCCGACATCCGTTCCGAGAAAAACTTTTAAATTGAAAAATCATATGGTTCGTCTTCTTCGACAACATTTCCAATTCCATGGATTTCACGATGAAAATGCAAATGAACACCTGAATAATTTCTTATCTATTACTCAATCCATGAAGCAACATGACGTTTCTCAATATAATATCCGATTGAATCTGTTTCCATTCTCTTTAACCCACGAAGCTGAATCTTGGTTTTATACCCTTGAAAAACATTCAATTCATACTTGGGAAGAGATGTTTCACATCCATATTCGAAAACGATGTAGCTGAGGAAAGAAATTCTAAATTTCCAGCAATTACCCAAGGAATCCGTATTTGAAGCTTGGGAAAGATTCAAAACGTTATTGTAGAAATGTCCCGATCATAGAATTTTGCTTCTTGATCAAATCCTAACCTTTTATCATGATATCTCTACGATTGATCGAGACAAAATCATGTTGGCAGCTGGTGGAAATCTCATGCGGAAGACTCCTCAAGAAGCTTACGATTTGATAGAGAATATGACACAACATCATTATCATTGGGATGCTGACATTCCTTATGACTTTACCACTATGTTAAGTGATCATTATTCCTAGAAAATTTTCGTTATAAGTGCACAAATTGACGTCTTTGGCAAGAAAGAAATATATACAGTCACCATTATCAACAAAGAACGAGTCATTCTCCCACCTTTTACTATTCCAACTCTGACGAGAGTGATGATAAAACGTTTGAAGAAGAAAACTTAAAGATCGATGACGCTTATGATGATTCTTCGAGTGGCAATCCCACTCCCATTTTCGATCCAATCATTTCTGACTCTTCCCCTTCACTCACACCGGTTGACAGAAGTGACGTCGTTTTGGAAGAGGTCGACGATTTTCTAATTTCGCCTGAAATTGTTGAAACCGATTGAGATCCGAGGGAAGATGTTCTTTTGTTAGGAATGATGTTATACGACGAACCGTCACCTTTTCTCCCCCCGAAGGAAAATAACGTTGAAGAAAATTTTGAACTTAAGCCGTTAGATGCTTTAGAGCTCGAGCTCAAGGATTATGTTCCCAAATTTGATAGTTTTATCTTTGATACGTCATAGGAGAGTAGTGGCAATCCCATTTCTCATCCCGATCTTTCTCTTATGACTTATAAGTCGTTTTTCTTTGATATCGATCATACGGAAGAGACGAGTCGTGGCAGCACCACTTCTCATGCTTATTTCTCTCTTCCCGAGTATGATTCGTTTCGTTTCGAGGAGTTCTCCGGTGAACTCTCTCATGTCATATCTTCTCCGGAGTATGATCATTTCTATTTTGATCTTGAGAAAGATTTTAGTTTGGGGGAAGAGCAGCTCTCTCAAAAGAGTTTCGTTATTAATGGCATCACCCCACCTCTTCCTCCCAAAGTTTTTGTTGAAAATCACTCAATGAGCTTAAATGATCAAATTAAGGATAATAGGAAATTTCCTTTTGAGGATGGATAATGAATCCTTATTGTTATCAAAATCTTTATTCCATTTCTTCCATATAATGCGATTTCTCCTCTTCTTCACTCTTGCGGGAGTGAGGATACCATATTTGACCCCGGCATTACCGTTTAGAGTTTTTTCTTTTAGAACCGTGGGTATCTCGTCGGAGTGGAACTTTCTTATGTTTCAATGTTTATCCAAACCTCTTGAACGAAAGTCCAATGGAGATTATCTTTTCCACTTGCTTCCCCAAGGACAAATGAATTCGGGGCGGGTCAAGCTAACGACTCGATAACAAAACAAGCGTTTCTATCTTCTTTCTATTTTCTTTCTAATAAGTGACGTGAGGAGGTTAGCCTCTTCGATTTCTCTTGTTTGGTGTTTGATGTTTTTGATAAGGATTTTCCTCGATATGAAGACTCTCGTGCTCGATGTTTTGTCCTTTCTCCACTCTAGTTTCATGTTTCGATGCTGATGGAAATCCGATATCCTAATCTTATCGTCTAACGTTTATCTTTAAGCATACTTAATAAACGGCTTTTAGATTTCCGTTGAGAACCCTTGCCTTTAAACATTGAGGAAAATGTTACGTTTTAGTTTGGGGGTAATCTTCGATTTTATTTGACCACACTTGTTTTTTGCCTTAAACTCTCGCAACCCCGTTTTTCCTTAGAAAAAGAAGAAAAAAAATTGTGCAAAAATGTGAAAATTTAAAATTTTTGTAGGCTTTTGCTAGCTTTATGATTGAAAAGTCTTTGCGAGTCTCTTAGAAGTTACTTTAAATATGCGTTTTCTTGAAAAATCCTTTGCTAATTGCTTAGACAAGAGGCTATAAAATGCGATTCTAGCTCACAAGGCCAAGAATTTGCAAGCTTCCCTAAGTGATTTTAAATATGCTGTGGAAAACTAGAAGGGGGGGTGAATAGTTTTACCGATTAAAACTTGGTTTTAAACTATTTAGATTGACTTATGTCAATCTATTAAACATGTGTGTTGGATGTTGATAAACAAGCATATATAAGTATGTAATGAAAAGATAAGGAGTAAGAAGCACAAAACCACAACTCGAGTATTTATAGTGGTTCGGCTACAAGGACACCTTCCTTGCCCCACTCCACTCCCCGAGTCACCTACTCGAGAGTTCGTAAACACTACACGACACCAACTCCTTATGGCGGAGAAGCCTTCACAACGTTGCCTACTATTTATCCGGTACAAGGCTAGCTACCGGGTTCTTCCACGAGGTAGAACCAAACCTATCACAACGTAGCCTACCCTTTATCCGGTATTAGGCTAGATACCGAGTTCCTTTACAATGGAGGAACAATTACCCACCACTACAACAATGACTAACCCCAAAGGAGATCCACTCCTTATAACAACATCAACAAGGATATCAATATTCATTGACCCAATACTAATCTATCTTGTACATCAAACACACTATATCCAATGTACACCTTAGGCACTTTTCACTAATGCCTTTTGACTCGATCTTAAGGAACCTTTCACTAATGCCTTATGACTTTACTTCTAGGCACCCTTCACTAATGCCTTTAGCCTTGACTTCTAAGCACCCTTCACAAGTGCTTTCTATACGGACGTTCGACACCTTTCAATAATGTCTTCGTCTTTACCCTTTAGACATCTTTCACTAATGTCTTCAACACTACACTTCTTATGAGAAAGAAGAGAACTGTCAACAAGAGAACCTTAGTAGTCTTGATGATAACGAAGCATGGTAACTCATGGACTTGAGCTTGCTCGTCTTCAAAAGATGTTGATCTCGCCTTTAAGAGGAACCTAGAGAATCACACAAAAACAAAAGCTACATACATAGATCACTTGGATCTGGGGTTAGAGAGTTTATAACTCAAAGAGAAAATATGTGAAAGAGGGGTAAGAAACAATGATGAAATGGCTCACTATTTATAGAGAGAAAATAGCTAATGTTCCACGGATCCCTCACTTGAGGGATCCGTCTAGTGTAATACAAGGGATCCATGGGATGCTCCGTTTGCCCAAGGATTTTGGGTCATGGGTCATGGGTTATGGATCATGGGTATCCAAGTAGATAAAATGTATCTACAAGATGCAATGCATCTAGTCAATGGTACATGGATTAAAACTATGGGCAATGGATTAAAACCGTGGGTCATGGATATTATCCATATATGACATAAGCATGATGTCATGCAATGGGTTATGGGTCAAGCTCCATGGGTATGGGTCATGGACTTTGGGTTGTACCCAACTACATTCAATGTATTTGGTCAATGGGTCAAACACCTAAGTTTCTACCCATTTATATTACCCATTATAATACATACTAGTTACGTATATATTTACCCAATATGTAAACACTAGTTGTTCTACATATGTATTAATAAATCATAAAATCACTTATACTTGTTTTAGTATTTTATGTGAAAACGTAAGTGTGTTAGAAAACTATTGACTCAAACCATTTACGTATTTTATTTGTTTCGTTAAAATGATTTTACGTTTGTTATCGACAAAACATTAGAAGATCATAAAATATAAATGAACGGTTTTATGGCTTATTTATATTAACAATCTTCCCCTTTTTGTTCCTGACAAAAAATAAAACTATTTTAAGGAAAAACTAAAATTCGTAAAAGTTTGAGTTTGTAGTTTTTACTTTCTTCTCCTTTTTTTTTTTGTCAAAACAAAAAGAGTTTTGGAAAGGAACTAACACAATGTTTTAAGAAAAACATGTGAAGGAAAAAAATAGAGAGCAAGTGACGGGAAGAGTTCTCGTCTTAACTCCCCCTTGACGAGTCCATCCCTTTGTTAGGGCGTCAAGTAAAAAAAATACTAAGCTAGTTCATTTGCAACTAAGTTTGCAAAAGATTTCGTCTAATTGATAAATATGCTCCCCCTTGATGATTGCAACTTTGCAAAGGGATGTCATGAAATGTAATCCTAATATTGCAAGTGATCTTGCAATGTAATGCTTTGACACAAAGCTCCCCTAGCTTAGAGTGTCAAAGTCTTCACGTGTAAATTGAAAATCTACGAAACAAAGGTTAGAAGACAAGTATATAATGCATAATTTCCTGCAAATAAGACTCAATTTAGTAGAAAACTAGTCTTCTGTTGCACGGATCCCACGGTTCCCTCCTTGGAGGGATCTGTCTTGGCAAAATGTAGGGATTCGTCTGTCTGTAGCTAAAATGCAGCAAATGTGATGTACCAAAAGGATGTTTGCATCAAAATGAGATATGTATTAGACCAATAATCATATACTCAGAACAATATAACAAATATCATGTAATTTCATTTAATAAAACTAGAGATATGATGTACATGACTCTAAAAACTAAGAAAATGAGCAATACATGACTTTGAATTTACTAGACTATCTAATTTGCGCTTGATACTAGGACACCACTAGAATCCTCTAGCTCAAGTTTTTTTAGGTTTAATCTCGTCAAAACGTTCGAGGAGGTGATAAAACATGAAACGTTGGTCTTCACGTACTTCATGTATCAAAATTTCTACATGTTGACAATGATAACAATCTTTGTCATGGCTAGGTAGTGGTGATGGAAGAAAGGAAATTGCTTGATGTGAAGGATTAAGTGAAGCGGGTTGAGGAGCCTCAAACGAGAGAGGGATTGGCGGAGGCTCATTCAAAGATGTCTCAACCAATAATGATGGTGGTGATAGAGAGGTGTCAACTTCCATGTGGTCGGATGGTTGACTTTGATGATTTCTCATAATCCAAAAGGGATTATTTGATGGTGACGGAGAAAAGGACGCTGGAGCTAGTGTTGACTCAACACCTTGATTTTGTTCCACTATTCGTCCTAATGTGGACAATGTTGCCGGTGGTGGAGGATGAGATGGACTAGGAGGCAAATCTTCTAGATTGTAAAGGTGTTGTGATGAGAGTGGAGTGGTGAATGATAGGGCTCTAGGCACCAATGGTGATGGTTTAGTGGAAATGGGATTGTTTGGTTTAGGAGTTATGGTGGTGTTTGGCATTGGTAGTTTTGTGGGAACTATCCTCTTAGGGATTGGTTTGAATGGTTGAGTTGGTGGAGGAGAAATCCTAGCATTTGTGGATTTAACCGGAGATGATTCGGTTGAAGAAATTTCGTGTACAACACGAGAAATTTTCTTTGGTGGTCCTTTGGTGGATGAGTTACCACTTGGGGCTTTCCTCATGATGAGATGATTCAAAAAGGTTTGTAAAGGTTTCTAAGTGCTGAAAATGAGGATGAAGATGATGACTTTAGGAGTCCTAACAATGTGGTTTATAAAGCAAGGGATTTGGCAAGTGCATTCAAGACTTGAGCCACTAAGATTCCTTGGAATGTGATGATTAGCATGCATAAGAGTCAACTTCAGAGTTGTACTGATCTAGGAGCTTAATTAAGATGAGATGGAGTGTTCAAGTTAGCAAGATGAGCTTGAAATGATTGTTTTAGCTAGAGTTGACATGAATCTGTCATACGGATCCCACGGTTCCCTCCAATTAGGGATCCGTCTAGGCTAATCCTAGGTATCCGTCTCTCAGCAGCTACGAAAGGGTAAAAATGATGTTTCTAAGGTCTAAAGCCTATACCATCTTGAGTGTTTTAGTCCTCTTAAGTATCTTAAATGAAAAAGGGTTCTTAAATGTTCAAGGGCAATGAGTGATGTAGTTAATGATTGCCTTTTATGGAAGAAATTGGAACATTTAATGAGTACCAATGAATGACCAAAGATGACACTAAAGATTTGAGAGTGTCAAATGGAGCAAAATGACCCTAGAAACCAGATAGTAACGTAAGATAATCTTTTGGAGGATATTCTAAAAGCTTAAGATGGAAAAGCTAGAATTTGACCCATTTCGATCTATTTTGAGGTAAGGATGACTATGATCAATTTGACAAAATTGAAAGATTTCTAAAGCTAGATGTATTACCGTATGAGGGATCATGTGTGAGTACAAGAGCGGACGAGTAATGAGTGTTGATGAGACGATATATCTACAAGTTCCTTGAGTGTGATCTAAGTGAGTTATGTGTGAGTATGAAACTTTTACTCAGCTTTGATAAGGACTTAATTTTTCCTAAGACACTATGTCTAGCTTAGTGTGAAGTGATCTAAAGACATGTTTTGAAATAAAATGATTGCAATTGCATTTCTGTTTTCCGGATCCCAAGGTTCCCTAGAAGGAGGGATCCGTCTAGCACAAACTTTGGGATCCGTATCTCTGCCAAACAGAACCTTTACAAAAGGTATGCAAGGGTTGCACAAGGCATCATATTTCAAAGTTAGTGTTTTCTAAAACACTAATATAGTGGAGATATCAAAAGTCAAATGTTTTATTTCATGAATGAAATTACATTATATTGATAAAGCATGAATACTAAGGATTGACCCTATTTTGAAAGAAAACTAAGTTCCTTGAGCGTTTTTTCTAGTTGGATCATCAAATGGTTGATGAGTGTTCGCCGATTCAGGGATAAAGAAAGTCTTCATGAGAGATGTGTTTTAGAGGTTCCATTATCTTGTTCATAAGTACGTACAATGGACTTTGAAATTAAGGGTGGAAGTACATGATGTGATGATAAAGGCGTGTCAAGAAAATTCCATAAGGGATTAGTTTATTCTTGGAGCCTTGAAGATTTACAATCCGTCTTGCGAAGAAGTAGGCAAGATTGTATGGTTGTTGTGTTAGCAAACAATACATTATGTGAGCACAACAAGTGGGAAGGATTTCTCGATTTCCCCTAAGACTCCAAACATTTTCACGTAGGATGAGTGCGAGAGCTTTGTACTCTTCTCGGATATCCCGTGTATAGATAATGTTTGGATCGGAGTAATAGGGTCGAGGTTTGCATATCATGCGAGTCAAGTCTTGCGGGGAAGGTATGTGTGAACAATATGGACTATTTTCTTCACGAAAGTTGAAGAGAGAATCAAGATACCAATCTTCAGTGAAGGCACATTGTCCATGATTTGGAATTCGGAGGATGTGAGCAAATTGCCCAAGGGTTAAAACAAACTGTTGGTTTTTGATCCAAAACCAAAGAGATAGAGAGTGATCCTCGTTACGAACGAGTTCAACTTGACGGAAGAATTCCAACACAAACCTTGGACATATTTTCTTGTTAATTTTGAGAAGACATTCCAATCCTATGGTTCGGAAGGAGGTATTGATAGCTTCTTCGTATTGTAGAGGAGTGTCGACAATACGTCCTTCATGGAAGTGACGGGTTTCGAGATTATTGAACCCATGGACATGATTGCCACGTGTGTTGGGCTCAAGAGAGATGTTAGGTGTGTAGACGCAAGTGAGTGAAAAATCGAACTCATATTCATGCGACATAGCGAGACCTATAGAAAAGAAGAGTTAATAGGATGTGACGTATTACGGGCAAGACAGTGATTACCTAACATTTTTACAAGATGTTTATTAACAATGATAATTAACTCACTTAATTCTAGTGGAACATTTCTTTTAGGAAGAAAACGGTTTTTGTATTGCATGGAAAAACTGTTATCCAGAAGGACGGTTCCCACGGTTCCCTTTCATGAGGGATCCGGCTAGTATACCTACAGGGATCCGTGGATCTGTAGTGACAGAAAAAGGGTTTAGATGAAAAGAGATTTTTGCATCTTATAGTTTATACAAAGGTATGTATTTTAGCCAATGTTTACTTTAGCATGCATTGTCGGTTTCTAATGTATCTCAAGACCAAAAATTACGAAAGATAAAAAGTAAATGAAAAGAAAAACATATTTGAGAAATAAACTAGATAAACTAGAACATTAGTAATATTTCATTTCAATGCTAAGAACGATACAAAGGATTGGGTATATAACACCAATATAGATTAACAACACAAAGTATATGTCTCCATATGAGAACTTCATCATGGGAAACACGAGAGCGATGAGTGTTAAGGCGATGAGTACGAGGACGATGTAAACCATGTTGATGAAGAACTTTCTTGGTTTTGGTTTGAGATGAGATGAGATGAGAAAGAAGATGAAGTTTTGAATGAGAGGTAATTTTTTTGAAAGTGGAAGATTTGAAAAAGTGAGGATTTGGTGGAGTGGACGTCGAAGGAAGATTTATGGGGAAGGGGGAATTTTAGAGATTTGTGTTTTGTTTTATTATTAGAAAGATATGATTTTTGGATTAAATGAAATAAAACACAAAGTTTATAAATCTCGACTTTAGACGAAAGAGCAACACGTATACGAGAAAATTTTCCTAACGAAGCTACGTGTAATATCTGAATATGCACAAAAGATAATCATATAAATTCCTATGTAAGCACACTTATTTATTAAGCTAGTGTTATTTAGAGACAAGTGGAAAATCATACCTCTAATGTACTTAGGAATGACTTTACAAATGACACAACAAATGTCGGAAGACAATTCCGGTTCCTTCGTGTTTAAGATACCTTCTTAGGGAAGGTATTCTTGTTACCAAGCAATTCCTATGGCTTGGTAGGTATGAGCTTTAACTAAGTAACATGGCAAAGAAGGTTAGTGCAATTAAATAAATAATAAAAAAAATGTTGTTATCTAATCAACATCCAAACAAAGTGTTTTAAAAAAAATGTGGTGTTTGTTTTAGTAAAAGACCTTCTTTGTAGTTTTCAATTAAACACGGATCGTATCAAGTTTTTAAAGTACAATATACTTTAAGAAACTTGGTAATGAAGCTCTGATACCAATTGTGGAAAACTAGAAGGGGGTAGAATAGTTTTACCGATTAAAACTTGGTTTTAAACTATTTAGATCGACTTATGTCAATCTATTAAACATGTGTGTTGGATATTGATAGACAAGCATATATAATTATGTAATGAAAAGATAAGGAGTAAGAAGCACAAAACCACAACGAGAGTATTTATAGTGGTCCGGCTACAAGGACACCTTCCATGCCCTACTCCACTCCTCGAGTCACCTAATCGAGAGTTCGTAAACACTACACGACACCAACTCCTTATGGCGGAGAAGCCTTCACAACGTTGCCTACTCTTTATCCGGTACAAGGCTAGATACCGGGTTCTTCCACGAGGTAGAACCAAACCTATCATAATGTCGCCTACCCTTTATCCAGTATTAGGCTAGATACCGAGTTCCATTACAATGGAGGAACTATTACCCACCACTACAACAATGACTAACCCCAAAGGAGATCCACTCCTTATAACAACATCAACAAGGATATCAATATCCTTTGACCCAATACTAATCTATCTTGTACATCGAACACACCTTATCGAATGTACACCTTAGGCACCTTTCACTAATGCCTTTTGACTCGTTCTTAAAGCACCTTTCACTAATACCTTATGACTTGACTTCTAGGCACCCTTCACTAATGCCTTTAGCCTTGACTTCTAAGCACCCTTCACAAGTGCTTTCTATACGGACGTTCGACACCTTTCACTAATGTCTTCATCTTGACCCTTTAGACATCTTTCACTAATGTCTTCAGCACTACACTTCTTATAAGAAAGAAGAGAACTATCAAAAAGAGAACCTCAGTAGTCTTGATGATAACGAAGCATGGCAACTCATGAACTTGAGCTTGCTCGTCTTCAAAAGATGGTGATCTCACCTTTAAGAGGAACCTAGAGAATCACACAAAAACAAAAGCTATATACATAGATAACTTGGATCTGGGGTTAGAGAGTTTATAACTCAAAGAGAAAATATGTGAAAGAGGGGCAAGAAACAATGAAGAAATGGCTCACTTGAGGGATCCGTCCAGTGTAATATTGGGGATCCGTGGGACGCTCCCTTTTGCCCATGGGTTTTGGGTCATGGGTCATGGGTCATGGGTTATGGATCATGGATATCCAAGTAGATACAATGTATCTACAAGATGCAATGCATCTAGTCCATGGTACATGGATTAAAACTATGGGCCATGGATTAAAACCATGGGTCATGGATATTATCCATATATGATATAACCATGATGTCATGCAATGGGTTATGGGTCAAGCTCCATGGGTATAGGTCATGGACTTTGGGTTGTACCCAACTACATTCAATGTATTTGGTCAATGGGTCAAATACTTAAGTTTCTACCCATTTATATTACCCATTATAATACATACTAGTTACGTATATATTTACCCAATATGTAAACACTAGTTGTTGTACATATGCATTACTAAATCATAAAATCACTTATACTTGTTTTAGTATTTTAAGTGAAAACGTAAGTGTGTTAGAAAACTATTGACTCAAACCATTTACGTATTTTATTTGTTTCGTTAAAATGATTTTACGTTTGTTATCGACAAAACATTAGAAGATCGTAAAATATAAATAAACGTTTTTACGGTTTATTTGTATTAACTTTTGCGAAGCTTTCAAAAGCTTTGCTAGTTTCTAATAAGTGACTTTAAAAATGCGAGACTTGAGATTATTTGACGAAGCATTTGGAAAATAATGTATATGTTTTGACACCTTGTTGACTTTCCGCTGGTGAGAGTAGGAATAGAATTTTGACTTGACCGGGCGTGTTGAGCCCTAGCTTGTTCCCTTAACCATAGATAATTAAAATTATCGGCTAAGCATTCGCGGATCTCATTATTTGAGATTTTAAATTTGCGAAGATCAAGAAATGATAGAGTTATTTATGAGTTTAGATGCTAAACATGGAGTAGATGGTTCTCTTTAGAGCTCATCGAAGGTACTTGTGGCTTTTTGCTCCCACAAAATTGTTTCACCCCATATATGTGTTAAAAATAATTAAAGATGTTAGGTTCTGGCGACAATTAGTTCTTTATCTTCTTAAAAGAATCATTGTTTTAAAAATTGGGTACACATCAAGGTCTCGTAATAAATAAGTAATAAGTAAGTTATGAGTTGCGGTTCGAGATCGGGCCCTTGGATCCTTATTTCAAAAGTAGGCGTTTAGGTCTTGGCTAGCCTCTTAGGCCGACCCTTGGACCTCTAACCGGGATTGTGTGAGGTCTTGGTCTAACACCCTTGGATCCTCATTTCATGAAGCTTAGAGTCTTGAAATTCTCTGTCATAACGGCCCTTGGATCCTTTATTCCGAAAAGTGTAAGGTCTTGGAATTACCCAGTGAAGCTCCGTAGTTCATAGCTCATGTAATTAATATAAAGTATAACTGCAAAAAAAATGTATGGAAAAGTAAAAAATTTAAGTAAATAAAATTTCCTTGATGTGGACCTCATTTTTAAGACAACGGTTCTCGAGAGAAGATGGAAAACTACTTAGCGTCTTAATTTCATATCTTTATCGGATTAAAAATTATCGAAACGAGAATATATGAAGAAATTCATTTCTCACCAAAAATAAAATAAATAGAGGAAAATAGGAAAATGGGAGTAAAAGGTAATCACACAAGTAACTTCCGTGGGTAGTGTTAGCATCTAAAGTCATAGTTAGCAATGATTTCGATTTTACGCTTAGTTTTGGAACTCGTGAAAAATCAGGGACGATGAATTCTATCCTTATGGTCACTCCTCGTTGAGTTGTGTTTCTTACTCCGTGATCCTAAAATGTCTTTCAAAATGATGTTTGAGTTATTGATTGATATGAAAGTTTAACAAACCATCACTCACAATGGAAAGTGCTTAATCGTAATATCTATATGTGAAATAAAAGGTAAACGGGGCGTTTTTAGAATTAAGGGTTTCTTAAACTCTTTTGAGGAATCTTTGCCACTTTTCATAGATTTAGTAGAAAGAGGTTGGAATCCTTGGTTTTAGAAGCGTGAGTTGATGACATTGCGTGAGGACACGGCAATACGTTAGTTTGGGGGATTTTGGTATGTACGAAAACACATACCTTTTCTTTATGAAAACTGACCTGAAATAACCGGAAACAAGCCGTTATTGCCTAATCTTTGCGTGTTTCTTGAGTTTATGCATGTGCAGGTATGGATATCAGAAAACAGACAAAATAAAGACAAAACAGAAGCAAACCGAGCATGGGAAAGAGAAGAGAACAAAAGTGAAGTCGGGAATCAGTTTCAAGGGTTTTTTATGCTTAAAAGTCCAATTTACAGAGTTTCGGATCATGTTTAGGAAACTATCACAACAAACCCTCAACCTGGGCCAAATTACCATACAAACCCTCACTTTCTCAAATTTACCCATTAAACCTCTCATTTACCCAAAATTACCTTTTATACCCTTATAACCCTCATTTATCCCATTTACCAAATTTATCCTTTCATTTCATTAAATACACCAATGGTCCTTAATGTTAAAAACCGGATTCTGCAAAAACAAATCCAAGTCCAAAATAAATAAAATCCACAACAAATAATCTTTACCCTTTCATGCCACAAGTCCAAAAGCCCAATCTACTCCTAAATTAATATTACCCATACCCGGTACCTATTTTATCCCAACTATCCCAGGTCAAACCACATTAAACCCGGTCAACCCATCTAAATATCCCTTCCCTTTTACCCCAAGGTCAATATGAATAACTTCCTGGTCAAACAACTCACCTCCGCCAAATACTTACAATTACTGTTCATCCATCCTCTTCCATTTACCCTGATTCCCAATAAATTACCCGTACTTATAAAGCCTCTAGAAGCTCCTGACCATGTCTGACACATGCAGAGATGCCACGAGGGCAATCCGTGTGATATGAGCATGTGCACATAAATCAATGCACCAAAATTATGCTTAAAGTTGAAGCAAGATTGAAGGGTGCAGATTAGAGGTGCTAGAAGCTTCCCTCAGAAACCCTAATCATCCTGGCTTAGCTATTTAAAGACCTCCTCAGTCACAGAAGAAGATGTCCAATTTTCCTGTCATTAGAGAATTGTTACCATGTTTTCTTTACTGTTTGTTAGGTCACTAGTTTTACAACACAAGCAATATAGAAAGAGATAGATAGGTGATTGAACAAGATTCACACACACACACACGATATACTAGGTCGGTTAGGCGTAGAGTGTAATGAAGAGAATAACTTGAACAACCCACCCTCAAGTGAGGGTTATACAAGAGTATTTATAGGAGGGAAGCTAGGGCAACACTCCTAGTTCCCATCCTTTTCTTAATGGACATGGGCCTAAGCTCATGGGCCTTCTACATAAGCTTAAGGCTAAAAACAAACATAAAGTCCATAATTAAGCTAACTATTACATATAAATTACTAACACTTGATTATGGTTTAGGAGTGATTCCAACAATCTCCCCCTAAGTGTTAGTGATGAAAACGGTGAAGGCGTTGATGTAATAGAAGCTTTGGCATCTTCGACATTCTTCTTTCTTGTGAGAAGAATTGCCTTGATTCGAACAATCTCCCGGTGTAGAGATAGTTTTCTTTGAACAGTTATGCTTTGGCGTCATCTTTAACTTTGTTCTTTGATCATTGTTCTTTGTGATGAAAGTGATAGTATGTTGTTATCTGCATCAAGTCGCCTCAGTGCCTTCGCTGCTCCAGGTGTCTCCACGTCATTCTTCAACATGCTCACACGCTCTTTGGCGTTGGAATTCAGATCTTGATGAAGTTCTTTAAGTCTTTAACTTTGTAGATTCTTTGGTTTGACGAAGAATCATTTTGACTTTTGTGTTGCTTTTAAGTAGAACTTCCATTAGTGATGATGTTGGCATGAGCATGTGAAGAATCTGCACGATCATTCCGCTCCAGAGCTTCCATAAGAAGAAAACATGTAAACGGTTAGTAATAAGCGGATTCCGGCACTTACAAGTTTGAACTTCGAGATTGTTAACAGCATAGTATGAAAACATAACTCTAATTCTCACAAAGGCCGTTCCTGAACCGGAGTCCCACAAGTGAGATAACGCGATGTACCGAAGTACATCTACGGTTGATGAGTCGAGGTACACGAAGCATCACCTCACGTAGATCGTTTGAGACCACTAAGCATAATCCACGGGAGTTACCGAAGCGACCTGCTGTCGGGCGTTTGATGTTGACCACGGCGGGAGTTTCCATTCAATCACCGAGGATCACATATGTGAACCTCTCATAAATGTTCTCGACAGATTGCTAAGATCTGTGAAGGACTCGATAACGTACCACGGATGTTCTTATTGTTGAACATCAAGTGATGAAATGTCAAGTGTACCTAAGAGATCTTTTGATGAATCTCGTGGCTCTAGACTCAATAGTGCATTTTGGTTTTCTGAGCGGAGACTAGGGAGAGGGTCTCCTTCTTCAATACCAGCAATCTCTAAGAAAAAGCCGATAGTTTACGTAGGGTTCCTGTGAGAATGAAACAAGCTTCTGTTGAGAGAAACTTGAGTGGCTAAGAAGGTTTAGTGCATGCGTCCTTTGGGTCCATGGCGACTTTTAATCTTCAATACGGTGTCATCTAGTGACAACCATAGCATATGAATTGAACCGATTATGCGCCTAAGTTGAATAATCGGGAGGCCTATTTCTTTTCACCCTTTTCTTTGCATTTCTTTTTAATTCTTCAACTCCTTCTTTCTCCGATTCTCATTTTCTCCTTTTTATAATCATACCTAAGGACTTCTAAATTCTAACTATTGGTAGTGTCCTTGGGTAGATCCCTCCGGCTCTGGCGGATCATAGGACGGTTATTCCTAACCTTAATCACCTTATAACTCCATTGCCATAAAACCATTTTCAAGAAAATCTCTCAAAGGGTTTGTAAATGAAAACATGTTTGAACCACTGTGAGAGTTTTATCTTTTAGCATAAATACTCCCCCTCCACATGTGCTTTAGAGTTTAGATAGAAATCGCACTGAGGAAAGAGCGCGCACTTTTGAATTGATCGACTCAAGATAGACATTCCCCGGTTACGTGGCATAGTTAAAGAGTTGCATTGTCAGCTTTTAGGTGACAACTAGCTCTAATAACTATCTTGAAGGTGTGGACAACCCGGAAAGGTTGTCAAACCCGTCAAGGTTCATGTCTACCAAGAGTTTCTCGAATGGTACATTCTACTCGGACAAGTCCTTTGCGAGACACGTTTACATCACTAGCGAAATAGCTTGAAATTATTACCCGTCCCGGACAAGTCTTTTCGAGTTACTAACGGTTAAGATCTCGTCAATTCTTGGGTTAAAGTCTTTTCACACGAGAGTTCATATAGCAAAACACAACATATTTCTTATCACGTATTTTTCTCCCCTTTAAAAATGGCATATAAAATGTTATTTTTGAAAAGTTGAGAATAAATATGACCATTTGAGTGTTGCGGGAAGAATGACCACTGTGAACAATTAGTTGAACAAAGATTTTAGTCAAGTACTCCCCCTCAACGAGTGATATAAGCGGTTGAGGTTTTGAAAATCATAAGGGAAAGTACTTGTTCTTTTGAGCAAAACCTTGAAAAGTGAAAGGTTTGATAGGTTTTACTCAAAAGTAAGAAGCTTTCGCTCCTTTTATAAGGATTGTGGCAAGCGTACCACGGTCCTTTATTTACAAGAGCGGGTTGTACACTGTAATGTGTGCACAAGCCATAAACATAATAAATCATACATCCAAATTTATAATGAAAGAAGCAGTTCAAGGGGTACGAGGTAGTCCAGAGATGTTGCGGAGTGTGAATCGGGCGTTGAAAGCGGTGATGTTAATCTGGGTCGACCTCCAACATAGCTTTCCAATCTTTTGAACTGATCCCTTCGATACAACCGTTCATCAATCATCGTGATGATCCTCTTTACATCCCTTCTATCCTGAGAATTCCATCGCTTAGGAGACCCAATCTTTTGATGTAAATCCTTCAACCGATAAGCCAATCCGTCCCTAACCAACTTCAAGGTGTGATCCCCAAATTTGTGAAGATCTCTGCACGCCATTTGCTTTGAAGTTCACTGCGGTAAACGACGCCAAATGGTTTGCTGATGAGTGTACATTGTGAGAGCTGGTTGATGTCGGGAAGATCAAGCTGTGGTGGAGTGAAGTTGACACGGGTCTGATAAGATTCAATAGCAAGCTGGAGATCTTCTACACGTTCTTTGATGACTATGCGTCTGATGAAGATGAGCAATGACTTGATGAATTCACGTTGTACTTCGGTTGAAAATTGTCTCATGCGACCTTGTACTTTGGCAAGGTACATGTCTTCAATGTCGTTGATAGAAAAATTCTCAAAGTCAGCTTCAGAGAATGCATAATCTCTTTCGTCTTGTCTTTTGACCACAATATTCTTGAGAAACGTGTAGTCCCATTTGGACGAAAGATCAACGTGTTTGATGGCAGCGATACTTTTAGTCTTGAACACTACATGTTGAGACTTCGGACTGGCGACTTCGTAGTAGATTCTTGGCGTTCGGCCAATGGTGAATCCCATACATTGCATCACGGTCATACTCTTCCACTTGTTGGAGAACAAGTGGTTAGCTCGTTCCTCGATGGCTATGCAGTTTGAGTATTCGGCTGTCGGGAATGGAAGTGTCAGAGATGTAGCATATTTCCTTGAACCATCGCCACCGTGTAGAAGAAATTCCAAGTCTTTGTTGAATAAATACCGGAATGGAATCCTAGGCTGATCTTGTTGGCCAATTGTAGGTAGAGGTTTAGACCAGTCGGTGTAGTATGGAGGATTGTCCCGTTTGGTGAAGTCGATGTTTGCTTATGGGTTGAGCCAATCCATGTTGTTAGACATAGCTCGAGCAATGTTATCAAGGTGATATTCGACATCGATGGCACTTTCTAAGCTATCTTTTAGCAGTTGAAACGCTTCATTCTTGATTCGATTTAGCTCGGATTTCGTCATCTTCTTCACACGGAATTTTTCTTGCAGAAGTTTAGCATGCTCCAATGTACTACCGTCTACGGATCTTGACCTTCTTCAAGGTAGGGAGTGGAATTGACAAGTGTATAAAACCATTCAAATTCCTCTGTGTTATCTTCATCTAGCCATGATAGGGCGTCAGCCTTGGGCGCCTTCTTCTTCTTTTTCTTAGGCCTAGATGAGGATTAGGTTTCTATACTTTGTCAGGAGAGGCGGGTTGTTGTTGGGGCTCATGGTATTCCTCATCGTCACCACCCGTATACTCAAAGTGGTCACCGGTTTTGAGTGCAGGGTGGTGTCTCGAATCCGAGGTTTATCTGTAGAAGAGGGAGGAGGGATCTTTGTTGAGCAGAGTCCTTTGTGGTGGAGGTTGCATTGAGTATTGAATGGAAGATGATTCACCAGACTTCTTTGTGCGTTTAGGCTCCTTATCCTTATCTTGATCTTTGTCTTCATCATCTCTTGAGCGTTTAGGCCTTATAGCTTCTTCTCGAATGATGACTTGAGTTGGTATTCGGCAATGCTTCAAACAACTTAGCTTCGTGGGAGGCAAGCGTTGCGGGCGTTTCGACATTTGGGCTACTAGTCGATTCACCAATTCATCATCTGAGAAGATTGTAGTTTCAACTGGATTGATGCTCAAATTCATTGGAGTTGATTTCATGGCTTGCTTGGCTAAAAGTAAGAGATTCAGATAAAGTTGTCTGGTATACATCTCCTTTGTCAGTTTCGGAACGACCTCCATAAGGAACTTATGAGAGTATCCTTTTATCATCTCGTCCATGCTCCCTTGAAGATCATCCTTAATAAGGTTTGTACATACTCCCTTTCAACTTGCATCTTGTCTTGCTCATCATGAAGATACTGTATCTGATCAGCGAAGAAATTCATTTTCTTGAAGAGCACAACTTTCTTTCTAACTCGTTTTATAGCTTTAACGATTCGATTCTTTGATTAAGAGATCCAAGATGGAGTTGGCTTCTTCACTGATCTGGATGATGATTTGGTTGATTTCTTTGATGGTGGTGGTGAAGAGTGAGAAGATGAATCTGATGACGAAGATATGTGAGGAGACTCCGGGTCCTTTGGTGGCTCAGAAGTTTCTTCCTTTGACCGTGCAGGACTATCTAGAAGAAACTTATCATACTCAACATCTTCTTCATTTCGAGACTTAGCTTGTTCATCTGTCTTTGTTTCATCACCAGAAGTCTTTTCAGTCTTTTCCTTTTCTGGTTCATCAAAGTCATACTCAAGAGTGTCCTCCACACGTGTTTGTTGTTGTACCAAAGTGGTGGCACCAGATCCCTTATCGGGTTGATTAACCGCATCAGGACCTGGTGAAGGTTGAGCTCCACCACTCGACCCTTCGGGGCCACCCATTTGATCTTTAGCAAATTCTTGTGCCACGTGTTGGAGTCTAACAAATTTGAACTTCTTCCTGTATGATTTATCCAGTTGCTCTTCATCTGAGCTTGAGCTTTCTTCATAAGGCACAAGTACTGGATTCTTCCCTTTTCCTTGATCATTTGGAGGACTAGGAGGTTTAGATACAGTTGTAGTGTCATCTTTAGCGGTTTGAGTAGAAAGTCTCTTCATCGATGGTACCCTCGAAGTCCTCGTCCATTAGCTTTCTTTGCGGTTCAGGCTTAGATACGGGAATAGGAACAACTTCCTTGGCGGGAGCTGTCCCCTTTCGTGGAGGATTCCTCTTGGGAACATCCTCGACTCTCGGTGCTTGCGGCACTTCCTGCACTTCCTCTTACGGTTTTCCTTATAGGTGTTCGAAGACTTCTCATCGAGATGACCAACTTTTCCTTCTTTTCTTGCTACGGATACCTTTTGTATGTCTCGAGCTTTTTGATTTCATTAGTCGAAGGTGATCGGGTAACCACCACCTGTTTCTTTGTTGACGATTCCTTGATTACGTGATAGGGTGGCTCGATCAACATATCGTGATTGTCGGGGTCATTGAGCCTCTTGGGAATATCGGGATGAAGTCCAAGTGCTCTCTGGATCAACAGTTTTGTGTATCTGACATAGGGAATCTTTGAGCCAAGTTTCTTGAGAAATGACATCATGTCTTCCCATAACGATGCTTCTATTTCGATGTCCTTTTTGTTGATTAATGACCATAAGATTTGTAGTTCTATGAGCTTGGGATGCTCATAGCCACTATCACGACCAGAGACAGATTTGGTAATGATGATGTAGAGGGTTCTCCACGGTTGAGGAATGTTCTTAAGCTCCACATGAGAGTGCTTAGTGATTATTCATGAAGCTTCATCATAGCCAATATCAATCAGAATTTCGAGCTGTCTCTTGATAGGTGTGGCATAGAAGTCGGTTGGCTCGATTTGAGGGAATTAGAAGAACGCCCGTAGATCGCATGTGTGATGGTGATTTGTTTGTGATTGAGCGTCACGTCACGCACTTTGACCTTTGATCCTTTGCATTGAATTCCAATTGTTGAATGTAGATCTCGGAGCGATGCGAGTGTGAGAGCATGTTACGGTACGGATGATTCTTAAGAATATCCACACAATCAAGCAAGAAGATTCAGAGCATGTGAGGGTTTCAAAGTCAACCCTAAGGTTGTTCTTTCCAATCTTTCTTGGATAGCCATTAGGGAAGATATCGGCAATTGTGAGAACTTCTGGTGCATCCACATTCATTTGGCGACCATGTCGTGATCGAAATAACATTAGCCAAAAGAACCAACATATCGAAAGACATAATGTTAGTCAACGAAGGTTTTATTGTCTAATTATTGAATGTACAGTGTCAATGATTGTTACGAGTCCTAAGTCACTTGTTTGTCCAATAGTCCAATGGCGTCGTGAAATGTTTCGTGAGTTAGTTAACTTTAAGTTTTAAAGTTTATGTTATCACTTATAGTTCACAACATATCAAGCGTTTAAGTTTATTAGTGACATTATTGGATTCGTGACGTTATGATTCATTTATTTACAAGTTTGCACGCGTAACATATCAAAACGAAGGTTTGATCAAGGCTTATGCGTAGGAATAGTAGCTTATGCGTAAATAGGAGAAGTATACGTGTAGACGCAAGCTTATGCGTAGGATCCTTACTTGGCGTAAGAAATGTTACGTGCAGGAAAAGGGGACCTTATGCGTAGAGCTTACGCGTAGGCGTATAAAAACCTTACGCGTAAGGCTTACTCGTAAGAGTAGACCTTATGCGTAGAGTCCTTTTACGCATATCCTTCACGGGATACGCGTAGTCCCTTTGTAGAACCTTACGCGTAATTACGTGCGTAAGATTTCTCTTACGCATAACTTTCTACGCGTAAGGTGTTCCTTATGCGTAGAGTAACAAGGACCTTGATTCCGAGTTTTATGCGTAGCAAGCCTGAAATAAAATGATCATATCATCAATCTTAACATGTATATTCATTTTTAAAAAACAGATCATGGCATGAAACTCATTTCACAGTTTACGCGTAGAAAGTCAAAACCCTAAAGTTTATGAATTACGCATATGATTTCTAACCGTAGGATTTGCACCAAACGTTTTCTGGTAGGTCTTAGGTGTTGTGAGAGTCTAATAACCAAGTTTTAACATCAAATTCGTGGTGAATCAAAAATACCCAAACTCAAGAACATTAAACCCTAATTTCTAATTCTAACTTAATTAGTGTTTTTGGGTTGTTATAGGGCCTGGATATCATCAATTCAACATGATATTAACATCACACAACAATCTTTTTGACCAAATACAATCACATTTGAAAAACCCCCAAAACTACGCATAAACCCTAATTTTGAAAACCAATCAATTCGTGTTTCTGGGTGGATTTTGAGGATAAAACTAGTATCATTGATGTTAAAGACACTTTTTGACACAATCTTTTTAACCACAAACACACACCAATGATTGTGTGTTCATACGCTTATGCGTAGAACATATAATCACACATATCTAACGATTTAGCCGTTGGATTTGCATAAAATTCAAAACCTTTGCTTGTAATAACGTTAAGATTATGAAAACACTTACACTTTGATAATCAAAAACACAGATTTCTTGAACGATTTTTGTGCGTAGGATTAGTTAGGTTATGAGTAATAAATGTGAGG
The DNA here is from genome assembly GCA_910596185.1 of Chrysanthemum makinoi. Taxonomy (NCBI): domain Eukaryota; kingdom Viridiplantae; phylum Streptophyta; class Magnoliopsida; order Asterales; family Asteraceae; genus Chrysanthemum; species Chrysanthemum makinoi. The sequence goes on from OU343219.1 coordinate 109,251,916, forward strand.
TGAAATGTTAGGTGGAGAGTTTTATTAAAAAACTTTAACTTTTGGCAGTTTTGATCCCTCCACCTTTTCCTTTTTCATACAAAGCCATTTAACTTCCATTTTGGTTACCAAGCAAAGATTTTAAGAAAGAAACTTTGACGACACTCCCCTTCGACTTAAGAAAATAATGAAAGGTTATAAATTTTAGTCCGAGGAGTGTCGGTTGAACGAAAAAGTTTACCACCATTGATAAAAGAAACAACCGGAATAGAGTAACATGCAAGTACACGGATGTTTTGAAACAGTTAAGTATTTATTTTCTCCCCCTCAACACTTGATCGGAAAAATATTGAATTTTGAAAGATTATAGTGCTGACGGAAGGAGTGTACTTGTAATGTTGAAAGAAAATAGATAGAAGAATATTTTTGTCGTTTTTATCTGATTTTATATGTTTGTATTTAGTTTTTGAAAATTTTATTTACAAAAGAGATTTTAGTGTTTGACAGGTTTTAAGACTGTTTTAGGAGGTCATACAATTCCTCTTGAGTCAAACACCTCATACCAATCCGGTGGACCAACTCATTAAACCTAGCGGGAGGCAAGGCTTTGGTGAGAAGATCGCCAATTGGTATTCTGTACCCACAAAATATAATTCAACAGTACCATGTTCCACGTGGTCCTTGATGAAATGATATCGAAGATCGATGTGCTTTGATTTCGAGTGTTGGACTGAGTTGCACGAGATTGCAATAGCACTCCGATTGTCGCGATACATCGGGATTACGTCAAATCGTAACCATAGTCTTTGAGTTGTGTTCTCATCCAAATGACTTGAGCACAACACGCCGACATGGCTACATATTACGCCGGTTGAGGACAGCGACGTACAATCCTGCTTCTTCGATTGCCATGACACGAGTTTATCACCAAGAAATTGTAAAGCTCCGGAAGTGCTTTTTCGTGAATCTAAGCATCCTGCGTGGTCAGCGTCTAAAAAGCGATTAGTTCAAAACCGAGAATCCCGGATACGGATTCCCAAATTAATGGTTCCCTTGATGTATCGGAGGATTCTTTTAGCCTCAAGAGGTGGGTTTGATATAGCGGGAGCAAAGATATCGGCAAAGACAATATCAGTGCTGGTACATTAGATACATGAGAGGCCCAATGATACTACGGTATTTGGTAGGGTCCACCAATTTCCCATGTAAATCGGCGTCTAGCTTCTTGGTATGAGCCATTGGTGTGGCATAGGTGTCACAGGTTTGCATTCCAAATTTGTTTAACAATTCAAGGGCATATTTGGAGTGACTCAAGAAAATACCACGGGGTGATTGATGAACTTGCAATCCTAGAAAGAACGTAAGTTCACCCATCATGGACATTTCAAATTGTTTCTTCATTAGTTTTGCAAAAGCGATTGAGTACTTTTTATGAGTTGACCCAAAATGATGTCATCCACATAAATTTGAACAATTAAGATATGTGACCCGTGATATTGTATGAAAAGAGTAGGGTCAACCGAACCTTTGGTGAAATTATTGGCAATGAGGAAAGATGATAGCTTATCATACCATGCCCGAGGAGCTTGTTTGAGACCATCTGAGCTTTGTTCGGTTTGTAGACATGGTTAGGGAACGCGGGATCAACGAATCCTTACGGTTGGTGACATAAACCGTTTCTTTAGTTGTCCATTTAGAAGCGGTTTTGACATCCATCGAAAGACCGTCATATTCATATGAGCCGCGAACGCGAGAAATATCGAACGACCTCAAGGCGAGCAGCGGAGCAAAAGATTCTTCAAAGTCAATACCCTCTTCGACGATAACCCTTAGCCACGGGCGTGACTTATTTCGATAACGTTTCCTTGACATCAATTTGTTTTCCAAATCCATTTAAGACCAATGACGTAGACCCCTGTTGGTCTTTCAACCAGTTCCCATACTTCAAGGCGTTTGAATTGGTTGAGTTCTTCTTGCATGGATTCAATCCGGTTGTCTTTTGTCATTGCGTCTTTGATGTTTTTAGGTTGATTGGCGGTGAGTGCATAAATGCAATGTTCACCATCGTGTGAAGGCGTTGTCTCGTAACGACTGGTTGATTCGGGTTGCCAATAATGTTTTCCAGAGGATGGTCTTTTGTCCATCTATGTGTGGAGGGTTGATGTTGGTATACATTGTGCGATTTTGAGGATTCAAATGGCTTGTTGAAGATTCAGCGACATCAGGTGCGGCGGTTTCATTAGCAAACAAGTTAAAGAACGCATTTGGATCAAAATCTGCAGGTGGGGGTACTTCATTGAGAACATCATCAGCCGGTTCATCATTGTTGGAAGCGGTTTGTTCAAGCTGTTGTGTGGAGTCAACGGTGGTGCTTCTTCAACATTAGTTGTTGTAGCAGGTGTATCGGTATAAGAGTATTATCGGGTTGGCGGAGCGGCGGATACACACGAGCACGTTCATCAATATCGTCAGCAAGGAGCAAATAACCTTTCCATTTGTTGGCGAGTAAGGTGAGGGCTTTGTTCGGTGATGATGGGGTTTGGGGAAGTTTAAGCGGTTGTGACCGGGTTCCAAGTTGTTATACTCGAAGCCATTTCGTAAGTTCATCAAAATGAGCATGAATCGTTTCCATAACCTCCTTTGTTCGGCGATTCGGTTCGGAAACCTTTAGAATTATCACAATATCCAATAAAGACTCCAATGTCGGCTTTGGCTTTGAGCTTTCCAAAGTCATCACGATCATTATTCGGATAGCAAAGAGATCCAAATACATGAAAGTGTTTGAGATTCGGTTTTTTGTGGTGGACAAGCTCAAAAGGTGTTTTGTTGTGGCGTTTTGTAATCATAGAACGGTTTTGAGTATAGCATGCGATAGATACGACTTACGCCCATAAGTAATCTGGAAGTTTAGCATTAATTAACATTGTTCTTGCAGCTTCCACTAACGTTGGTTTAGTCTTTCAACAACTCCGTTTTGTTACGGTGTGCGTGCAATAGATGTCGATCTTTGAATTCCCACTTTCTCATAAAATTCACGAAGAGTTTGGTTAACAAATTCAGTGCCTCTGCTTACGATTTGTCGAATGGTGTTACGTAGCTGAACTTGTATTTTCGTGAGAAAGGTGATGATCATCTGTGGAGCTTGATCTTTGCTTGGAAGAAAGTAGACCCAAGTCCAGCGTGAATAGTCATCAACAATTACTAAGATGTAGCGTTTGCCATTGATCGTTTGCACGCGCATCGGGCCACACAAATCCATGTGAAGAAGATGAAGCACATCTTTGAGAGATGTGTTCCATCTTTGAAGGAAAATGAGCACGAGTGCTTTTCCCTTGTTCACAAGCTGAGCAAAGGTGATCTTTAGAATACCGAAATCGTGGGAGTCCTTCAACTAGTTTGTGTCGAGCAAGGTTGGTGATGGTTTGAAAGTTTAGATGTGAGAGACGACGGTGCCATAGCCATGATTTTGTTGATGTTGCCTTTGAAAGTAAGCAAATGGGAGATGAAGCAACCATGTCTTGCATAGAGATAGTGTAAAGACTGGAATTACGCGAGCCACACATAAGGTCGTTTCCTTGTAGATCACGAATGAAACAAGATTTTCTCCCGAAAGCAACCTCCAAATCTCCATCACAAACTGACCTCTGAAAGCAGTTGTGACCGAGGCCTACCACATAATAAACCCTGCTAATTTCGATGTTCCCATTGATATAGTCTCCGTAGCCCATGATAGGTGCGAAGTGATCATTCCCGAATCGGCGGTGCCAATGAACTTTGCATAAAGTTTGATAACAGTTTAAGGTTGCTGTCATGTGTCGGGAACATCCGCTATCAACAATCGAGAATGATCGTATCACTGCATTACACCGAGGCGACACGGATGGAATAGAAGTAGATGTGGAACCCGAAATGTTAGAGGGTTCGGAGCGATTATAGTAGACATATACACATCAATAGCTTTAGGTATCCATTTAAATCCTAGTGTGTTATATATCCATTTCCGCCATCTCCAACTAGTATTTGCTTTAGTCTTAGTGAATGCACTAGGTGGTACTACATTCCTAGGAGGTGGCTGGAGCTCTGAGGGACAACAATGCGTTTCTTAGAATCTAAAGAAGGCGGTCTACCAAGCACAGACTTAGAAAGATTAGTGGGCCTAGAGGTATTCGGTTCTTAGGATTCCTTAAACGAGAGATGATAGCTTTAGCAACACATTTATCATGACAATCGGAATTCATACTTTTACGACAAATAACACAAGGTGCATCGGACTGAATATCAAAAGTGCTTAAAGGTTTAGCATTCGTTACATCACTATTTCTATTACATTTGCGGGCAATATCTATAGTGGTAGCAACATGAGTCTTATTCATAGTCCTAGGGTGTTCTTCTACTTTAGCATTCTTTATTGATCTTTTCTTAGGTGGCAACTTCCTATTCTTCGATGTAGTGCTCCTAGGCTGTGAAGTGCGGACGTTTGGAAAAGACGCAACTATTCTGTTTGATAGAAGGAAGCACGTTCGCAACTTGTGATTTGGCAGTAGGGATCCTAGGTTCACGATTACTAAGTGTTCTTGGGGCTATTCTCTTAATCACGGTAGCGGAAGTTGTTCATACTTTCCTAACATTTCTCTTAACTTGAAGATAGTGTGAATCGGATCTTGATTTTCCGAATATTTCGGCAAAATGCATAACTTATTTAGTGTGTGCAAGATAATGATCAAGTTCATTTGATGCTTCATCACGAGTCTTTTGAGTAAATCAAATATGACACCATATTCCTTTTAACTTTTACAAGTTCTTGTTCATATTTTGAGATTTGACACTTAAAAGACACGTTTTGATCATCCAGTTGCTCAATTTTTGGATCGAAATTTTGTCACGCATGGCGATTTTGTGTTGAAAAACAAGTTGTTGATCATGAATATCTTTTTGACACCAATTAAGGCGGCGTATTGCATTTGAAAGTTCGTTTGACAATCGTTTATTTTCAACTTTTAAGGACTCGATCTGAAGCACATTATCGGTGTTCTCAACATTTACCACGAATCAACGATCGGCAGAGATATAATCAAATGCATATGACAAAGAATTCAATAACACAACATTATGGACATCGGCACAGATGACATCTTCCAAGAGTCGATCAACATCTTTTCTCAACATTTTCTTTTTACGTTTAGTATTAGAAATAGATGTTTCGGTTTTCTCGAAAATGACCTTCATCAATCCAAGTTCCTTATGAAAGTCCCTTTCCCAAGACAATGCACAACTTTTCAAATTTTTAACATTTGGTAAAGATTTTTACGAAAAATGTCTCTTTGTTCTCGCGCTAGAGGCGATTGAAAATGTTGAACTTTGATTTGAGAATGATATTCTATCTCATGTTGTAAAGTTTTGAGGTCAGCCATGAAAAGGTCAAAATATCTAAGAATTTTGCGATTTTCGGGTTTTGAGTTTACTTCACTGATGGAAGGTAAAGGACCATAAGTTTGTGCATAATCTGGTTTGGGATTAACATTAGAAGACTCGGGCGTTTTATGATAATACTTGGTGTGTTAGAAGAATCCGTTGGTGTGACGAAAGTGACCGCTTTTGAATAGTTAAAAGGTTTGTTGTAAACAACATTTTCTAATTTTGATCGACTCTTGTCTTCTGCATCTAATTCCTCTTGACGATGATATTCAACAACACTCATAACGGAATTATCAATTTTATATTACTGCCTTTGGAAACTTCAGGGATTTGGTTTGAATGCTTTGGTTGAAAGCTTAGGTTTGTAATCGGCAAGATTTGGTCCATATCCATTTGGATTTGGTTTTAAAGTAAACTTTTCAATAGCTGTGACCGACTCACCATGTTTGTAAACAACAGTTTTAAACTCTTTAAGTTTGTTTTGCAAGCCGATGATTTCTTCTAGATGATCATCTATTCGTTTCGTTGAATGCTTTTTGTATGCAGAGAACTGTTTTTGACAAGTTAACAACTTCGGCCTTAGCTTTTTGATTTTCCAAGGTGAGGCGTTAATTTGCTTTTTATGTTCATGTTTGATTGTTCTATTTGGACAACAAAGCATTCTTTGAAGCGGCTAGATCACGCATCTGTCTCTCTAAATATTTTTCATTTTGATGAGATTTAGCAAAGGCGACTTCAAAACCTTTTTCACGTTTTTCTTGAGTTTTGAAAAAGTTGAGTTGCTTTTGTAAACATTCAAAATCCTTGGTTAACATGCATTTTACTTTTCAAGTCTGATTAATTGCGACATTCTTCCACTCTGGTTTGTTGGTCTTGTATTAAGCGAGCAAAATCTGGATGAGGCAAAAGTTCGGCATGTTCAACGTGAGTCACAACATGATCATTACTTAGATCCTCAAGTATAACCACGGAGTCAATTTGATTATCAAGGGAAACCATAATGTCATCGTGATCGTCAAATATAACTACGGGTCTATTGAAAATCGTCGGAATGAGATGTGGGCGACTCATTTTGAACATTCGAGCCTTGCGGATTCGGATGTTGGCGGAGATATGAGATCGAGATAAATATGGTTTGTTCGGTACTGAGACAAGCCATCAGTGTCATACACTGGGCTGTGTCACTCATGTGTAACTCATGCATATTAGCCATCAACATAACATTGCATTGGCACGCAAATCCTCCATATCATCATCGAATCTGCATTTGCCATAAAGCTCTGTTCTTTGTGCGTGAGAGTTCCACCGGCTTCATCCTTAAGAGCCAAAGAAGAGCCTCTTTGTGATAAGCCGCCCCTTGTCCTCGGCTTTGGGCATGCATTAGCAGTGTCCCTTCTCATTGCAATTGTAGCATCGAAGACCATTCAACCCATGCTGAGCATTTCCCTGTTCCACCACTTGAGCTCTATTGTTATTCCTACCCACATCATTAAACCCTTGACCACCGCCCATCTGGCGACCATAACCACGATTCTGAACTTCAACTCGTCCATTGTTCACAACAGCTTGATTCCTTGTGTTAGATGAGGAGCGAATACGATTGTTGGACTTGTTGGTATAACGGCTAAAGGCATTAGCAATCATAGCAAATCCTTGTTGCAATGCTTGAATGGATCGATTCCTCATTAGCTTCGCTAACAAGTGCTTGAGCATTGTTGTTGTTGTATGGAACCAATTGAGTTTGTTGAGATTGAGGCGGTGAAGGATCATATGGTGTGATTGTGGCGGTTGGTTGAGTTCTTTGGTTGAGGAGAATAACTGTTTTGAGCATACAAGGCAAGTTGTTGATTTTTCGGTTGTGAAGGTGAAGCAATTTGAGCACGGAGAATCCTTTCTCTATCAACTTCCTTTTCATGAGGCTTCAAGTAATCGTACAACAATCCGTATGTAGAATGATGCATGTTCTTCGCTTGACGGAGAAAAATGACATACTTCTCCCATTCAGGGACCAAGACTACTCAGGAACTTAGTATTAACGGCAATTCTTGGCATGATGATGTTGTGTTTATCCAAATCATTTATGATGTCCGAGAATCGATGATGATAAGACTCTAGTGTCTCTCGAGGTTCAATCATGAAGTGTTCATAAGCCAAGTAAATTTTGGATTCCATATCCTCCGATTGAGTCTGATCCTTCCATAAGAAGACGAATATGTTCCCACATTTTCTTTGCAGTCTTTTGAGCATCAACACTTCGAAGAATTGGGTTAGGTAATCCTAAAAGGATATATTGCATTGCAAGCTCATCAGCTTCATAGTGTAGAAGTTCCTCTGCATTTAGGTTGGCAACAGTAGCAATGTTGGATTGTTCATCTCTTGGTGGATTAGCATTTGGATCGGCGGGTACAATGACAGTAGGCATCTGAAATGGACCTTCCAAGATAACCTTCTTTAAGAACTTTCCATGTGGCTTCTTCAGATCACAAAACCTAAAGAACCTTAACACCCATTGATCGTAGTTTCCTGGAGTGAGCATTGGAGGTCTATCAAGTGATCCACCCTCATGAATTGATTGTTGGCCGCTTAAAGCTTCACACATCTTTGCAAACCAAGTGGGTTCCTTCATAGTGTTCCTTGATGGATGTTGATTGAAATCGTTTGTGTAGGGTTGAACTTGAAGACTTGGTGGTGGTTTAACCATTTGAGGTTGTGGAATTGCTCCAAGTTGTGGAGTATGTTGTTGATTAAATTGTTGTTGATAAATTGCTTGTTGTTGATTCCATTGTTGATGTTGTGGACTTAGTTGTTGTTGACGTTGAGAATAAGTGTAAGGGAAATAGTTAGAGTATGGTGGTTGTGACATGTTGAAAACTTGTGTTGGTAAAAATGGATCTTTGTAGTCGAATGAACCTTTGTTGATGAAGTGTCCTTAGGCATATAAATCACAAGAAACCAAGTAGAACTTATGCGTAAAAACACCAAAGTTACGCGTAACAATCAAGAGTTACATGTAGATTTAGCTTACGCGTAAGTAGGGTAAAGGCACTAAAGTTATGCGTAGACACAAAGTTAGGCGTAGAAACTTATGCGTAGGATTACCTTATGCGTAAGACAAGGCTTAGGCGTAAGATTAATCTTATGCGTAGGATTTCTACGCGTAAGCTTTCTGCTTATGCGTAAGTTTAGGGTTTTGCCCAAATGATCTTTTACACTATCATAGTGCAAAAGATATCCAAAGTCGACGCATTTTCAGGCTTATCCAAGCAAGAAAACACGGAGTAAACCACGAAACTGAAGATCAAACCACGGATAAAGTTACGCGTAAAATTAGGGTTTTAGTTACGCGTAGCTTACTCGTAAAAGTGATTTTGCCCAAAGTTGTTTCTAAACCAGATTTTTGTTATGGAATAGCTTCAATAACACAAAAGTGTGAAACTTGATGAATCAAAACGCTAAAGCGGTTCGCGTAGAACGACACCCACGAACAAAAACAAGCTTAAAAACGTAAATCCACGCATAAAGTTTAAAACTTTTTGCCAAAAACAATTATTTTAACACCTTAAAACATTGAAAGTACAAGAATCTTGGATTAAAAAGTGTAAAAAACGTGTTTTTAAGCAAACCAAAGAACTCGTTACCTTTACGCGTATGACCAAAAAAAACGTACTTCAAAAGCAATAACGATTCACCCAACTAGTTGGCGATTGATACCACTGTTAGGTCACTAGTTTTACAACACAAGCAATATAGAAAGAGATAGAGAGGCGATTGAACAAGATTCACACACACACACACGATATACTAGGTCGGTTAGGCGTAGAGTGTAATGAAGAGAATAACTTGAACAACCAACCCTCAAGTGTGGGTTATACAAGAGTATTTATAGGAGGGAAGCTAGGGCAACACTCCTAGTTCCCATCCTTTTCTTAATGGACATGGGCCTAAGCTCATGGGCCTTCTACATAAGCTTAAGGCTAAAAACAAACATAAAGGCCATAATTAAGCTAACTATTACATATAAATTACTAACACTTGATTATGGTTTAGGAGTGATTCCAACACTGTTTTATTAGAATTATAATTTCATTTTCAGTGTATTGTTTCACACATTAATGCAAGTTACTTTGTTTTCTAAAATTACTTGTCCTTTTCAATATTAAGATTTCATTTATCCAATTATGTTTAAAAGCATTCAATTACTGTTCACTAAGCTCAATTAAGCTTATATAAGCTTAATTGAGTTCACTTCTGCTTTTAATAGTTCTTAATTCAAGTTTTTGAATAAAGTCAATAAAAGTCAACATAAGTCAAATTGTGAAAGTCAAAATAGTTGTGGGTAATTTCGGAGTTAAAATTGTTTTATAGTTGAGTTTCAAGATAAATTTGGTCATCTTAATTCAATTCCTGATAAGTTTTTGTCGAATTTCTTAGTTTTTAAATACAAATTAGTTTTAAAGGCATGTTTGGATAATGCTTGTTTTTAGAGTTAGAATCATTTTGATAAGTTAGATTTTAGTCTATTAGTTGTAGTTACTTGTTTTTAAGCTAATTCAATCATAGTTTCTGTTCTGAGAAGTAATGTTTGTGTTTTGAGCTTTTGAATACAAGTCTGTCAAAACAGTCCAAATATGGCTTTTGTAAATTTTCACTTAGCTATTTGAGTAATTTTTAGGTGTTATAAAAATCATTAAAAATGAAAAATAGCATTTTCAATAGCTGGTTTAACTTTTCCCAAAAGGAAAAAATTCAAAAACATCTCTAGCTTAGGCTGCTTGTTGTTTTAAGTTAGTAGTTTGGACTGATTTCCCCTGCAAAATCAGTAAGTACTGTTCTTAATAAGCCTTTTCTCATTTAATTTTTTGTTATCCACTTATGCTTATTGCTTGATTCCAGCTTCATTTAGTAGCGTTAAGTGTAGATTAAGTCTGTTTGGCCTTTATTTGCCCTTTAGAGCTTATTGGAACAGCTTATTTAGGCTTTCAAAACCTCCATTTATGCCTCTTAAGCTGCTGTATCAAGCAGCCTCAGTTAGTGCTTAATTAATCCTTCTTTTAGCTTATTTAAGTATTCTTGGGATTAAATGTAGTCAGCTTATTAGGATTGGTTTAGTTTAAATTCCATAGCAGCTTATTAGGATACCTTAAGCTTATTTATAGTTCATTTGAGCCATTTAAAGTTATTTTAGGATTAAATGTAGTTAGCTTATTAGGATTAGTTTAGTTTGAATCCATCCTTGTATTTGAATCTGTTGTTTTACTGCTTATTGAAGGTATTTTAAAGTTAGTTTTAATCAAAAGCTTATTAGTTTAGCTTATTTAGTAAGTAGGATTTAGTAAGAAAATAAAAAATATAAAAAAATTGCAAAACTGACATGCCTGGGATTCAAACTCGGGTCGGTCAGTCCACTGACAAATGTCTCACACACCACACACAAGTCCATCTTTGCCCTTGGGTCTTTCACGTTTATGTTGGCTCAATTTAATCATGTAACCCACTTTTATCCTTTAAGCTTTGTTAGCTGTTGTGCTTATTTTTAGCTTTTCTAGTGCTTATTTTTAAATTTTAGTATTTTTTAATACTTAGCATACTTTAAAGTATTTTTCCAAAAAATTTCATAATTTTCTAAATTCATTTACTATTTTTAATAATTAGTTTTTACGTTTTTAGTTTTTATATCATAATAAATAAATAGAAACTCAAAAAAATATTCCGCTTTTTCCTAAAATTATATTTTGTTGTATTCTTCGTAGGAAACATAAATTTTCATTCCTAGAGTCATTTTTCCAAATAGTTTACGTTTTAGGCTCGGGTTTTACCCGAACGCGCTTGTTTTTACGTTTTCCTTACGTTTTAAGTTTAAAAAGTTTCATTTTGTCAAACTAAATTCCTTATGAGTTTAATTTAGTTTACGTTTCATAAAATTAGCTTTAATCCCTTTAATTTGGTTTTAATTCACGTTTTTAGAATTCCCGTAGTTACGTTTTAGGTTTAAATTGCGTTTTAGGATAATCTTGCTTTACATTATTGTTTTATATGCTTATTTAGCTCGTTTTAGTTTATGTTTCATTATCGTAGTGTAGAATCCCATTATTCTCCCTATTTTCCTATTCAAAAGCCAGTAAAATGCGACGTGATTTATAAACTCCATTCATCCTTCGGTAGGAACGATCCAGGGATTCAAGCCTAATACGTTTGAGTTTCTTACCCCTTTTATAAACTGTAATTGACAAATCACATATCTTGAGAAACCAGACAGGATCAAGAAACAGGCTGAGGAAGAGTAAAGAAGCAAAGTTGCCTTGGTCAAGGTGGTTCATGAAGAAGCTGAGAAGTTAGGGATCGATACTACAACGCTGGAAAAAGGAAAAGTTCGTCTTCAATTTAAAGCAACTCATGATGCTGAGATGGCAGCCCTAAGAAAGAAAAGGGATGAAAATAATAAGAAGACTGCCGAAATAAGACAAGCAAGGATCGATCACTACAACTGGACTATGACAAGCAGGAGGGCCCCTGAAACTATCACTGATGTTTACATCATCCCCAGATCCAATCCTCTTGCAATGAATGTCTACAGAGGAGAATACAAAAGGATCTTTGAGGTTCATGATCCTATGAAGTTCACTGACTTCGGGATCAATGAACTTGATGAACTTGGTCCCATCATTGAAAGAAGAAAAATCAGGTAGTCAAGGATTTGATGAAATCTCTTAGCAAAAGATATGAAAGACTGAGGGATGCACCAGCTCAGCTTGGAATACAATTAGCTCTCCCTGAAGCTCAAGGCACTCAACCTCAGTCATCACAAAGAAAAAGGAAAAGAGTTGAATCCGAGCCTGAAGCCACGGTCCCTTGTTTTGTGTAACATATTGGTTTTCACAAACACATAACTAAACACACATATGGGGCGTATGAATGAGGTTTTAGAGAGAGAAAGTGGAAGAGTTTTGGGAACTTAGTGAGACAAAGAAAAATGATATTATGTAAAGCTCCAACCCTTTGCCTTGCTAGGCAAAGGGTATTTATAGGTTCTTACAAGACACGCCTCCTATGGGCTGTGGATCAGGCATACAGTGGGTAAAGACCCGTCCGTCCTCCACGGTGTTACTTAACAAACTACTTACTAACATTAAATGACTACGACTACGAGCTTTCTAACAAATACATATACTTGAGGTGACCGACTCTTTAACTACTGGATTTTCTAAATCCTAACAATCTCCCCCTAAGGGAGGTCACCTCAATTTACATTGATTACAAACATATATTACATTTTGGTGTTCTTGGATTCTTGATTAAGTTCTTTTCTTTGTAGTCTGTAGTCTTTGATTCTTCATTTCAGCATGCTTTGTTATTTTAAGTGGAGGTCTTTAATTGATCTACGTGATGATGAGTTTTGAGCCAGCTTTGAGATCATCAGCCACCATAAGTCTCTGACTCTTCCTTTGTAGTGTTGCCATCATGTGACGTTGTGACTTTTGGACCGACATGCTCACATTTTGGATCATGACATCTTCTTATCAGAGTTGTGGAAGCTTATATTGATTCAGGATATTTGCAGCATCGTAGCAGAAGCATGGAGTGAAAATATCAGAGTCACTTGATGAAGATATACACTTATCATGATTTCTTAGAGATGAACGTGAAGTGTGAGCATGCGGCTATGGATTGACGCCTCAATTATGATCAGCTGCAACCGTCGGGTGTTCCTGCAGACAACAGTTAGCAATAAAAGCGCACGAAAGTGTCTTTGATCACTTTTGTTGAATTGAGGTGCACGGCCCACGGTTCCCCGTTGATCAGTACAAGTACTGCCTGTGATCAGGTATAATTCTGAAGAATCTCCTTGACAGGGTTTCGCAGCTACTCTAGCCGTTCTCAAACCAGAACGTCTCAAAGAAGACAACACGGAGTTAGTGAACCAGCAAATTGAGATATGCTGATTGATTAAAAATGATTTTGAAAACAATCGTGTATTGCTTGACAGAAACAATTTTTGCAATACAACGAAGGTTTTATAAGAAAAATCGATTTTTCAATTATAAATATCTTTTGATTTTGAAAATGTAATGCACAGTTGATGTGCTATAGAAAGTAATTTTTGAGCACAACGACTGGTTTTTCAAAGGTATCCGTCAATCCATTTCCTGAACCAGGATTGATTCATAATGTGAATCGCTCCATCGTTTCTGTCCAGTTGTCACATGGTTGATCTATTGGATAGATCTCACATGCCACCCACCAAGAGCTTTTTTGATGTTGGCTCTAGAAGGATATCCATCTTCATTGTGAATATGATTGCATATCACTCAGATGTTCTGGCAATACCACAAGGATAATGCGTAAGACTCTTAGGATATATTCTCACTTTCCACATTGTGTGAAACAGTGAGTCTTCATGATTGTGTCCTAATGAGATTTATTGATGATCTCTTGGCTCTAGACTCAATTAGTGCACATTTGGTTCCTATACCGGAGACTAGGGAGAGGGTCTCCTTCTTCAATATTAACAATCTCTAAGAGAAAGTCGATAGATTATGTAGGTTCCCCGTGAGAATGAAACAAGTCCTTTTAAGAGGAACTTGAGTAGTTTGTGAGTTTAAGTGCAGTGCGTCACTGGGTCCATGACGTCTTGTCTTCAATAACAGTGTTACCTTAGTAACCACTAGTAGCATATGTATTGAACCCGGTTTCTGCCCTAAGGTTGAATTAATAGAAGGCTATTTCTTTTCACCCTTTTCTAATTCATTTCTTTTTCATTCTTCAACCCCTTTAGTGCTTACCAAGATTTCATTACTAGAACCTTGTTGGGTTTATTCCAGTTCTAGCTCTATCTCAGTCCGCACTCTTCCCGTATTCTCATTTTTCTCTTTTTTTTCATCATACCTAAGGACTTCTACACTATCTAGTGGATTGTCCCTGAGTAGATCCCTCAGGCTCTGGATGGATCGTGGGAACGAATACCTAACCTAACCGTCCTTATATCTCCACGCATAAAGTAAATTTGGTCGGTCTTTTGGTATTGTTCTTCTGCCATTGAAACCAATTTGAAAACCATTTGAAAATCAATCAAGGTACTTATGATACAAGATCAAAGCATTTTGTAACTTTAGTTGTTTTCGATATTTTAGAAACGCTCCCCCCTCAACATGTGCATCATGTATTAGAAATTGTTTTCGCACATGGAGGTAATAGGACATTGAAATCTTAGATTAAGAATGAAAGGTTCAATCTTTGAATAACATTTTCTAAACATATTATCATCACTTACCCGATAAAATTTAGTATTTTAAATACTTTGTTGAAGATATTTTGGGAAAGGATGTGGTTTTCTAATGATTGCTCCCCCTCAATATGTGCATCGATATACGAAAGAGTTTTGCACATATTAGAGGGAATCTGCACTTTGAGATAAGTTAATCACGTTTCAATCCTTTTGGTTTAAGATGAATGCTCCCCCTTAACATGTGCATAGAAAATTTGAAATCGTTTGGCATATGTAGGGAGGAGATCTTGTTATTATATTTCTAAACCATTTATCGAATTATCAGTTTAAATCCAATTCAAATAACAAATTCTTCCCCGATCACAATTTTCAAATCCTTTGAGATTTGCGATCTCTATTGATTTAAATTATTTTTGAAAACTTTTGAGGAGAATTGTGACTTGCTTTTGAAAAACATTTTAACTGATAAGGATCAGATTCTGAAACTTTAAACTCCATAGTTCAAACATGCATAAATATCTTTTGAAAACATAACCTTAGCCAAGGTTTGGGTCCAATTGTACAAAACAAATTTCTTTTTGATTATCCAAAAATAGACCTTGCTCGTTTACGTGCCAATTGTTTGAAAAATAACCTTTTTGATTTGATTGAAATCATTCTCCCCCTCAATCAATGACATAAGTTGTTGATTGAGTGTTAGAGATTTTGACAAATGATAAGTCCAGATGATTTTCCAAAAATAGAGTCTGAGTTATTTTCAAAGAAATTTTGTTTTCATTAGATGACAAATATTTTTCAGAAGAATATTTAGAAGGAACAATATTTGTGAAGGAAACATTTGTCTTTTTGGCGACAAACATTTGTTTTTAGAATCAGAGCATGAGGTTTTAAAAATAAGATTAAGCATAGCTCTGTTCTTTCTTTTAAAACGGGTTACTGCCTGAAATGACAATAAACCATCATTTTTCTCCATCTCTTTTTTTTTTTTTTTTTTTGGGTTTTATAATTTTGTATTTTGCTTTTTGATAAGATATGTACAAGAGATAGATGAAGAAAAGCCTTTACTCCTCTTCTTCCTCTTGAAGACGTTTGAGTGTTTCTGGTTGTAGACTCTTTAGTCCAAGTCACGGAAGAATAAACTCAAAACGTTATCTAGGAAGAGCTTTAGTGAAGTTGCCTGCCAGCTGATATTCAGTTCTCACAAAATATAGTTCCACCACACCTTTCTCCACTTGTTCCCTGATGAAATGATGTCGAATGTCTATATGCTTTGCTCTTGAATGTTGAACGTTGTTGCAGCAGAGAGCAGTGGCACTTTTGTTATCACAATACAGAGGGATTTTGTTGAATTCATAGCCATAGTCAGATAATTGTGATCTCATCCATAGGATTTTAGCACAACAAGATGACATGGCTATGTATTCCGCCTCCGTAGATGATATAGACGTACTCATTTGTTTCTGTGAAGACCAGCTTACTAATTTATCTCCCAAGAATTGAGCACCACCTGATGTGCTTCGACGTGTATCTTGACACCATGCATGGTCTGCATCTGCATATGCTGTTAGTGACATATTGGTGTCCTTCGGATACCAAATTCCCATGTTAATGGTTCTTTGGAGATACCGAAAGACTCGTTTAACCACTTCAAGGTGCTTTTTGGTAGGCTTAGCCTTGTATCTAGCATACATGCATACAGCGAACAAAATATCAGGTATACTGGCTGTGAGGTACATCAGGGATTCAATAATACTTCGATATTTCGTTTGATCAACCATGATCCCTGAGTTGTCCTCATCCAGTTTTGTGCGCTCCACCATGGGAGTGTCAACAGGGTCACAAGAATCAAATCCAAATTTCTTTAAAATTTCATTAGCATATTTAGATTGATTAATGAAAATTCCTCCGGGATTTTGTGAGATTTGTAATCCTAAGAAAAATGACATTTGTCCCATTATAGACATTTGAAATTTGGAGCCCATCTCTTTAGAAAAGCGGTCACATTCATTAGGGTCGGTCGAGGCAAAAATAATATCATCAACATAAATTTGAACATGAATTAAGTGTTTGCCTGACTTTCGGGTGAACAATGTGGGATCAACTGCTCCTTTGCTGAATCCATTTGTCAATAGGAACTTTGACAGTGTATCATACCATGCCCTTGGAGCTTGCTTCAAGCCGTAAAGCGCCTTCTTCAAGCGGTAGACATGGGTAGGATGCTCTGGATTCACAAAACCTTTGGGTTGACTGACGTAAACTACTTCTTTGAGATCACCATTCAGAAAAGCAGTCTTTACATCCATCTGATAAACCACCATGTTCTTGCTAGCTGCATTAGCCAGGAAGATTCTGATAGCCTCAATTCGTGCAACCGGAGCAAATGATTCTTCAAATTCAATACCCTCCTCTTGTCGGTATCCTTTAGCCACTAATCTTGCCTTGTTCTTCAGAACATCATCGTGCTCATCAAGCTTTACTTTAAAGATCCACTTGAGAGAAATGATCATAGAATAATCTGGAGCAGGTACCAATTCCCATACATCAAGACCAAACTCATGGATTTCTTCTTGCATAGCACTAAACCAGCTGTCCTCAGACATCGCTGTTTTGACATCTTTAGGTTCGATCTTTGATAATACAGAATTGAAGAAACACCATAAGGCATCCGTGGCAAGTTGTTTACGAGTAGATACCGGACGAGACGGATTTCCAATAATGTTGTCCAATGGATGATCATGTGTCCATTTTCTGAGATGTTCATGTGGTTGGTGATGAGGAACTGATGTAGCAGAATTTTGATCCCCTGATGAAGATGGTTCAGGTGTTGGTTCAGGGGCAAATATATTTTCAAACGGTGTATCTTCTGGAGTGGCAAAGGGGTTATCTCCATCATAGTTGGCAAAAACATTTCCATGATGTACACTCAAGATTTGAGGATTTGAGGATGATGATGAGTGATCTCCTGCAGGCGCTTCTTGAGTTAGTGACACAGAAACTGATGGATTATCTGTGTTGACTGGATTAGGAGCCGCCACTGTTGATGGTGTAGACTGATCATTGACAAGAGGTTTATAGTAATCATCAAACATCGGATCAAACAATTTTTTCAAATCTTCTTCTGAAGGAGGTACATATGGAACTGTAGGTGAGGGATTCTGTACAAGAAAAGAACTAATGGGACTACTTAATTAATGTTGAAATGCGGGTCCAGAACTAGATTGTCCAAGAGCCATTTGCTTAGACAGCTCATCGAACGTGACGTGAATAGTTTCTATGATATCATGGGTTCTTTTATTGTAGATTCGGTAACCCTTCCGGTTTGGTGCGTAACCAACAAAAACTCCAATATCCGCCTTAGCTCTTAACTTTCTTAAATCTTGACCATCATTCATTGGATAGCATAAAGCACCGAATACACGAAGGAAAGAAAGATCTGGTTTTCGATTGTGGACAAGTTCGTAAGGATTTTTTCCATGAGTGGTATGGATAAGGGAACGGTTTTGGGTATAGCAGGTAGTGGCAATGGCTTCAGCCCAGAGAAACATTGGAACCTTTGAGTAGATCAGCATAGTCCTTGCAGCTTCGACAAGAGTTCGATTTCGTCTTTCAACTACACCGTTCTGTTGAGGAGTACGTGGAACACTTCTTTGATGATCGATTCCAATGCTTTCATAAAATTGACTTAGTTCTTTGTTAACAAACTCAGTTCCATTATCTGTTCAGATAATTCTGACAGTTTTATTAAGTCGAACCTGCAGCTGTTTGATAAGTTTGATGATGACATCTGGAGTTTCATCCTTTGACCTCAAAAACTTAACCGAAGTAAACCGAGAGTAGTCATCAACCACGACTAGCACATATTTCTTCCCTTTTATAGTTTGTACTCTCATGGGTCAGCACAAATCCATATGAAGAGTATGAAGAAGTTCCATAATTGAGTTTGCAGGTTTGGGTTTATGGGCGTATTTCTTGCTTTTTCCCAATTGGCATGCTAAACAAAGATGATCTTTCTCATATTTCAATCTGGGCAAACCTCTTACGAGGTCCTTTCTTGAAAGATCATTGAAGTTCAAATGATTGAGACGACGATGCCATAACCATGACTTTGTTTTCGAAGCCTTTGACAACAAGCAGATTGGAGAGGACTTCATCATGTCTTCTATAGAGATGGTGTAAAGATTGGTTCCACGGGTTCCCTTTAAATGTTCAACACCATCTAGTTCTCTAATGAAGCAAGTATGTTTTCTAAAGGCCACTTCTAGATCAGAATCACAGAATTGACCAACAGAGAACAAATTATGGCCAAGACCTTCAACATAATAGACCCTGGAAATTACACTGTCACCAACAACATAGTCTCCGTAACCCATAATTTCCCCAAAATGGTCGTTCTCGAATCTAATAGTCCTGATGAATTTACTCACGAAGTTCATGAGCCGCAAGCGATCTCCAGTCATATGCTTGGAACAGCCTGAGTCCAAATACCACATAACGATTTGTACGACCTGCAGTTGAACACAGACAAATATGGATGACAGGATAATTTGGATCCCCATGCAAGAATGGGTTCCATTTGGTTAGTAAATGAGATTGGAACACCCACATCAGAAGCAGAATCAATGATATCATTAGAGGTAGATGCAGGACTAGTAGTGACAGTAGATCTATTCAAAGTGTGTTCACTTCTTAAAGGTATAATTCTACCATTGGGCATCCATTTTCTAATGGGCATTGATCTAGATAATTTAGGGCACAATTCATTAAGATTAAATTTACGGCCAGTAGATTTCTGTTGATAACCTGCATTACTAAATTTTCTTCCTGTTAGTTTCCAATGTTTTTAACCTTTTTCCACCTTGGTCTTCTAACATCCTTAAAATGTTTAGCAGTTCTAACGGTTTTGACAGGAGACTTAGCAATATATTTTACTTCATTCACAGGACATTCATGCTAAGTATCATAAACCAAACATTCATTACATGATTTGTAAATCGTAGCAGAATTCGAATTAATTATAGTACGCTTATAGCTAATACTTGAATCAACACGATTCGTCTTATTAAACTCAAACTTATTGTTCATAGGATGGTCTTCTACTTCCTTTCCTTGATCACTCTTAGCTTGCGAGGTCCTATCTTGCGTTGTATTACCTGGAGACTTTGACCTGCTTGCCTTAGTGTCACTGATTACTCCTGTAGAGGAAACGATGGGAACATTAGTTGGTTTCACTACTTTCTGCATTCCTGTTCTAGAAGTGCTAGGATCTGAAGTACTAGGAGGCACATCAAAGGACCCTTGCTTGACTTTCGGCATAGAGCAAGGCATAACTACTCTATCTTTATTGGTACCAAATTTTGAACATATAGTTATTAGGCATTCTAACAGCTCCTGAGATCGTTTGGTATATAAGCATGCATCCATAATCGCACTATCAAGTGGCTTCTCTATCTTATCCTCTTCAACAATCTCTCGGAGACATTCTAGACTATCCTTAAGGTACGAAAAATATGTTTGAAGTGCAAGTTCATTATTCCTAAGATGAGGTGGAATATACTTCACAGTCATAGCATATTTAGCACGCAGGCACCTTTGGTGCATCATTCTCACAATTGGTGATTGGCATTTTCTCTTTTACCTGACTCTTCAGATTCTTAATTTCATTTTGCAAAGAAGTTACCTTTTCGTTGTTCTTGTCACTAGTGACTTTAATTGATTCATATAACTCTTTGAAATACAATTTAACCTTTTCATTTTCCGCTGGAAAACATTCATTTTCATGTTGTAATGCATTAATGATGTTTTGAAGATGAAAATTCTAAGAGTTTTGAGAATCCAGAGGAGGAGGCATTTGGGAGCCAGTCACATTATTCTTTTCACACTTTAATTGTGAAAATTTGGGTTTTCAATATTTTGATCGTGTTACAATGAGCTCGAATATGTTCATCACGTTTGCTAATTTCAAACACTGTATCAAACTCAGGAACATCCGATGATGTCTTGGCATTTGAGGTTTTAACATTTTCTTTTAGATGTTGATATTTTAGTTGCAAAGCAAGATGTTCAACTTCCAATTTAGAAAACTGTTTGATCAAGTTGTCATGATCATCTTGTTCTATTTTCTCACACAATTTTGAATTTGTGGACTCAAGCTCAATGACACGATCATGGGAAACTTTCAAGGCAACAGATAATTCATGAAATTGAGAAGCAGTGATAGAATAATTTGTAACATTATAGAACACATCCTGAGCAACACATCTAGAAATCAAGTTATCATTTAAGATATGCAGATTTTTTCTCTCAATTTCATTACTTTTAAGCTCACGTTCATAATCTTTGACCTCAATTTCCATTTCATTAAACACCTTTTTCATTTCTTTGATCTCTGTATCAATGCCCTTTTGAAGACTCTCAAATTGTTCTTTTAGTATTTTAAGGAAAGGCACGACCTCAGTTAAATAACACTCTTTAGTTTGCTCAAAACCCCTTTCCCCTTCAGTAATCCATGTGGGTGTAATTCTTTTCTTACATGTTTTCTCAAAATCAACAAATAATTGATAGACCACATATAGGCTTATTAAGGTCTTGCTTTGAGTCGAAAGGGCTATGGGCACTAAATGCATAGGTGTATTTGGGGGATACACAGTGGCTGGAGGCATTTTCCTACAAGGAGGATTCTTCTCAATAAGATTATCCATTTTTTGCTTATCCAAATCTTTCTTCCAGAATACTTGCTCAGGGGTTAATTGATTTTGAGGTTTAAAATTATTCAAGGCTATCCAGTTTTCTTTAGTGTAATCATGAGATTTAAGCTTTATATTATGCTTTGTACACCAAGGATCATTTAACTTCTTTTCCATTTTCTCCCTAGAGGCATCTTCTAATTTTCTATCCTCTTCAGTGCTTCCTATACATGATGGTGTTTGCCTAGGCTTTAGAATCTCATTACCATCATAGACTACCTTTTGAGCAGCTCTAGCTATTTTACCATACTCGGGATTGGGTTCCTCTACAAGGGGAATACTATGCTTATCGTTTAAGACTCGATGCTTGGTGATCATGTGAGCAGTCTGAATGGTGTTCCCTTGTACATACAGTTTATTTTCAAGTTTGTTTTCAACGTTTTTAGGTTGGAAAAGTCATTTAGAAGTTTTGATTCCTTAGCAGTAAATTCCTGTTTAAGCACTTTTACATTTTCTTGAAGTTCTTGCTTTTGCTAAACAGTTTTATTGAGCATTTCTTGTAAGGAGTTTAACTCTTGTTTTAACATTTCTTCCCTAAAATTACTTTGTCTAATAACTGAACATATTTGGTTATCCATCTCCTACTCATGGGTAGTCAGTTCAAATTTAGCACGCTGTTCATATATGGAAACTTGTTCTTTACAGGCATTTAGTTCAGAGATTATGGAATCATCAGGAGCACATGCAGTGTATTCATCAAAAATATAGTCATCATTGACTGCAGAAGATGCATCACTTGGTACAATTTCACTTTCATCTTGTTTCACATATTGATCATATGGGACAATATTGCTATTACCCATATTTTCAATATTTATTTCAATGATTTCAGTTGATTGTACTTTGTCGTGAATTTTTTGCCCATCAACATCATCGTATAATTTTAATACCTCTGATATGATCGATTCCTTGGAGGGACTGGCCTGTTGTGGTGAAGAAACCTTTGGAGAGACCATTGGTGAAATGCTAGCCATGAAGATGGTCTGGGCAGTTGGTTCATCATCGACTTCTGAATCAAATGCATCACAGTCTGAAACTTGAAATGCATTGGGATTGTTTTGACCCATACCCTGTATTGGTTGTTCATCCACACCAGCATCATACGTTTTGACATTTTCCTCAGCTAGGAATAGCAATTCTTCCTCATTCAACACAGCCCCACTATCTTGAGCTTGCACCAGTAGCATTTTATCTCTGAAGTACTCTGCATTTTGTGGACGTTTTAGAAGAGTGCAGTTCCTTGCTATGTGTCCTTCTCCACCACAGTTGTAGCACTTGATTGGCTTTCCTTGTCCCTGGGCTATGTTCCTTCCACGATTATGATTACCGACATATCCTCCACCTATAGCAGCATTACCATAACCACCACCAACCCCAATATTTCCTTGCTCATTATGTGGAAGATAAGCATTCTGCCTTCCCTGTACGTTTTGCACAACTACCCTTCCATCTTTAACAGTAGCATGATTGTGAAGGTTGGAAGCAGCTCTGAGGTGATTGCTAGTGGGTGGGGCAAAGTTCAGGTTTTGCTTGACCATTAGAGCCACTTGATGAGCAAATTGTTCCATGAATGAGTCTGAAGGCTTATAACTTGGATCTGGAATAAGTTTGTGATTACCATCCCCAGTAGGTATGACTTGTGATGCTTTGGTGGTTATTCCTGCATTAGTGTAGAATGCAGTTGAATCATTTGAAGAACTTGCATCACCAGTACTGGTATTAAACTTTTCCATGATCATTCGTTCCAATGCAGCATGCTTCTCATTTTGGAGCAAATAAGCATACAGTTGCTCGTAATTGGTGTTCCTTAATCCTTTGTTCAGTTTGACTGCTGTGACAAATTTGTGCCATTCGGGATTCATGTTGTTCACAAACTTTGAATTGAGCTGGATATTTGGCATTGTTATTTTGATATTCCTCATATCATTCACAAGTTTGTGGAATCTCACATAATATTCAGTAACACTTTCCCCTGGTTTCATTTTAAAGTTCTCAAAGTCATCATACAGTTAAGACTCCCTGTCTTCTTTAGTCAATTCAGAACCAGAGAGAAGCATCTTAACATTGTCCCATACTGCCTTAGCTTCAGTGTTGTGCTTGATCAGCTTGTAGATGTCCTTAGGTAAACCCTGAAGTATAATGTTTGAAGGCCTGATGTCTGCATCGTATCTCTTCTTCTCCTTATCATCAAGCTCATCATACATCTTTGGTCTATCCAATCCTAATATAACTGAACCATCAGCAGCAGTTTCAAGGATATCTCTGGTGGTCTCAATTTGATATGGTCCTTCATCAATTGACTTAAGGATGTTAACCCCATTTTCCTTTCCTAAGCAGTACAGTCTGGTTCTTTGAGCCCACGAGTCATAATCGGTTCTATCCAGCATGGGAGGACGAGTATCAGAACCTGCAGCTTAAACGTCATCAGCAACAGACGAAGTGATTATAGACATCATTAAAGATTCCACGGGATTTTACTACTCTTTGATTAAACCGGAAAATAGATTCTTTCACGGGATTTTACTTAATCAAGAGAAAACCGTAAAACGTAACACGAAGAAACGACAAGTCTCAATAGACAAATCGCACACTTGACAAATTGCACCTTAGACAAATCGCTCCCTAGACAAATCGCACCCAAAAAAAATCGCACCCTAGACAAATCGCATAAGTGTCAAAACGCTTATGTTGACAAATCGCATAACACTAAAATCGCATAAACTGACAATTCGCATAGTACACAAGTACACCCACTACTTCCACTACTTTTTCCTTTCTTGTCCCGTTTTGTCTCAATAGACAAATCGCATACTACACAAATCGCTTCACAAAGAGTGACAAATAGCATCCAAAGTATGACAAATCGCTTCAAAAATCATTCGTTAAAGAGACAAATCGCATAGAATTTAGGACAAATCGCATAGAAGAATTCCTTATCGAGACACAAATCGCATCCTTGAAATTTTCAGAAACACCACTTTTCAATCCAAAAAACAACCTAACCACGATGATTCAAGCCTTCCAAACCAAAACCTAAACACTTATAATGATTCTAAACACAAAAGTACAATCAAAATCCAAACTTTAACACAAGAAATGATCCAAATGATGCAAACTACTCTAAACTCATTCAAACCCAAAAACCTTATAAAAACCACTAGAAATCCAAGAACATGAAAGATGAGTGATCAAACCATGGCTCTTGATACCATTTGTAACATATTGGTTTTCACAAACATATAACTAAACACACATATGGGGCGTACGAATGAAGTTTTAGAGAGAGAAAGTGGAAGAGTTTTGGGAACTTAGTGAGACAAAGAAAAATGATATTATGTAAAGCTCCAACCCTTTGCCTTGCTAGGCAAAGGGTATTTATAGGTTCTTACAAGACACGTCTCCTATGGGCTATGGATCAGGCATACAGTGGGTAAAGACCCGTCCCTCCTCCACGGTGTTACTTAACAAACTACTTACTAATATTAACTACTGGATTTTCTAAATCCTAACATTTTGACTGCAACAGAGAGCTGCCTGAAGGGGTGAAGTTTGAAAACTGCTTGGTCATAGAAGAACCTGAAAGAGGACTCTTCTTCAATGATGTTTATGGAAACCCAACATTCCAAAGATGGAGCGATATCGATCAGGCTGGCGTAGCTATGATGCTGAGTTACTTGACAGTGGCCTCTTAAATTCAGTCTCCTGCAAACATCAGGTTTTGTGCTGACCTAAATGATAAAGTAAGGGATCATCCTGACAAAGCAACTCTCCTATCAAAGAAGCCGAAGCTTGAAGCCCTGGGAATCCACATTGGTTGACATCACTGAAATATCTATCACTTCATCTTTTGTACTAGTGTTAGGAACTTGTAATCTTTATTAATAAATGATGTATGTTTTGTTAATATCAATGTTCCTTATTATGTTTGCTAGTACATTCAGTGTAACAAGAAGCCTCTTGCTCACTTAGACGGATCAAAACACTTAGGTTATTGGTATGTCCAAATAGGGGGAGATTGTTGGGTTCAGTGAATACCCAAACCCCTTAGTTCTAGGATTTTAATAGAAAATACCCTAAGTGTTTATAACCTTAAACACTAACAAGTCACTGAGCGCATAGCCACTCAGTGAGTTATCTTCAGGATACTCAGTACGGGACTAAGAAGTAAAGTCTCTCCACTCAGTGAGCCGGAACTCAGGGGGTGAAGACTGAGTCAAGAAGAAGATGGTGGATTCAGTGAGTGATGACAATAACTCAATGAATCCCAAAACTCCTCACCAACTATTATCACTGAAGACAAGACTGAAGATTAAGACTGAAGGCTGCGAAGACTGAAGAATGAGCAGGACAAGTCGGGATAAGTTTGTACAGATAAGACGAAGTCCTTATCAACCCAAAGTCAAACTTTCCATGAAACACTAACAACCAGGATCAGTGTCATCACTGACAAGAAGAAAGCAACCTTGTCACTTACTCAATGTAGCCATTGTAAATAGGACAAAATACATCAGTATTTTGTCTTCTATAAACCTGTCAGTTTGTCCTCTAGGATAGAGTTAAAAACATACTTGTATAAATAGCCATAAGGTAGGAGTGAAAGATTTAAGCTTGTGCATTAATTGTGAAAAACACACACAAGCAATCTTTCACTCCTCCAAATACGACTATGTCCCTGAGATAGCTTAGTGGTACCTGAATAGTTATGCTTAGACTTAGCCTAAGCTTCGTGAGGAGTTACACCATACTTGTCATTTCAATCCCAAGTACTATTCCGCAAGTACTTTGGTAATGTATTCTTTTTTATTCATTTTAATAAAGAATATAAACGTTGAAAATTATTTTGTGTTTTATCTTGTTAAAACTTATCTTTATGTGCTTTACTTCAGTCATGATTCACACTTAGTCTTTATAACTGTTTTTAGCTATCTGTGAAACGGGATCAACAGTTCGAGAGGTTTTCAATCAACTTGTCTGTTGGGGTATATCCTGAGTCTGGTTGAATGACCTGATTCTGATTCTGGGAAGATGAGGAGTACTGGTAACCTTGATCAGGTGATGATCGAGTGAGCAGTTGAACGTTTGAAAAAAAATTCAAGTGAATCATTTGTTGTTCTTGTTGCTGTTGTTGGATTGAGTTTTTCCATGATCAGACGATCATGTGCAACATGTTTCTCATGTTGTAGTAAATACGCGTACAACTGCTCATAGTTTATATTTCTCAATCCTTTGTTCAGCTTCACCGTGGTAACAAACCTGTTCCACTCAGGTGTCATGTTGTTTACGAACTTGGAATTAAGTTGATTATTTAGCATAGTCATCTTGATATTCGTCATATCATTCACAAGTTTGTGAAACCTCAGATAGTATTCTACAATACTCTCCCCCGAGTTCATCTTAAAGTTTACAAACTCATCATACAGCTGTGACTCTCGATCTTCTTTAGTCAGTTCTGAGCCAGCAAGAAGCATTTTGACATTGTCCCAAACTGCTTTGGCTTAGGTGTTGTGATTTATCAGCTTGTAGATATCTTTGGGTAAACCTTTAAGGTTGATTATGGAAGCTCTGATGTCAGCATCATATCTCTTCTTCTCAGTCTCATTAAGATCATTGTACGTCCTTGGTCTATCCATTCTTAGAGTAACACATCCATCTTCACTAGTTGCTAGTTCATCTATGGTGGTGCCCATCTGGAACGGTCCTTCATCAATTGATTGAATAATGTTAATACCATTCTATTTACCCAAGCAATACAGTCGGATTCTCTGTGCCCAAGAGTCATAATTTGTTCTATCAAGCATAGGAGGGCGGGTATCAGACCCAACAGCTTGAACATCATCGGAAACAGTAGACATGATGTCCAAATACACAGGATTTTACAACTCTTTGATTTAAACCGAGAAATCGAATCTTTCGCGGGATTTTACAAAAATAAAGAGGAAACCGTAGAACACAATTTTGGCAGCACGACGTTAAGGAATGGCTTGATAATTGGTCTTTGGATGACAAACCGAAACCTCAAATCTCAACGTCAAATCGCATACCTTTTGTCAGACCGCAAGTCTCCAAAACACAAAGTCTCAAATCGCAACTTGAACAAACCGAAAAGACTCAAGTCGCAATACTCAAATCTCCACGTCAACTCGCAAGCCTTGAGTCAAACCGCAAGTCTTCAAAACACAGAGTCTCAAATCGCAACTTCAAAACGCAATAGTCTCAAATCGCAGCTTTTTGACAAATCGCAAGTGACAAATCTCAACAACTTCAAATCGCAACGAAGGACAAATCGCAACAAGGACAAATCGCAGGTCTTCAAATATCAAGCCACAACTTGCAACTCTGACAAATCGCAAGACTCAACTCGCAGGATGACAAACT
Organism: Chrysanthemum makinoi; assembly: GCA_910596185.1. Taxonomy (NCBI): domain Eukaryota; kingdom Viridiplantae; phylum Streptophyta; class Magnoliopsida; order Asterales; family Asteraceae; genus Chrysanthemum; species Chrysanthemum makinoi. Next base: position 109,279,651 of record OU343219.1, read on the forward strand.
GCAGCCTAGATTAAATCGCAAGACAAAAAGGACAAATCGCAAGTCACTTTCGTGAAGTACAAATGTCACTTTCAAACAATTTTGTCTTTTGGCTAAAGTTCAAACCGCATCTTTGTCCTTATCTTCAAACCACAACTACTAAATCTTTAAATAATCAAACCTCAACTCCAAACCTATCAAGTCGCAGCTATGATACTTCAACTCGCAACCAAGAAATAAACAAACCGCAACCATGAAACTCTTAAAACGCAACTAAGAATCAAATGTCCAACTCACATATACAATAAAAAACAACAACCACAAACAAGTTGAAACAAGCTTTCCAAACACAAAACTAAGCTAATATGATAAACCTAAACAAGAAAGTACAAAGATATAACAAATTTAACCACTAAACAATCTCAAACTAGTGAATACAACCTACTAATATTCGACCCACATAAAAACCAAAACCAATCTTTGAAATCCGAACACACACGAAGTAGATGATCAAACCATGGCTCTTGATACCAATTGTAAGAGATTAGTTATCATAAACACACTAAAAACAATGATATGGATCGAATAATATAAGGTTTAGAGAGAGAAACTAGAAGTTGGGAACTTTAGAGAGAGAAAGTGAATTCATATAAATGAAAGCTCCAACCCTTTACCTTGGAGGGTAGAGGGTATTTATAGTGTCTTAGAAAACGCCCTCTATCGGGCTGTGGACTGGGTGTACAGTGGGTAAAGACTCGTCCGTCCTCCACGGTGTTACTTAACTAACCACTAAAGGTTTAAGACTACGAAGTTTCTAATGCTAACAAATACTCAGGATGACCGAATCTTTAACTTGGATTTACTAAATCCTAACATTGTCCATTGTCAGTTGAGGATGCGGGAGTATCTTTAAATTAAGACAAATGTGAGAGTGTTGGTGACATTCATTGAGAATATTAAGTGATGATTCTACTAAACTCACGTGTTGTTCAAAGCGATGAAACTGATCCAACCTACAAGAATTCACTACAAGGATCGGCGTCAATAGTGAATCTTGCAAGAAGTTATGTCTCTCATCCTTAGACTTGAGATACAAGTAGGTTTTGTGTGTGTGAAATCTTTGATGTGGTCAAACGTTGTCCTATACAAGGCTATTATAAAACCATTTTCAGGAGCGTTGTGAAGCACATGATGGACACATGCAGTCAAAATAGGAATTGTTCCTCCACGTGTTTTGGAGTTAGATACTACTAGACCCCTCGATGAATTGGACGATGTTTGCGTGGTCGCACCCAAATGTCATTAAGATGATACTCGATTAATTTTGTAATCTTGTTCAATATCTATATTGAGAAAAAGAATCGTTGAACAATTAGAAGGAATTTTGATCCATTTCTAATGTTCAACAAAGTATCTGTAATAAAGGGATGATTGATTTATAAATCATTAAAATGAGACGTTTAAGATTATCCTCATGTTTTTAAGGGAATTGACATGTTGTTAGTTGCTAAACATTGCTTGATAATTACCTGTGTTCGCAAGTGAGAGCTATTGGAGTATGCTCATGACAAAATAAATAATTGTATGGCTAGACTCACGTGAGTCTTCGGGGTCACACACACATATATACTTAGACATCATTATCTTATACAAATATTGGTAAAAAATAATCGGGCTTAGAACTAATTAGATTGTCTAGTTAGTTGCATATTGGACTAAGTAAAATGGCTAACCCATCTCTTTGATCATTAACTCGGCCCAAGCCTATGGAGAATGACTAATTGATATTTGAGAAATATTTTATAAAGGTTAATATATTAAATACTAAAATAACAAGGAAAAAATGTTTTCCTCCGTACCTCTCCAAAAACATACGGCAAAAACAAAACAACCCTAATTATTTTCTCTTTGTTGATGGTGTATGTGTTAAGAGTTGGAAAATAGGCTATATCACGTACCTTAGCTTGGACGTCCATTAAAAGACGTCCAGTTAGTGCTTACGTCTTAGTTATTAACTATGATGGGTATTTATAGTGTGAATTAGTTATTGAGTGGGTTATTGAAATTCATATAGGCGTCGCTCACTTAAACTAGTTCATAGATGTGGGACTGACCAACCCGTAATAGCTAATAATGAATACCGCATTCCACTATACAAAGAAGTGAAAATTCGATAAATTAAGTGAGAAACGAGTAGGAAGTAACGCAAATCTAGGTAAATACGATTTTTCTCATATAAGAAGTCCCCACCAATTTTACTTTTATCGTCATTTACTTTTATTGCATTTTTAGGTTAATTATTAGTTAAAATACAAACTTCCTCAAACCCGATTGTTCACTTGCTTTCTTAAAAAATACAAATAATAATAATAATAATAATAATAATAATAATAATAATATCTAGAGGAGTGGGAGCCCAGTTAGTATCTCGGCTTCTCACTAACTTCTTGTAATAAAAGTGATGTTTATTATTAAAAAATAAATAAATAAATAATAATAATAATAATAATAATAATAATAATAATAATAATAATAATAATAATAATAATAATAATAATAATAATAATAATAATTTCTTGTAATCCCTTTTGTTTTTCTAATGAAGTGATGTATCTCGGCTTCGCACTAATTTCTTGTAAATCTTTTGAGTTTTTAATAAAGTGATGTTAAAAAAAAATAAATAAAAAAAAATAAAATAATAATAATAATAATAATAATAATAATAATAATAATAATAATAATAATAATAATAAAAAGAAAAATGAATACCATTTTGACATTTAGACTTATCCCGAAATACACTTGGAGCTTACCTCAATATTTCTCTAAAGAACGATCAACCCCCAAGACATATCTATACTTCAGTACAACTATTAAGTATATTGCCTAGAAAATCTATAAAATTTGTGTGTTGCAACCGGATGCATCAAAACTATCCAACAAACCTGATACCTTATCGCAAAACTGTTCAATTAATGAACTCACTAAAAAAGTTGATATCCTATATAGCACAAGACAATCGGAACTTAAAAGAAACAAGCACACCGATATCTCTCTAAACACTACTTTGTTTATAAAGCGGGTTACCACGTAACTATGGAAAGAAAAATATATACAAGTTACATATTGCATGGTCCCAACTAGCATCCACTCGCCCTATTTCATAGTAGTCGGGGTACACTATATATGAAATTCAAATTCCATAAGATATTTGGTTGCCTTGAAGTAAGTTTAAGTATTATCCTAACTCTATTTAACTAAGTGCAATCAAATTCTTATAATTAGTTTAATTACACTGTAACCTCCTAAAACTTACTTACCATAGTATAACATCATTTCTTCTAGAGTGTCAACATGATTATTCTCTAGCCATCGGCCAGACGTTTATGCAATTATGCAGGAACTAATATATGCGATTTCCTTTTGCACAACTTCACCATGGACATAATATATATGGATATATTTTCTTTCTTCTAGAAGAAGCCACCAAATGCATGACTTGGCCAATAAGACTACAGCCGAAAACTGCAAGAACAGAGGTTGTTACGAAATTCAGTGCGCATCTTCAATGATTTATTCAGAATCATCACATGGTTTTCGTGGAAATTTCAAAACAAGATCATCTTTTTTCAACTCTCTAAAGTCAGTAATTAATCTTCCACATAAGATACTAACACTGGCTTTTGGCTAGATAAATTATAGGTGCATGGAATCGAACATATATAACACGGGTACAAGGATAAATTCTCCATTCTTATATATGTGTATGTTTGATGTGCTTCTATCTTTAACATTCGGAGTTCGCTTTAATGGCTAGTGCCTTAATAGATTATATCATTGCCGTTCAACAAAAACGAAAAGATTTGCCAAAATTTGTTCGTGTTAAGTGTGAGGCTAGAATGTAAGAGGTTAATGAGATTAAAGTAATATATGTACCCAAATACAGTTTATGGGTTGATTTTGTAAAAAATGGAATAGATATAATATTGATTGTGTTTTGCCTGATTAAATAAAAAGATTACATGTGTATTTATAATAAACATAACTTATTGGATAAGTAACTATAACCCTAAATTTGAAAGCAAATTGCATAAAAAGATACCCATCTTAAGACCAATTTTAATTAGAGGTACTACTCTTTTTTTTTTCTTCAATTTAAGGTATCCGACATTTTTTTTGGCCTATTTAGGTTTTTTTGTAACTTTTGTTAACTATTTCGTTAGTAAATTACATGTTTGGTCCTTGAGTTTGTATAGGCATTTCATGTTTTGTTCATTTTAGTCCGTTTTCATACGTTTTCGTCCATTTTTACATGTTTTTGTCCGTTTTTACATGTTTTTGTCCTTTTACACGTTTTCGTCCGTTTTTGCACGTTTTCGACCGTTTTTACATGTTTTTGTCCTTTTACACGTTTTCGTCTATTTTTGCACGTTTTCGTCTATTTTTACACGTTTTCGTCCGTTTTTACACGTTTCTGTCTGTTTTTACCCGTTTTCATCCGTTTTTGCACGTTATCGTCTGTTTTTGCACGTTTTCGTCCGTTTTTTCATATTTTCGTCCATTTTTACACGTTTTCATCCATTTTTTGCACGTTTTCGTCTATTTTACACTTTTTATACTCGTGTATAAAAATGTGTATAAATGTGTGTATAAAAACGTGTAAAAACGGACGAAACATCGAAAACAGACAAAAACGGACGAAAACGTGTAAAAACGGACCGAAACGTGTAAAAACGGACGAAAACATGTATAAAAACATACGCGAACGTCCAAAAACAGTCGAAAACATGTAAGATTGGATGGAAACGTGCAAAAACGGACGAAAACATTAAAAAATGGACGAAAACGTGTAAAACGGACGAAAACGTGCAAAAACGGACGAAAACGTGTAAAACAGACGAAAATGTGTAAAAACGGATGAAAACGTGTAAAAATAGATGGAAACGTGCAAAAACAGATGGAAACGTGCAAAAACAGGCAAAAACAGGCAAAAACGAGCAAAAACGGACAAAAACGTGCAAAAACACACAAGAAGGGGCAAAATCAGACGAAAACGTATGCAAACGGACGAAAATGGACCAAACATGAAATGCCTATAAAAAATCAATGACCAAATATGTAATTTACTAACAAAATGGTTAACGGAAGTTAGAAATAACCTAAATCGGCCACAAAAAAAAGTAAGGTACCTTAAATTAAGAAAAAAAAAGAGTAGTACCTTTAATTGAAATTGGACCTAAGATGAGTATCTTTTTATGCAATTTGCCCTAAATTTAATGGAATCAAGCGCATAATTAGACTTAATCCACTAACCTAGTTATCTATGTAATAGATTTGTCAAGTAGCAGAAAACAAAGAAGTGACTTTGCCACAAATATGTGTTTTCTTTTGTTTTTTATCCGAATTTATTGTTGGAGTTGTAAAATTATTGTTGAAGGTAAACCTGGCCTTCTTCTGTATGTTTGCTAGTGGTTTAGGTGTGTTGATTATTGGGGGATAATCAGTATGTTACAGCTTGTATTTTTTTTTCATTTGATAAACCTTTGATTCGAATCTGCATCAAAGATTTTTTTCTTTTTTATTGATATAAAATGACCATGGATTATATGATTTTAAGATGTGGTAATAGATAAAGAAGTTACTAAAGTTTGGAGAAATGTTCGATTAAGTTACTATAATTTAAAACGTTACAAACAAGATACTCAAGTTCACGGGTTTATCAAATGGGTTACTAAAGTTTCAAACATCTTACACTAGGGTTACTCCCAAGGTGCGCAACCGGTTGATAGCCGGTATCCCAGCCTGAAACATATTCCACCTCAAAGAAGTTACTAAATTGTTAGAAAAAAAGTTCGCCTAAGTTACTAAAGTTTCAAAACTGAACTGTCATCTAAGTTACTTAAGTTCACGTTTTTTTTTCTTTTTTTTAAGTGGATTTTGTAATAACTATGATACAGAATAAAAAAGGATAAAATCCATATATATACTAACTGAAATGATTCATCATATATAACCAACTAACGAAGATACCATTATAAACAAAGAAAATTTGCACATTTGGTCCCTTTGTTGCAGAATCTTGCAGCGTCTATCCTTTTTTCGCTAACGAGAGTTTGTATATATTTTTAAAATTTTTGGTTTATACGTTTTCATCTGCTGTTTATCCATTTTATACGTTTGTATACGTTTTACACGTTTTTGTACGTTTTTATACGTTTTTGTACGTTTTTATACATTTTTGTATGTTTTTATATGTTTTGTACAAGGAACTGATAGATAGTGTACATGTCTCTTATCACAACAAACCCACTATCCCCCAGATTGATGGTTTGAAGATCCTCGTCTATAAGGGCTATGATGCATGTTGTAGAACCTCCATTGGCTGTGGTGACTGAGTGAGCTTTATCTAAAACGTTGGTTGGGTCTATGACATCATTAGGTCCACCTTGTATGGATCTCACAAAATTAGACATTAGTGAATTGGAATATAATCCAACATTTATGTAGAAAACTAGAAGGGGGGTTGAATAGTTTACCGATTAAAAACTTTGTTTTGAAACTTATTGAAATATCAATTGATATTGATCTTAGATATGTTAATGAAATATATAAACAATATGTAAAGAGTAGATAAGGAAAGAAGCAATGAAACCACAACAAGTTGTTTATAGTGGTTCGGTCTACAAGGACTCTTTTTCCTTGCCCTACTCCACTCCCCGAGTCTCACACTCGAGAGTTTAACTTCACTAGTCAACAAGCACCTTTCACCGGCGGAGAAACCTTTACACTTCGCTTACACTATTTCCAACACTAGGCTAAATGTCGAGTTCTTTCCAAGGGTACAACCACTCCCACACACAATGTATTTTGAGGACTAAAATACTAACCACTCACACTCACAAGATTATGATAGTTTGGTACAACAATGAAGTATGAATCAACACAAGATCATACAACACCAAACAAACAAGACTTCCAACTTCTCGTTGAAGCTTGAATGCGACTTAATCTTCTTTGCTACAAAAGAGATCACTAATATGATATGAAACTGAGTTAGAAAGGTTAGAGAGAAGAAATGTATGAGAGTATGATAGAAAGGGATGAAAAACTACTTGGTTTGGATTTGCTATTTATAGCCAAAACTCTCAGCAGGCACCACGGACCACGGAACCCTTTAAAGGGTTCCGCCCGTTATAAGATTTGGTGCCGCCGGGGTCTGACAGCAAGATTTCAAAATCTTACCAAAGTCAACCATATCTATGCAAGATTGTGTAAGATAAGTAGAGCCTAAATCTACACAAAGAATCTTGTGAAATCTTTCAATGATTTCAATGATGCATCACATGATGTCATATGTTTGTTTTTCTATTTTTAGAAATATGAAAATGCGTATGTAATGTTTAGTTTTTAAGAAACCAAAACATTCTAAAAACTCTTATCATACATTATGGTTAATCACAATGTAAATGCTTGAGTGATGAAGATATTATTTAAAAAAGCTTGTTTTAATATCTATTAGACTTGACAAGCTTTAAGCTTTATAAAAATTATATTTACTTTTGTCGTTAACAAAACTTAGGTAAAGATCAAAAATATAAATAACGTTTAATGACGATATTTGTATTAAAAATTTATTTAACGGGTGGCAATAGTTTCAGTAACTTGTTTGTAACGTTTTAAACTATAGTGACTTAAGTGAACGTTGCCCTAAACTTTAGTAAGGTAGGTGAATATTTTCTCAAACTTTAGTAACTTATTTTGCTATTAGCCCATAATACATCAGTGCCACATAGGAATTTAAAGGGTAGTAAAGGGTTAAAAAGTTACTATACAAACAAGTCACTAAACTTTGCGAAAAATTTGTCCCAAGTCGCTAATGTTTCATTTATGTCATCAAAGGTACTAAGCTTCACGAGTTGTTTAAACATGTTACTGAACCTTTAAAATGATGACATTGCATATTTTTTTAGTACAAAACGATCCTTGTGGTTAGTCACATGTCACAGATTTAGTCCCTAGACCACTATTTCTGTTAGTTTGACATTTTTCTTACATTTTCGCCCATTTTTTTATTGTTTTTATTCGTTTTCAACCATTTTTATAAATTTTCGTCCTTTTTTTTACATTTTCATATGTATAAAACCACATAAAACCATACGAAACCGTATAAAAACGGATGAAAACGTAAAAAAATGGACGAAAACGTATAAAAATGGATGAAAACGAATAAAAACGTATAGAACTTGTATAAAAACGGATAAAAAGTATAAAAGTGGATGAAAATGTATAAAAACGGATGAAAACGAATAAAAACGTATAAAAGTTGTATAAAAACGGATAAAAACGTATAAAAACAAATGAAAACGAACGAAAATGTAAAAACAAAACGGATGAAAAGACGTATAAAAACGGATGAAGACGAATAAAACGTATAATAATTGTATAAAAACGTATAAAAATGGACAAAAACGTACAAAAACGGATGAAAACGTATAAAAACGGGAAAAAACGGACGAAAACGTATAAAAACTGTTGAAAACGAATAAAAACGTAAAACAAATAGATGAAAATGTTAGAAAACGTCCAACTAACAGAAATAGTGGTCTAAGGACTAAATCTGTGACACCCGACTAACCACAAGGACCGTTTTGTACTAAAAAAAATATGCAATGTCATCATTTTAAAGGTTCAGTAACATGCTTAAACAAATCGTGAAGTTTAGTACTGGTATGTGCGAAAACACATACCTTTTCTTGATCAAAACAGGCCCAAAATAAACGGAAATCAGTCAATAATGCTTAACATTTGTATATTTCTTGAGTTTGTACATGTGCAGGTCCGGATATCTCAAAACAGACAAAAGAAAGACAAACCAGACGAAAACCGAGCACAGTGCAAAATCTTAAACCGGGGAATCAATTGAGTGAATTTGAAGATTTGAATGCTCAAAGGATGATTTTTGGAAGCTTGGATCACATTTGAAGAAATTACAAAATCAGTCCCTCAACTTTGGCAAAGTGACAAAATCTACCCTGGAATTATCAAAATTGTTATTTCTAGTCCCTCATCTTTCCCATATTTATAAAACACACCCCTATATCCCATTTACCCAAAAACACCTTTCACTTTTCCCTAAATACATTTTCTACCCTTTTAAAATCTTAATACTAAACCCTTAAACCTTTTGAATAAAACCTAGTCCAAAGTTCAAAACCTTTTTTTCCTCTCCCTAACTTGAACCCTTAACCCTTTAATATCCCTTGATCTGTTTAATACAAACGACCTCCTAACCATTTCACCACTTGACTCCTCCCTTTTTAACCTCCCAGTCAAACCCAACAGTCAAACACAAATAAAAAATTACCCAAAACCAGAAACACGCCCAAATTCAGTTACTATTCACCCATCTTCTCAAAACCTTACCTCGTCCAAATTTACTACAATTAAGGGTAATTTTGTACTTTTCCCTGACACAAGGGATGCCACCTTGGCAATCCGTGTGCCAAGGTGTGCTGTGATTGGTGGATGATATGTCATCAGGTGAATCCAAGGGACGAAAATGAAGAAGGATTGATGGGATTGCCAAGTGAGCACAATCAAAGGCTGAGATTTGCTTAAACAAGCACAAATTGAGCCCCTAGAAGCTTCCCAAGCTCCTCAGCTCAGCTATTTATACCCCCATGTATCTTCACATTTAGTGTGTATTTTTTTAGGTGTTTAGTGTGTGTAATCTCTATTTCTTAAGTGTTTTTAAAAGCTTTTAATTGGTTTTGTATTTCTGATTTCAGTTTATGTACTCAATATTATTAATAAGAATTTTACTTTAATTTGTGCAATTTCATTTTAATCTCTTAATCTGTTTTAAATCATCTCTTGTTATTATTAAGCTTTTATTAGTTTAAATTTAGCATTATCAATCATAAAATTAGCTTATTCCTGTTTTCAAATCAAAAATCACAAAAAAAAAAAAAAAAATCATTGAAAAATCAAAAATATTGTCAAGTTATTACTTAAGCTTCAACAAGCTTTTTTTCTGTTTACTTTAGCTTATATAAGCTCTATATAGCTTATTTTAAGCTTCATTAAGTTTTCATATCAAGTTATACACACAATTCACCAAATTCAGTCAAAATCAAGTCAAAGTTACCTTTGCTTATTATGGAAAGCTATGGAAGTGGTCGTAAGGGATTGGCCAGATGGACTTATACTAGCTTAATATCTGATTAAGCTAGAGCTTGTAGTTGCCATTAAGTTGGAACCTCTGTTTAGCTGAGGTGAAAGTAAGTGTAATTTTTCAATCTTAGCTTAAAACTGCATAACTAGATTAAAGTAGTATAGATCTGTAGCTAGTAGCTTATTCCTGTTAAGTTTAGCTTATTTGAATCTAGTTTAAGTGCATTTGATTAAGTCCTAGTGATAATTTAGCTTATGTCATAAATTGCATACTCATCTGTTTGATTCTGTCATCAATTAGTACTAATAGTTTAGGTGTGTTAGATTGGTTAAATTTGCATCTTATAGCTTTGATTTAGTTAGTAGAATCTGATTTAAGCTTTGTTAAAGCTTTTGTAACTTGTTAGCTTCTAAAATTTGCAAAACAGTCACATTAGGGGTGTTTGGTTCATGTGAGTTAGCTGAGACAGAAGCTAGTGCAGTGATTGAAAATAGTTTAGATAGTCTTAGATAGGTTCATTTAGGTTAGTTATACACGGAAATTGCATTGTCATTCTTTAAAAGTCAAAATCAAATGTAATCCTCATTACAGTTAGAATTCTAGAAGTTTAGGTGGAAAAATCTAGGGAGTAGATGCATTTAGTGTAAAATTAGCTTAGTGAGGTCTTATTACAACTTAAAACATCAATATCAGTCATTTAAATTCATTCAAATCTCAAAAAAGTCAAAATTTAAGTTTTAGAAAAAAGTCAAAAATTTTCATTACAGTTTCAAATTGCTTCACTTTTGGATTTTTAATTTCTTCATTTCTTATCCAATTTTATTTTTGGGAATCTAGTATTTGATTGGTGTTTTTTAACATAGTAATTTTAGGTTAATGTTTAGAATTTTATTTCATAGGTTTTTAACAGCTGAAAGTGGGTCAGTTGTGAACATTTATGCCCTGCATCTTTTTAAAGTGTTTGTGCAGGCCTGTTTGTGAGCAGATTTGAGTGGGCATTTGGTGTTGGAATTGAGTAATATTTGATATTTAGATAGCCTATAGTATAATCTTGACATATGTTCTTTTGCTTTTCCATGAACTGCTTATTTAGTCACTTATTTTTAAGCTACAATAGTGCTTGCTAGGCTAAATTGAACATAGGGACTGTTTGGTTTATGGTAGAACAAAAGTGGTTATCTGCTTATCATATGTGCTTATTTAGTCATTATCTGTTCTTTCAAGTAAATTTAAGTAGGCTTGAACCATTTTGAGGATTTAACAGCTTATAGTGCATTTTTGGCTTATTTCTAAGTGCTTATTGCTACAGTAACACTCCAAATAGCTTATTAGGACTTGTTAAGCTATTTTAATTATTTTTCCTAGATTTAGAATAATATTTAGGATTTTTCTGTAATTTTTCATATTTTTCCTAAGTCATTTACTATTTTTCTAGATTTAAATTAGTTTTTAATAGCTTTTAATTCATAAAAAATAGAAAAATTAAAAAATATATGTATAATTTCAGTTTTAAAAATCATTTTTAGTTTATTTAGGTTTTTGAAAAATAGTTTTGTAATTTTCTTGCAAATTTTCATATTTTCTTGCTTTTTAAATCAATTTAAAAATACAAAAATAGTTTAAAATTCAAATAAAATTAAGAAAAACCAAAAAAAAAATATATTTTAAATTTTAAATAAATTTCAAATTACATTTTTATCCGTAGAAAAATATTAGTTCACTTTTAGAGTTTAATTTGGTTTAGTTTGCATTGTAAAGTACGTTTAAGTATTTTCGTTACTTACGTTTTTAGTTTAATTTGCATTTAGTTATAATTTCTTGTTTGCACATTAGATTTAGTTATTTTAATTACTTTTCATTTATATTTCTTGCCCCGTAGTTTAGAAATCACAATTATCCCTTTTATCACTATTCAAATCCCGTAAAACGCGACGTGAGTTTAAAACTCAATTCATCCTTTGCTAGGAACGATCCGGGGACACAAACCTAATACGTTTGAGTTTCTCTACACTATAATTGGTTTCCCCAAATCAAGTACCTTAGATGAAAGAAATGAAACATTAGTCACTTAGGACAATTTTTTCGCAAAGTTTATTGATTTGTTTGTATATTAACCCGGGTTAAAAATGAGACAGTAACTTATGTAACCGGTGGGAAAAAGTTGAGTAATTTGTTTATAACGTTTTTAACTATAGTAACTTAGCCGTACATTTAGGTTACATGGTTCTATTCCAAACAACAGTAGGTTACATGCTTCACAATACACTATAAACAACACTTTGGTCCCTTCTTCTGACCATGTGGGGCTAGGCATCAACCATTCAGATCCCATGCTCCCTACATGTATTTCCTTCCAATGGGCTTGGTCTAGACTATTAAGATCCACAACTGAAAAGATAGAACTTGACGATCTTATTAGCTTAGTCTCACATCTTCGTTTATGTGATACTCAAGACACTAGGGAATGCTCAATCGATAGCTCAAGGGTATTTTCAGTCAGAGGAATGCGGCCCCACATTACTCGTTCTAACCACACACAAAGCCTTCAGCCTACAAGATGGAACAACCTTCTCACTATAAAAATAAACATTTTTAGCCGGAGATTATCCCTTAACAGATTATCAACGAGATCGAAACTAGATTATCGTGGAGTGGACTTGGATTCTTTTTTATGCCCCTCATGCCTTGATGCCATTGAGACGGAAGAACATATCTTCATCTCGTGTGAAGTCGCGAAAGAGGTCTGGTCTCTAATTTTTAAATGGTGGGATATCCGTCTCAACCCACCCACTGATCTCCTAAAAACCATTTATCTTGCAGAAGAAGACGTCATTTCAAAACCCTTCACTCGCTTCTTTGATTTGTGGTTCAAACAACCCTTTGGCACATTTGGCAATTTAGAAACGAAATGGTCTTCGCCGCAAAACGCCCTTCAAAAAATCTCATTTTAAATGACATTAAGCTAGCTTCCTTTTCTTGGATTTCAAGTAGACTTAAGAGAAACTCTCTTAACTGGGTAGAATGGTTCATAAGCAGTGTTGTAAATATCGCTTGGCGGTCCCTCGGCGGTCGACCACCGCCAAGCGCCATATCGATCTTGGCGGCGATACATCAGTGATATAACGGAGACCCTAAATTATAAAGAAATTAATTTTTTTTTATAGGTATTTATATATTTTATATACATATTTATAAATATTTATTAGTTTTATTGTTATATTTAATATTTTTAATTATATATTTTATATTAATATTACAAATTTTACATTGTATATGCATTTAGTTATGTATTTCCCACTCTTAACCGATATTTGACCGATATTCCGATATTTGACCGATATTTGACCAATATTTGACCGATATTTAACCGATATTTAACCGATATTTACAAGATATGCCCGATATAACCGATATTGGCCGATATTGGCCGATATTTGACCGATATTTGACCGATATTGACCAACCGATAAATTTGACCGATAAGTGAAATATCGTATCGGTGGACCGCCGATAAGCGATATATCACTGATATATCGGCCGCCAAGACCGATATTTACAACACTGTTCATAAGACCTTGTAACACCATTTCCATCTCTCATTTGTAATTTTTGCATTTAGCTTCTTGCTAGGTGGCCTCTTGTTAATATATATCTTTCTTGCCGTTAAAAAAAAAACTTAGCCGAACATTTTCTCAAACTTTAATAACTTATTTGTCTATTAACACATTTAAGATCAACAAAAGAAAGTTGTGAAAACGTGATTCAGCTATTTAATTCTAATCGGTTGATCCACATGCGTTTTTTGTCCGCAATAGCAAGTTAGTCTTAAAATCTCGAATAACGTCACAAATGAAAATATGTACTTGAAACAAGTTGGCCTAAAATTCCATATACACCGGTGGGCCAGTAATTTCCTCACCGAGGCACTCGTGCTTGACTCCACATGATTCATGGTGGTCTCTCGACACAAATAATTGAACTATGTTCCCACGTTCAACGTGTATGAATGTGTACACCTTCCTGGAAATAGCCTTTGTAATCTTTAAATAGATTAAATCAAATTCCTTCTTGTACAATTGCTCTGTTTATATTCTCTATTGCTCTTGTTTTATCTCCTAGCAAAAGATTTTATAGAGGTTTAGAGAAGAAATCATTAGTTTAACTACAGAGGAGAATAATATTTACAACAAGACAGAAACATATAATTCAGCTGTCTTCCAAATCGCATATTGCAATAACATAATAGATAAAGTACCATATATAATATAATGTTCAGTCATTTTACGTGCTAACTTATATACTGTAGTTATTGTCCTTTACATGTGATGCAACCTTTTGATTAAAATTGAATGGTAGGTATATTGTTCTTGTCGCATAATTCTTGTATTCATTCTCGCTCTCAATGGTTAAGTGACAAATCCCTAATTTCTTTACCATGCACATATATTAAATAACCTCACTTCTTTTTGGTCTGTTAGTAAGTCAAATTTGACAACTCCAGCTAATATTGAATAATTAAGTTAATACTCCGTAACTTATATGACGCATTATGGGGCTGCTGATAACTTTTAGGGTGAAAGCTAAATATACGCAACATAGTTTTTCAAAACAGACGATGTATGCAATGAACTTTGAAAATTACCATTGTACGCAAAATAGTTTCAAATTTGGAATAATGTACCTAATGGCTAATATGACCGGTAACTAGTAGGTTACCAGGTCACAAAGTTTATAAAATGACAGAAATGGTCCCTGTGGCTTGCGTTGACTTTCACAAGTCATCCCTTGACTTTATTTTCGGTTAAAAAAGTTTCAGTAATGGTCCTTATGGTCATTGACTTTCAGATTTAGTCCTTTTTTTTTCGTTTTCATCCGATTTGTCCGTTTTTCTTACGTTTTGTCCGTTTTCTTACGTTTTTATCGGTTTTCATCCGTTTTTGTCCGTTTTTCTTACTTTTTCTTAGATTTTTGTCCCTTTTTTTCCGTTTTTCTTACGTTTTATCTATTTTCTTTCGTTTTTGCCTATTTTCATCCGTATTTGCCTGTTGTTCTTACGTTTTATCCGTTTTTCTTACGTTTTTATCGGTTTTCATCCGTTTTTGTCAGTTTTTCTTATATTTTTCTTAAATTTTTGTCCGTTTTTATCCGTTTTCTAACATTTTGTCTATTTTCCTTCGTTTTTGCCCTTTTTGTCCGTTTTTCTTATGTTTTGTGTTAGGATCCTAATAATATTGTGTTGATGATTCTGGTGGTCTTGGATGATCAAAATACATGTTTGCCATTAGAGATAGAAAGTAGAGAGAGGGAGTTTTCTTGGTAGAGACTTGATGAACAAAATATGAAAGGTTAGATTGAAAAGTTCCACCCCTTCCATGGATGGAAGGGGTATTTATAGTTACAAAGCTAACGTCCTCCTATCGGACTGTGGATCAGGCATACAGTGGGTAAAGACCCGTCCTTCCTCCACGGTGTTACTCTAAACTAAACTATGCTAATAATTAACTAACTAACTACTAAATAACGTAAATACCGACACGTCTACGAGCTAACATATGTTAGACCTTAATTGGGGTGACCGACACTTTAACATGGAATTTCCAATTCCTAACAATCTCCCCCTAAGGGAGGTCACCCCATGATTTACATTTTGAATCCTAGCATTCTTTTCTTGACTTCGTTCTTGAGCTCGTAGACTTCAATTCTTAAAATCCGCAATCTTGTGCTTTAGCAGTGATACTTCAAAGTCCGCATAGTTTTGTACTTTCAATGGAGGCCTTTAACTGATCCACATCTTTGATGATCT
The DNA here is from genome assembly GCA_910596185.1 of Chrysanthemum makinoi. Taxonomy (NCBI): domain Eukaryota; kingdom Viridiplantae; phylum Streptophyta; class Magnoliopsida; order Asterales; family Asteraceae; genus Chrysanthemum; species Chrysanthemum makinoi. Next base: position 109,295,607 of record OU343219.1, read on the forward strand.
TCGAGCTTTCATTGAGATCATCAGCCACAGCAAATCTCTCTGGATCATCCATAGTTGTGTTGCCTTCATGTGATGTTGTGACTTTTGGACCGACATGCTCACACTTTTGGATCATGACATCTTTCATCAGAGTAGCGGAAGCTTTTACTGGTTCAAGATATTTGCAGCAGCGTAGCAGAAGCATAGTATAAAAATATCTGAGCCAGGTTCTGTAGATATGCACCAGTCATGATTTCTTCAATTAAGTGTGGATGCTGTGAGCATGCGGCTTTGGATTGACTCCTCAATTCTGATCAGCTGCAACCGTCCAAATGTACTTGCAAACAACAGTTAGCAATAAAATACACGAAAGTGTCTTTGACCACTTTCGTTGAATTGAGGTACACGGCCCACGGTTCCCCGTTGATCAGTACAAGTACTGCCTGTGATCAGGTATAATTCCGAAGAATCTCCTTGACAGGGTTTCGCAACTGATCTAGCCGTTCTCAAACCGGAACGTCTCAAAGAAGACAACACGGAGTGAGTGAACCAGCAAATTGAGATTTACTGATTGATTCAAAATGATTTGAAAACAATCGCGTATTGCTTGAAGAAAGAGTTTTGTAATACGACGAAGGTTTTATAAGAAAAATCAATTTTCAATCATAAATACCCTTTTAATTTTGAAAGATTAATACACAGTCGATGTGCTAGAGAAAAGAATTGTTGAGCACAACGACCGGTTTTTCAAAGGTATCCGTCAATCCATTTCCTGGACCAAGGTTGATTTAATAATGAATCGCCCCATTGTTTCTATCCAGTTGTCACAAGCTTGATCTTTTGCAAGATCTCACATGTCACCCACCAAGAGCTTGTTTGATGTTAGCTCTAGAAGGATTTCCATCTTCATCGTGAATATTTTCATATCACTCGGATGTTCTGGCAATACCACAAGGATAAATCGAAGGAATCTTAATATATTCTTACTTTCCACATTGTGTGAAACAACAAGTCTTCATTAATTTTGTGTCCTAACGAGATATTGTGGATGATCTCTTGGCTCTAGACTCAATTGTGCACATTTTCTTCCTATGCCGGAGACTAGGGAGAGGGTCTCCTTCTTCAATATCAACAATCTCTAAGAGAAAGTCGATAGATTATGTCGGTTCCCCGTGAGAATGAAACAAGCCCTTTTAAGAGGAACCTGAGTAGCTTGGGAAGTTGTAGTGCAATGCATCACTGGGTCCATGATGTCTTGTCTTCAATACCAGTGTTACCTTAGTAACCACTAGTAGCATATGAATTGAACCCAGTTTCTGCCCTAAGGTTGAATTATTGGAGGGCTATTTTTTCCCCCTTTTTCACATTCATTTCTTTTTCATTCTTCAACCCCTTCAGTGCTTACCTAGACTTCATTACTAGAACCTTGTTGGGTTTATTCCAGTACTAACTCTGTCTCAGTCCGCACTCTTCCCATATCTCACATTTCTCCTTTTTTCATCATACTTAAGGACTCTACACTATCTAGTGGATTGTCCCTGGGTAGATCCCTCCGGCTCTGGCGGATCGTGGGAACTAATACCTAACCTCACCATCCTTATAACTCCATACATAAAGTAAAATGGTCGGTCTTTTGGTACAGTTCATTCTTCCTTGAAACCAATTGAAAAATCATTTGGAAAAACAATCAAGGTACTTGTGATACTAGATCAAAGTATTTTGTACCTTAATAGTTTTGATCATTTAGAAAACCTCCCCCTCAACATGTGCATATGATTTAGAAATTGTTTAGCACATGGAGGCGAGAGAATTTTGAAATATTTTCTTTGATCACAATTTTCATAGAAAAAGCCATTTGATTTTCTTGGTAAATTCTCCCCCTCAATATGTGCATAGGATATTTGAAATCATTTTATCACATAGAGGCAAGAGGTTTTTGAAGTACTTCCACGATTGCATTGCCATACAGAAAACCATTAGAAAATCAATCAAGGTACTTTATGATGAAACATAGAAATCTTTGTACCTTGATAGTTTATTTTCTTTTGAAATGCTCCCCCTAAATATATGCTTCGAGATTCGAAAGTGTTTAGCACATATGGGAGAGCAGTATGTACACTTAAATCAAAACAATCACCTTTTATCAAATTTCATTATTAAATCACAAATTCTCCCCCGATCAAAAATATCAAACCCTTTGAGATTTTGGATCCCAAGTGATTTAATAAGGTTTAGAAAACATGGGAGAATATGTGGCCAGGTTTAAATACTCATCTTGTTTTTGGATAAATCCTCCTCCTCAACATGTGCATTGTGTATTTGAAATTGTTTGGCACATGGAGGCAGGAGTGCCTATAAAGGACTAAAACCGATTCCATTAAAACAGATTTGAGATTTAAATCATGATCTCTCCCCTGATCAAAAATTTCAAACCAATTGAGATTTTGGATCCCGATTGATTTAAATCATTTAGAAAATTTTGGGGAAAGACGTGGCAACATTTAATTTTGAAAAATGACTGATAAGGATCAATTTAAGACATTAAAGATTGTTAGTGTCAGGTATGATAGTTTTTAAGAGATCTTTAAGTAAAATAAAACAACTTCACAATCAAACAAGAACAGAAAAAATTTCATTTCGAAAGACCTTGATTCAAAAGAAAAATCATACCATGACATAACATTAAATCTTTAGATCACCACTTTATTTCGTACAAACGGATTTTTATGAAGAAATATCGTTTGAAAATATTTTATTATAAATCACTCTCCCCCTCAATCGATGGCCGTAGTCGATAATTGAGTGACTTAGGTTTTGATAAAATAAAGTCCGGTGATTTTTAAAATTTAGTCCATTTTATTTTCAAAAACAATATTTTCCCATTTTCAAAACAATTTGATCAAATTTTTTCAAAATTGTTTAAAAATGGTATCATGCACAAAGATACGTTAGGTGGTTGAGAATCTTATGTTTTTGTTGTAGGGCTTGGAAGAAAAACCGTCTGCAGATGCAGTGAGACTTCATTCGTTGCATATAAATGCCAACTGAGGTCAAATTAAGCTCCGTTTCTTCATTTGCTGATGAAGAAAACCATCTGCTGATGCAGTGAGACCTCTTACGTTGCATTTTTCCATGCCAACTCTCCATAGAAGTCAAATTAAGCTCCGTTTCTTCATTTGTCAACCCAAGATATAGTTACCCTTTCCTTTCGGTATCCAATCATCATCAATTGCGGGATCCGGATCGGGAACATTCTTTTAACCATGTTATCTGCATACGTTAGTGAACACAGATAGACATATATGGTGGTCGACAACACCCAAACAGCAATCGACTAATAAAAGTCAATTTAACATATCAATCATATCATAAAAGCATGGGAATAATGTGTTTATCAAACTCTAATCATCTAATCCTAACAATCATATCCTAGGCACCTAGTCCTTCAACGTAGGTTAACATGATTTTTAATTAAGAATATAGGATAATTAAGAGAGTCTGATAGATGATATAAATTTGAAAACATTCTCCCCCTCAATCAATGACTCATTTTATGAAAAGTTTAAAAGCGCTAAAGTCATTGATTGAGTTTGCAAATTTATTAAAAACTCAGAATCTGATTGATTTCTCAAGCAACTCATTTACCACCATTTTGTTAAAACAAATATTTTTCTGAAGAAATTTTTGAAGGAAAAATATTTGAGTAGGAACACCAGTCCTTTGACATACTTTCCTCAATTAGTTTTAGGATAAGTGCACGAAATATTTGAAAATTGGTTTAGCGTAGCACTTTCCTTTCTTGAAGAGCGGGTTGCTATCTGAAATAATAGTAAGCCATAGTTTTAAGCACGGGTTACAGTCTGAAGTAACTGCAAGCCATTTTTGAAGCGCGGGTTACAGTCTGAAATAAGTGTAAGCCATATTTTGAGACATGTTTTGGAAAAGAATATTTACACCTCCTGCTCAAACTTCATCTATGGTCCCGTGCCATTATTGAATGACATTTCTAATACCGTAGATGTTATCGATACCAGAAGACATGTCTTGAGAAAACATATTTTATGGAATTTTCAATTTTTTCTGATTTTTATGGGTTTTTGAAGATTTTATATTTTTCTATTTTTGTATTTTGTTTTTAATAAATATATACAAAGATAGAATAGATGATATTGTTTAAGAAGATGATGATACGAGTACCGAGATAAGGATATCAAGCAGCCCCGTTGTAGAAGATAGAAGTCATCATCTCTTAAACATTCACCACCAAAGCTTCCAGGGCTCTTGAATCGAAGAAAGAAATTGAACCATCTGAAAGTGAGACTTTGGCAGCTTCCCCCCAAACCGAAAATCCTTTAGCTGAGCAGATTCGAAGCTCTATTTCAAGCTTGCCTTAGCCAGGTGCACAGAGAAGCACACCATTATCATAAATCCCGCTGCTCCTTTCAAGAATAATCACTGTGATTCTTCGTTCGAGGTTATATCATCAACAAGAACAGCAACGTATCATCCCACATATAAATAACTCTTCTCAAATTTCATTACCACTGAAGTCTGAAGCTATGCATCCCCAACGAGTTGTCAAGAGACCACTTCCCCCAAGTAGATGAATTGATGCAGTCAGTCTCTTAGACTAGAGCTCACGAACCCGAATACACATACCCGAAGACAAAGACACTTATACCATCGAAGTAGCAGATTAAGTCTAATAGCCAAAGAATAACCCCGATGTATACTTTTCTCTCCCCCTGAAGAAAGTGTATGAAGCTCAAGAACCCGAAGTACCCGAATGCCTAAAGAGAGAATAACCGATAATATTGAAGAGGCAGGCCGAATCACTGATTATCTCTGCGGGTGACAATCTCTGCGGATGTCAACACCGGAATAAGTGATTATATCTCTGAATCACTGATTAAGCCCTCAAGTAAAACAGCTGAGCATCCCCAATGTACACAATCTCTCTCCCTTGATGATTGCGATAACATCGAAATCATCACACACTTGTGTACCTCTTTTTATCTTCAGAAACTAACTCTTCCATCACTTCCCCCACGTAGTTGGAATAATAACACTAAACGCCTTGATGAGTAAAACATTGAGTTTCTCTGCGGTCATGACATTTGTCTTCCCGGGATATCTTCAATCACTTAGAAGAATTACGTTCATCAAGTTTACTCGCCATGAGTCAAACCTTGAGTTTCTCTGCGGTAATAACATTTGTCTTCCCGGGATATCTTCAATTACTTAGAAGTATTAAGTTAATCAAGTTTACTCGCATTTAGATACGTGTCTCCTTCCCCCTTGTTGGTTTTGATACATCAGAATCAGCAACTCTTTGTAAGCCCGAGAACTCGAAATCATTTGAGAAGAACATCATTAGCTTAGATGTATCTGTGAGAATCAACTTGCTGCAGAATGTGAGCAAGTCTAATTGGGGATTAAATCTGACATTACACTCTCCCCCAATTAGTGCTCTCCCCTAACCGACAATCTGTTTGATAAATGCCCAGATTAAGAAGAGGTCTTTAGATAATCAAATGCAACTCGTCTTTAGTCTTCTAACATGTAGCAGAAAATGTAGAATCGACTGTAGACTCGACCTTCTTCTAGATTGTCCATTTGGGAAATAGAAAGTCAACATCTTCAACTCACACCAAAAAGCATCCCAATTAACTTACATCTTGCAAATACCCTTAACTAAAATCCCTCCAAATCAAACAAGAACAGAAAGATGTTCATCAAGGAAATCAGCAATCAGGCCGCAACGAACACACAAGATGGTAACACCAAACTACCAATCACATCAAACAAGAACAGAGAGATTGTTCGGAATCATCATGTTGATGTATACGTGAAGCATTAACCGGAAGCACTTTGTCGAAAAACTCATCAATCCGAGTGAAGATGTCAACCAACGGCTCTTAGAAGAAACTCCATGTAAAGATGACTCGATAAGAAGAAGCTAGGTTCTTACATGAGTTAGGAGCCGTAAGACCATAAATTCTCAGATGTCAATCAACCATGCAGAGTTATCACACTTCTTCTCCCCCTCAAGAATTGCATACGAAGATGCCATTCTTGATTAAACAAGTGAAAATCATCCAAATGTAGTCAATTCACACTTCTCCCCCGCAAAATTAGCATAGGATGTCGCCATCGTCATTATAGTTGAGCAAGTGGAATAAGAAAACAATCATCGGTAGTCCGGTTCACTTGATAAATGAAAGCGCGTGGAAAAAGCATGAAGCATGTTGATGAGAATGGTCATAGTAGAGAAGATTTCTCTTCTTCAGAAGATAAAGCGCACTGACACGTACACTTTTCTTTTCTTTAGAGAACGAGGCTTGAACTGTTGTGTTCATACGTCATAATCTCTCTTTTTTCATCATCTCTTGGCAAAACATGTAATCATCACCATTATCATTCAGTAGGCTCTTTGTCGTGACAACTGATGGAGAAAACCCAATATGATGAATTTGACCCTGAAGTAAAACAACCCGAACTCGTGACTTAAACTTGCACATGTGTAACAAAGAGCGGTGTCGAGAATTCATGCTCATTTGAATCTCTAAGTACTCTATACTCTTCAACCAACCAACCATCAAGTAATAGACGTACATCACCTCTTGAAAGTCCACAATTGAATGTGACACTGAGCACTACGACGTAACTCCTTAAAGTGATAGTTATTTTGTGGTGGTAAGAGCCCAATTCCCCCAAGTGGTAAAAGAAAAGGTAAAAGACACCCAACAATAACTAGATTTCCATGTCTTCGTTTCTAATAATAAGCTTGAACAAGGATCTTGAAGAATCTTCATCCAACCATCCCCGATACCTTCAGATACTAAGTACACTCGCCCGTGATATTTCACTTCAACCTCAAATAAATAATAGTGAATTAACCCCGTTGTCACATCTTCTAGTTAAAAGTTCAAATCTAGCCTCCTTTGACGTTTAAAGTGAACTCTGATAATGGTTTCCATCCCGACCATGGTTAAAAGCACATAACCCCGTAAAACCATGTAATAACTAAACTGCCATGACGAAAATCCAAACAATCACCCAATTCATGAAGAACACCCTTTTTATCCCTTCTTTGAAGCAGAAACTGTAGCACCAGCATTAGATGAGATCCAGAATTACACTTTCCTTTCTCCAGGATGGTTCCATAATTACTGGATTTTACAATTCTATGGTTTAAACCGATAAATAGTTTCTTTCACGGGATTTTACAAAACCAAGAATAAACCGCAAGATAGATCCGGAAATGCACTTTACTAATACCAGGATGTTTCCATTGTCACGGAATTTTACAAGTCTATAATTTAAACCGAGAAATAGGTTCTTTCGCGGGATTTTACAAAATCAAGACAAAACCGTAAACAATGTCAGCTTGAATGCGTCATGACAACTTTGGTTTCGGTTAATATCTGTTTTAAGAGAACATGCAGCGGTTCGTCAACAGTTCATTATCCGACATCACCAATAACATCAACCATCCAATAAACACTTTGGTAAACACATCATTCACGCATTCTGTCGGCTATTGTAGTGAAAACATGGAGAAGTAAACCCGATATGCCAAACCTGAGCATGAAGTAAAATTCCCCAGATTTGTTACTTAAACTTGTACTAATCTTTGTGAAGAAGAAACGGTGTACCCAATGTACAAAACCTCTTGACGTATCCTCAATTGCGTGAGACACCGAAGTGATAGTTACGTTGTGGGTTAAGCGAGAAAGAATCACAACCGTAACTAAATAGCCAAGTCTTTATCACACTCTATAAATGCCCAAACAAGTCATCTTCGCGGAAGGGTAGAAAGAAAGAAGATGAAATAAGTAAACTCGCGGGGAAAAATCTCACTTCAAATCCAAATAAGAAATATCGTCTAAACAACCCCGTAGTCAACCTAGTTCCAATAACAATTCAAGCCGTGACAAAAATTTTCGTGAAAATATATATATCAAAGTATCACCCTTCATAGCACAACAAGTCACATCATTAAATCTCATAGATAAATCTCCTAATCAAAACGCACCAACATAATACCGATCGCCGCCCAAGAATAGTTGATTCATAAGATTAACTATTTATCTCAAATTGAAGCTCAAATATCCTAATAAGTGTAATTGACCCATGAATAAAATATCACTTGAGACCCGATTCATATCCGTGTATATATCATCAAATCTTCCAACGATTTCAATCAAGCCCACACCCAATTCTAAGTCAAGGCCCATCCAAATCCATATTCAAACCAGTAAGGACACATGCACATTCAAGATACAACAAATCCTATGTCCAACACCAAAGTTACCGGCCCGTGAGCTAAGGAATTAAAAAGGCCCTCACAAATAGAGCTGGCAATTTTCGACACGGACCTGTTAACACGACACGACACGACCTGCTCTTAACAGGTTTCGTGTCGGGTCTTAACAGGTTTCGTGTCTTAACAGGTCCGGACTTGTTAAGACACGAATAAAATTAACAGGTTTCGTGTCTTAACAGGTCCGGACCTGTTAAGACACGTTAAGAGACATGTTAAGAGGATATATATATATATATGTTTAAAAATAAATCCTAAAACACAAACACTTTCCTCTTTTCTTTTCTGCGCCTCCAAAATCCAAATGGATAAACACCAAGACCAGCCATCAAAATAATTATTCTTTCTTCTTTCTTAACCAAGACTAGCAATCAAAAGGTGAAAATTACTTGTTTCTATACTCTTACTATCTTACTTGTTTCTAATTACTTGTACTCGTACTATCTTACTTGTTTCTAATTACTTGTATACTCGTACTATCTTACATTCTTACATATTCGTAGGTTTAGAACAACTTTCATGTCTGAGTATTAGTAGATTATTTAACCTTGTATTCGTAGGTTTAGAACAACCTCAAAAGGTCATATAAGCTTGTATTTGTTTTGAGTCATGTCTAGGTTCACGGTGGCTGAGATTTGTGGGATGAGTGGTTACTACTGGTTATAATATTGTTGAAAAAAAGAAAAGTTACTCTTGGAAAATTGTGTACCAAGCTTATAATATTGTTGAAATATATAACAGGTAAACAGGATACATGAATGACTAGAAAGATTGATAAGAGAAACATATTCAAGATAAATGAGCAGCCCTGTAAATAATAAACATTAAACATGAGCTTTTTTTTGTAGTCTTGTCCTGGACTGTTAATAAACATTAAATAACTTTATTTCTTCTATATTGTAGATGGATCCTGAGTGTGTTGAAATTGACCCGGAAAAAAATAGCTCAAAGAATGTTGATATGGAATCTGATGAGTTCCAATCTGTGGATATGGAAGGAGGAGTGAAGAGAAAACGGAAGGACCGATCTGCCGTATGGAATTTCTTTGAAAAAGATAAGAACGCAATAAAAGGTGCCAAAAAAGTGAAATGTAAGTGCAACAAGTGTAATAATATTTTCACATATGATAGTAGCCAAGGTACGGGTAATCTGTTGCGACACAAAGAAAGATGTTATGGTAAAGGTTGTCTTGATGTTGGTCAAATGCTTTTTAATAGTGACATGGCACTACGGTCATCTAGATTTAATCAAAAAACTTTTCGTGATTTGCTTGTGGCTGCTACTGTTAGGCATGAATTGCCTTAGTCGTTTGTTGATTATAAGGGTGTTAGAGATTTAATTACATACTTGCAACCTGATGCAAACGTCATTACTAGGAATACCGTAAAATCTGATTTGTTGAAACTGTTTAAGATAGAGAAGGAAAAAATTAGAACCATGCTTATGGAGTCACCGGGGATGTTGTGTTTAACTTCAGACTTATGGTCTTCTATTACTACCGATGGTTATTTAGCAATTACCGTGCATTTTATTGACAAAGATTGGGTTTTGCAAAAGAGAGTCTTATCATTTTCTTTCATGCCACCACCTCATTCGGGCATTGCTTTAAGTGCAAAAGTGTTTTCAATTTTAGAAGAGTGGGGCATAGAAAAGAAGATATTTTGTGTGACTTTAGATAATGCATCTTCTAATGACCGTTTTGTTGATCTATTAAGGGAACAATTAGATACAAAGTCGCCACTTATTTCTAGTGGTCAGTTTTTTCATATGAGATGTTGTGCACATATTTTAAACTTGATTGTGCAAGAAGGGCTCAAGGAAATTGATGAAGCTGTTTGCAAGGTTAGAGAGAGTGTCAAGTATGTTAAAGGATCGCATTCACAAGTAAGGAAACAAAAGTTCTTGGATTGTGTTAAGTTGAAAGGTTTAAGTTCGAAAAGGGGGTTAAGGCAAGACGTTCCTACTAGGTGGAATTCTACTTTTATAATGCTTGATAGTGCCATTTATTACCGAAAGGAGTTTGAAATTTTAGCATTAGATGATTCTAATTATAAGAGTTGTCCAAGTGCTTTAGAGTGGGACACCATTGAAAGGATTTGTGTTTTCCTTGGAGTTTTTTATGATGTGACTAATGTTTTCTCGGGTACCAAATATCCTACTTCAAACTTGTACTATCCCCACGTGTTTATGGCTTATTTAACTTTGCATGATATTATGATATTGGGAGATGATTGTATGAAGGATATGGCAACATCTATGATGGAGAAATTTCAAAAGTATTGGTTTGATTTTAATCTCACTCTAGCCATAGCCGTGGTATTCGATCTAAGATACAAATTGCATTTTATTGAATGGAGTTATACAAAGGTTTATGGAGAGAGCAACTACCAATTTCGTGAAGTTGATGAGTTATTGGGTTCCACTTTTCAAGAATATGTAAATATGCATGATGGTTCCTCTACAACCTCAAACTTTGCAAGTAGTTCAAATGCAAGCAAATTTGATGAAAAAACAAGTGATGATACAAGACGTTTCTATGAAGTTAAATCAAAACTTTTGGTAAGTATGTCTCCTTGAAAAGTTAGTTTTCATTGCTTTCTCTAGTTATTAGTATATTGTAATTTGTCTAAGGTTCATGGTTTGTTTTGTTTTCATTGCTTCTGTTGTTTCCTTACTGTCTGCTGTCCCAAACAGCCCCAAACAGCCCCCAAACAGCAGCCCAAACATCCCCCAAACAGCCCCCAAACAGCCCCAAACAGCCCCCAAACAGCAGCCCAAACAGCCCCCAAACAGCAGCCCCAAACAGCCCAAACAGCCCCAACAGGGGTGTTTAATTGCTGCTGATTTCTGCATATATAGTAAGAGTCGTTGTTTAGTAAGAGTCGTTGTTTATCTTGGTCTCGGTGTAATTACTGATGTTGCTTGTTTATCTTGGTCTCGCGTTAACTTTTTAACTATTGTTTTATAGAATTTTGATGATTTTGAAAGCACAAAATTTGTAACCAACAAGAAGTCGGAATTGAAATTGTATTTGAAGGAGCCAAGAATGGAAAGGACAAGGGAACTAGATGTGTTGGCTTTTTGGAGAGCCAATCAGTTTAGATATCCCATACTTGCGAGGATGGCTCGAGATTTTTTGACCATTCCAGTATCTACTGTCGCATCAGAGTCTACATTTAGTGCCAGCGGAAGAGTACTTGATCAACAACGAAGTTCACTTAGTAAAGATACTATCGAGGCTCTTATATGCACAAAAGATTGGTTATATGCAGGTTCAAATGAAATTGATCTTGATCAGCTCACTGAAGATATAATGTTGCTTGATGTTAGTGTTGAATCGGATGCTTCAAACTCGGTCAACATTTGAAGAGGGGATCCAAGAAGGAACAACCCGAGAAAAATGTCTTTGAATAATGTTGCTTTGTACTCTAAAATCCAATAATGTTGCTTTGTACCTGTAACTTATTAACCAATATGTTAACGCTTTGTTTTGGCTCACCTTTTGGGCATTAGATATGGAAAGTGCAGGTATTGTTTCGTTATGTATTTGGTATAAATTTAGTATTTTTGTTAACAGGTCCCTTAACAGGTTCGTGTCGTGTAACCTGTTAATATTCGTGTCGTGTTCGTGTTCAAAAAAAATGACACGATTTGTTATCGTGTCGTGTTCGTGTTCGACCTTAACAGGTCCGTGTCTTAACAGGTTCGTGTTCGTGTCGTGTCGTGTGGATCTGTTATGCCAGCTCTACTCACAAAGCCCATGTCCACAACGATGCAATATTCATTAAAGACCCATGACCGGTTCAAAAGTGTTTACCCTAAATCCACGGGTATAAAACACCACATAAAACACATCTTAACCCTAATCATTCTCATATCTAAAAGTCCGCCTCTTTTAATCTCACAAACAACTCGCCACCATCACATATTATATCTCCATCAAACCCTAAAAGTTCTTTCCAGCTCAAATACTCCGCCTCTTCCACTTTAACAAGAATAAATCCGTCCCTATACACGCTCCTCTCATCAATTCATACCAAGTCCTAATCACTTAAATCCTAGCCACAGGGATGGCATAAGAAGTGGTATTGGCCACGGGATCAAACCATATGAACACGGTAGATTCTGATCTTGGACACATCAAGGTAGGTATTATTTCCCTTTTTGTAATGATTTTCGTTTTTGCAATACACCGAATGAAAGGTTTGATGAAACCGTATGGTTTTGTACAATCTTTTAAGATTCAAACATTAAGAAAGAAGTACAAGCTTCACACATAGATCAATGATGAACCCATTCACGTATAGAACGGCCTTAGAGTCTTCTTGTTTCTTTGAAAAGAGTATGGTGAATGAATCAGAGATCTTAAATGATTTTACATTGTTGAGTCATTTTAGGTTTCGTAAAAGGAAAATCCATGGATCGCTGATGTATAAGCCTTTGTTTGCTTGACCTAAGGTTTCGTGTTAGTATGAGTCGTTTTTTCTTTTGACTTGTGGATCTGTGATGATTGTTTCTCTAGTTAATAGACTTTCATAAGTCTTGAGTGTATCTTCGAATACCAAGAGAGAACACTTCTGAGATCATATTAGCTTTAGTAATTTGATACGAGTTATATTAGATGTTGATGTTGAAGTCGGAATTTGGTATTGGTCTCATGTGGTCGAGTCTTGTTGTGGTCATAGATAAGTTGTTGTCGTGTCTTATGTATTGTTGTTGAGGTCTTGGTCAACGGTCAATATCTTCATCATCCTTTCTGTCACAAGTCGCTAGAATTGAGTCAAGTCGCTACTTCAATCGTTAAAAATACAAGTCGCTAACTTGCTAAATAACAAGTCGCTAGCCTAAATCGCTATAATGACAAGTCGCTAGGTCTTCAAACACAAGTGAGCTGATACATTGTATATGGACAACATATCATGTTGCATTCAAGGCTACCAAGAATATGTGACCCGATGAGGAATGTTTAAATTTACCTGTAACTACATATGAAATGATTCATTGATGACTCTCACAAATATGACCATTAATACCTCATGGATATGATACAAGACATCATATAAAGATGAGACACAACTTGAGACAAAACAGTTTGGACAAAAGACTTAATGTGATATTCTAGACATAGAAAGACCAAGACTTTATTGACCAAAAGAGGATGTTCAGCCATAATAATATGTAGTTTTTCATTTAAGACAAGATACCAAAACCACAAAAAAAATCAACCCAACACAATAACCTTGGCTCTGATACCATTTGTTAGGATCCTAATAATATTGTGTTGATGATTCGGGTGGTCTCGGAAGATCAAAATACATACTTGGTAGAGACATGAACAAAATATGAAAGTTAGATTGAAAAGCTCCACCCCTTCCTTGTGGAAGGGATATTTATAGTTACTAACGCCCTCCATTCTGACAAAGGTAAAGACCCCTTCCTCCACGGTGTTACTCTAAACTAAACTATGCTATAATTAACTAATAACTACTAAATAACGTGAAATAAAATTTCCACTTCCCAACATTTTGTTCAATCGGTGTTTTTTATATGTATTTTACTATGTTTTTATTTTCCGCTTTCACATTTTTACATTTTGTTTTGAAAAGAAAAAAAAAATTAAAAAATTTGGAAAAATTTCTAAAATTGAATTTTTCCAAAAAAATTTGAAAACCCAAAAAAAATGAAAAATAATTTGAAAAAAATTTCAAAAAAAAATACTTTTTTTTCAAAAAGTTGGAAATTATTTTCCAAATTGTTTTTTCGAAATTCTTTAATATATTTTTAAATTAAAAACTTTGCATAAAATATTTTTAATTTTTTTTAAAGATTGAATTTTTTTTCCAATTTTTCCACAATATGTCGAACACTTTTTTTTGTTTTCAAAATTTTTCAATGTCTAAATTTGAAAAATATTGAGTTTTGAAACAAAATATTTCACATATTGAAAAATTTGAAAAAATTCAAAAAACTTTTAAGATTTAAAAAAAAATATATTTAAAAAATATTTTTTTATACAAATTTTTTTTTTTGAAATTTTTTATTTAGATTTGAAAATTTTGAAAAAAAGTATTTGCAAAAAAATTTTTTGCGGAATTTTTTTATTTTTTTTCAAATTATTTTTTCGGAAATATTTTTTTCCAATTTTTTTTCAAACGTACGAACAACGGACAAAAACGGATGAAAACGGGCAAAAACGAAGGAAAATAGACAAAACGTAAAAAAACGGATAAAACGGACAAAAATCTAAGAAAAACGGATAAAACGGATAAAAACGTAAGAAAAACGGATAAAAACGGAATAAATCTGAAAGTCAATGACTATAAGAACCATTACTGAAACTTTTTTAACCGAAAATAAGGTCATGACTAAAGTCAACGCAAGCCACATGGTCCATTTTTGTCATTTTTCAAACTTTGTGACCTGGTAACCTACTAGTTACCGGTCATATTACGTACATCGTTCTAAATTTGAAAGTGTTTTGCGTACAATGATAATTTTCAAAGTTCATTGCGTACATCGTTTGTTTTGAAAAACTATGTTGCGTATCTCTAGCTTTCACCCTACCTTTTATTATTGTAATGCCTCACGTACTGCTAGTATGACTACAGTCATTAACTAATTTCTATTTCTCATTATGCAAACCACCTTTTTGTAAAATTAGAGAATTTTTGGCCTAACAGTATATGAATTGACCAATCACCAAAATAGTTTGGTGCTTTCAAGTCTCAATTGAAACATGTGTTTATTATATGTAACTAGCAGGGTACCCGTACGTTGCAGCGGCGGATACCATGAAATAAAAAAATTTGATAAATAATGTATTTTAGTTTATTATGTTCTTTTTAATAATAAATTTACGGATATCAAGAATTTCGTATAGCCCGTGCACGTTCAGGCTCGAACCCGTTGGCCCGTGTCTGCTCGGGCTCGAGCTCGTTTGGTCCGCGCCGTTTCGGGCTCAAGCCCATTTGTCCCGTTGCCCGTTCGGGCTTGAATATTTGTATAATGTGCTTTATTATTTGTAGTAGTGAAATTTAATGCAGGAATTGTATTTAATTTGGTTGTATAATATGTTTGATAATTTGTATTTCTTATGTAAGGGGTGTTTTAATAAATGTATTAATTGTATTTATTGACCAGTTAAATAATTGACTACATTAAATAACATTAATGTGGTGTTTTGTTGTACACTATGCTTCTTGTCTTGTAAGTCTGAAAATTATGTGCATTAAAAGTGTTGTACACTATGTTTCTTTTCTTGTAAGTCTGAAAATAAGTCTGAGAATAACATCATGCTTACTTTGTTATACATTATGCTTATTTTGTTGTAAATCTGAAAATTTGTTGCAGCTATTGTACATTATGCTTAAATGGTTGTAATTTTTTGTGAATGGGTGTTTTTAATAGCATTAATGTTGTTTGATAGAATTTTGGTCTTTAAATGACACCATCTTTATTTTGTTGTACAATATGCTTGCTTTGTTGTAATTCTGAAAATTGGGTGCATTAAAGTGTTGTAAACCATGCTTAATTCCTTGTACGTCTTAAAATTAAGAGTGAGGTGCCTTCGTGCATTATAAGTAGTATAGATTAGTGTGGGAAACGGTGTACACTTTTATTTATGAAAATCAGATTATAATTACAATAAATAAATTAACAGAAATATACGATAGTAAAATAAATAACAGACATAATAGGTAGAAGCAAAAGACAGACTCTATAAAAATATATAAAAGAAAGCAATAAAAGGTCATGGAACGAGGCTCGTGTTTAACACGATTCCCATAAAACAGATTCGCCGTCTTTTTTCCAGGGTACAACGTTCAAAGCTGTTGTACAGCCGGACTAGACACACTTGCCTAAAAGATCACTGAAGCTTTGTGTATTTCTGATCGAAGGAATTGCTGGAAATCGTTTGCAATGGAGCTGCGTTTTCTGTATACCGAATGAGAGGTGTTTAATTTATAGGTTAAACCTATCTTGGTCACCAAGACAAGATATCTGGCATTCGTGTCCGCCAGTCGCGCGGACTCGCATGAGTTCAGAAGCTTCGAAACCTTTTTGGCCCAGAAATCCTGAAATCTGCACCCCCCTGTGCGCGCGCACATAGGTATTGGAGTAAAACCAACAAATCAATTTGAAGGTTCATATCAAGATTCCTATATAAACAAGCTTTCATTTCTTGTTTTGGGCGATGTGGGATACTCCCACTTTTCCAATTTTTGTGTTCCAAGTGCCTCAGTTTGAGACACGATATCTCATTCATATCAACTCCATTTTTGACACTCTTTAGCTCGTTGCGAAGCTCTCGTCAAGGAGAACGCAAAGCTACCAAGAAATATAAATATGTATAACATATACATATATTAAATAGTGTCTAAAATTTGCAAAAACTCATTCAAACGAAAGTTTCGGTGAAATTTCTGCAGTTAAGTCTTGCATAGGATAGGTAGGTGCAATCCTTTGAACCTTCCCTTGTAAGATGCACTTAGTCTCCTAGATCTGTGTAGACGCGGTGTCCTTGAACTCAGCCTCTGTTTACGTAGACGACATTACACTTCACACAAGACTCTCCCTGACATTGTCAAGTCCTCAGAGACATGTTCGTTATGGTCATGAACACCATCCTAGTTCTGCAAGAGCTCTTAGGAATTGCGCTGATTCGCTCGGGAAACCAATAATAGAGAAGTTGTGTAGTATGGTGGGTAACTCAAACGTGTTAGGTTTGAGCACCGAGATCGTTCCGAACGAGGGTTGAATGGAATTTCCAACTCACGTCGCGATTATCGGGATTTGAATGGAAAAGGGGAATAATTTGATGTTTTCTAAACTACGGGGCAAGGGAAGCATAAAAGGGAAACTACACTACGGGGAATCCTAAATACGCGAATAAAACTAAAATGAAACGTAAATAAAATGCAACTAAGTCTAATCTAAATCCTAAATATGATCTAAAATTATTTTAACTCTAAAAATGTAATTTGAAAATTAACTAAGAATTAAAACTAATTTTTATGATTTTTCTGGAATTTATTTGAATTTAAAAACTAAATTTTTAACTTTTAAACTAATTTAAAATACTAAAAATTATGAAAATAAAGGGGAAAATTATGAAACTATTTTTCAAAAATCTAAAATAACTCAAAAGACTTTTCAAAACTATTTTTATATTTTTCTGAATTTTTTTCTATTTTCTATGAATTAAAAACTATTTAAAACTAATTAAATGGCTAAAAATTACAAATTAAACTAGGAAAAATCTGGAAAAATTATTTTTTTTGCTTTTTATAATTTTCTTAATCTAGGAAAATTTAAAAATTATTTTTTTGGAGCTTTTCTGATTTAATTGTATTAAAAAGTACTTAAAAAGCCTTAAAAACTGATTTAAATCAAGAAAAATAGTAAACAGTAACTAAAAATTATGAAAAATTCAGGGAAAATATAAAATATTATTCTAAATCTAGGAAAAATATAAAAACTATGGCTTATGTGAGAGATTTAAAAGCTGTAGTGTAAACTGCTAGAGAATAAGCACTTAGAATAAGCTAAAAAGCTCTAGAGGGGCACCAAATGATAAAAGTTACTAGATAATGCTTAATCTACTTAATACTAACCTATTCCAACAGACCTAAATCTCTAGAGTGCAAGCTAAACTGAGATGACTTGATTATTATTATGCTAAAAACAGCTTATGACCTTCCTACTTTAAGCTACCTTATAAGCTATTCTAGAGCTCCAAACTGAAAACCAGAAATAGAGAACTCAAGTCCACCAACCAGACTATAACTAAACCAAATCTGGGAACCTAATAAGCTAGTTTGACCCCTGTGCAAGGTCTGCAATAAGGCCTGCTCACACTCAGTATTAGCTGAGTGTGAAACAGGGCATATGAGGTCTTATTGAGCAGCTGATTAAGTGCTTAAAAGTACTTCCAAAAATTCCACAAAAATGTGTTTTAGAAACTAGACCAACTGAACTTGTAAAACCCAAAATCTTACTTAATTTGGATCAGAACTGAATCCATGAAAAATTCAGAAAGTTTCGTGAAAAACTGTTTTTATTACTTTTTGACTTTTAAACAGTTTTGCAAATTTTGACTAAATCGAACTTTGAGCTTATGAAATGGAATGAAACTGATGTTTTAAGACAAATTATGACTGAAATAAGCTAGAGTTACTACTTCTAAACCTATATGCAAGTTATGGTGTACTGATTCAAGTAGAGAATGGAATTAGAGCAGTTTCAAAGTGATTTTGACTTTTGAAGAGTGCAGATGCAAAATTAAGGACTGAGATGTGTAAAATAACTCTAACAAACCTAAATCAACAGATCTTAACCAACAAACTATCCTATAGCACAGATTTGTGCTGTGTTCCAAACTCTCCTAAAGCAACTGATATAGAACTTTTAATAATCAAAACTTAAATCTAAACTACCACTATCACCAACTCAGATCCAAATGATCAATTAACACCTAAATGATGCAAAATAATCAGTAATTACCAACAACCTAGCACTATCCAATTTGATGCAGGTAATAGTGGATGAACAACAATGACAACTAATGGATTCACTAAACTAAATCTGATAACCAGCAATCTAAACAAACCAAATCATGATGAAAAACATGAGATTAAACAATATTAAGCTACACTAATTATTCCTACAATATTGAGCTAAAACTGATGATGAAACAGTACTTACAATAGGTCCAGCCACAATGGCTTGTAACTGAAATCAACACAAGTAACCACTACCTAGAACTGATTAACAACCCAAAATAATTCTGATCTCAACCCATATCCAACTCAGAATCAATCCATATCAGCTTCCTGGATCAACTCAAATCCATAACCATACAGCAACTCAGAACCATTTAAATCAGATGTATAGATATTGATTTTTGTTTGACTGAAAGAGTTTTGAGAGTAGAATCTGAGTAAACACTTATGAAGCATTAATAAACAACTGGATTTCAAAACTTAAAACAGAGATTGAGAAATTAAGCTAAAAATTACTTTATTAATAAAATTGAGTACAAAGAAATTCAAGTGCAGAATTTAAATTCAAACATTAAAACAATTAAAAACTTAAAATAAGCTACTCAGAAAACTACTCCTAAACTACTCCTACTCTACTTTCTATCACTAAAAACTACTTAAAATTTTTGAATGAAGAGGTCCTATTTATAGCCGAGCTGAGAAGATTCCAGAAGAGAGCCTTGTGCTTCTTTGAGTGCTTTTATGTCCATTGGATCAATCCCACACATCATCCATTTATTTTGCACCTTTGGATTAATCTAACCACGTATGAGTAGCCAATCAGGATCAAGGGGGAGTTGTGGATTGCCAACCTGGCATTCCCCAAGTGTCAGCATGTCAGTATAAGTACAATCGTACCCTTTAATTGCTTTGATTTCTGTGAAATAGACTAGGGGCAATTTAGGGTTCTTGCCTGGGATTATCTGGGTTTGGTTTGGGTGAAATTTTTGGCGCGTGGATTTTTTTAATGTATTTCGTTTTCTTTTGACCGGGTTTTGTAGTTGACCGGGTTGAGGGTTTACGGGTTAACCGGGTCATGTTTAATAGACATGGGCTGGTTTTGGGCCAAGGTTTAATAAAAGATTGTCTTGGACTTAAATGGTAACCATGTAATACTTTTAAGGACCATATGTGTAAAATCTGATTTTCAAGGGACCAATCTTGTAGTTTCTGAAAAGTGAACCAAGGACTAGTCTTGACACTCTCCAATAAATCCAAGGACCAAATTTTCCAAATCTGAATCTTCAGGGACTAAAGCTGCCATTTTGAGAATTGATTGTCCAAACTTGCAAATTCCTTTCTCAGCCTCGGCTTTTAGCATTCTTCTTTCTCTCGTGCTCGGTTTTCTTCGGTTTTGGCTTTCTTTTGTCTGTTTTGTCATATCCGTACCTGCACATGCAAAAACTCAAGAAACACGCAAATGTTAGCAATAAACGGCTATTTCTTGGTTAATTTGGGTCAGTTTTGATAAACAAAAGATATGTGTTTAAGCACATATCATGCGCCCCCCACAATTCCCTTCGAAGCGACCTCACTTCTCTCTCACATAGGTGATTTCATCTTGAATCATTAAAAACATATGTTTTGTGATTTCATCTCGAATCATTATGCATTGTGATTTCGTCCTAAATCATTAAAGCCATATGTTTAACCTCTCATTAAAGTCCACATTGACGTGACGTCCCCCACATTTCTATGATTAGGTTGTCCTATTGAACCCAGATATTGGGATCTCTAGTCAACAGGGTTAGGTTTTCCTTCATAGAAACTCATTCCTTCAAGGGCTTTAGTCCCATTCCTTTAGACGACTTACTAACTAACTCTCTGCTTAAGCCTTTCGTAAGCGGATCCGCGATGTTATCCTTTGACATCACATAGTCAATTGAGATAACTCATGTTGAGAGTAGTTGTCGTATCGAATTATGTCGACGACGGATATGTCTGGACTTTCCATTATACATTATGCTATGAGCTCTGCCAATTGCTGATTGACTATCATAACCTATACTACTATATAAAACATTTGGGACATGGTATTAATAGAAGGCTTAAAAATTAAGATTCAACAAATTACTTATATTAGAACGATGTGTTTTACAAATTCTAATAAATCTATACATCAATGTAAACTTTGGCTATTAAATCAAACGTAGTAAACAGTTATGTGTTTTACTAGAAGCAAGAGTAACAACCCTGGAAATTTAATAGCCCATTTATACAGCCTAAATGAAACAGTTCTGTGTTTTACAAGCCTCCACCCATCCAGCTTTTCTCTCTATTAAAAAAGGGCTACAAATCAGGAATCAAATGAAACAGTTCTCTGTATTTACTCCCTCCACCCATCCAGCTTTTCTCTCTATTAAAAAGGGCTGCAAATCAGGAATTCCTCTTCTAAAATCATGCCTTACATAATGCAAAATCCTACCATATACTTAACAAAGTGCCACTATAAAAAGAAGGCACAAGATCATCGTTTAGGCACAATAACATATTAAAAACTCAACTTCTGTTTAATTATGGATACTCAAACTGAAATAACAATGGTCATGTCATCTTTGTCCCTTGTTGCCACTATTGAGGTTCGACATAAATCAAGCAGTAGTCCACCCCATGAGCTATCAGGCCTTTTGTCCTCTTTAACGCTTTCTCCACCCACTGATCTTGAACTTCATCAAATTCCAGCAGCCCTTGCACCTCTTCCAGCCCTTGAACTTCATCCATTTCCAGCTACCCCTGACCTCTTCCAGCCCTTGAACTTCATCCATTTCCAGCGCATCTCGCAGCCCATGCACCTCTTGCAGCCCCTCTTCCACTTTAGCTACAAATAAATCGAGCTCTTGAGGTAACAAACTTTTGCAAATCTTTATATTTCTTTAACAAACATTTAACATACATGCATGTTCAATATAACAACATTACTAATTATTAATTTTTAGTTGTTTTATATTTCAGGTTCATAAAAAACGTAAAAGGTTCATAAACTTGAGGCACTGGAAATGGGAAGAAGTCATTACCCTTGATGATGAGAAAGAAACCCCACCCGAGGCTTCCTCAACAAGGAGTGTGAAACGCAGAAGAACCAATCCTGTTTCAATCTTTGGCAATAATCGGGTTAATTGTTTCGGACATGACAACAGTGAAGAGGATGCATAGAGTTTCTTGCTTTATTTTTGTTTGAAATGTTATGCTCTTTAAAAAGATTAATAAAACTTGTTCGTTTCATTATAAATTCCATATTTTTTTCTATTTGGACTTTGAAACATACCTACGTACTGGTACGAGAAGTCTGGTTCAGGTACTGGAATATAAATGGCCAATTTTTGAGTTATGGTCCCGATCCAAACACTCCTAATCCTTCTCATAAGTCAAAACTAAGATCGAACAAGTAACTAGACATTCTGTCTTATAACAAAGACTATAGAATAATTACAACTAAGGGGCCGCTTGGTTCGTTTCAAGGAAAGGAAATGATAATGGGAATGGGAATATTATGGAATGCAATGAAGTATTATCATTGCATTAGGCATGCTTGGTGAAACATTAGGATACTAATAACATAGTATTAACTGACATTTAACATTTAAGATTTAAAACAATAAACTTCAAATTCATAATATATATTATAAACATTCACATATATCTATAAACCAAGTAGTTGAAATTTCCAATCACTTATCATAATTCCAGTTACTTATCATTGGTCTCGTTTAATTCCATTCACTTATCATAATTCCAGTCACTTATAATTCCAGTCACTTATCATAATTCCAGTCATAATTCCAATCACTTATCATAATTCATAATATATATTATAAACATTCAGAATCGTAATTCCAGTCACTTATCATTGGTCTCGTTTGATATTTCAAATGTTGCAGTATGAAAAAAGGGGAAAAAATATTACGTGAGAAATGGAGTAGTGGATAAAACTGTAAAAGGGAGGAAAGTGGGCACTAACTTTTCAAATGTTGCATATGAATGGACTTCAAACGACTTTCGACCCATTTGACCCTGGACAGTTTCCTTAGTACTTGACTTTTCTGCTTTACCCATTTGACCCATTATGAAAAAGTTGCAATTTGAATTGACTAAAATATAATTGCCACATCTATTATGAGTGTCACTTACCCTGCCATGATAAGCAAACTCCAATTGTTCAGAAACATCCTCACGAAGTGGAAGCCAATCAAGACTTCCCCATTAACGAGCAAACCAATGGCTTCTTAGAACACGACGATTGTCTCCATCCCAATAAACAAGGAAACAATGTCTCCTCACCAACTCTACCTACAATCAAAACAAAGTGAGGACCCCCAATATATTTACATAATTATCACAAGACTCAGGGGTGTTTGGTTCCAGGGTATGGGTTTGATAGTGTTGGAGTATGTTTAGTTGATGGAATGGGGTCTATGTACCCATTTCCGTCAACCAAGTTATCAAACCCATACCTATATTACACTACCTACAAGAATGACGCCTCTATTGTGAGAGAATCTCTAATACCAAAGGAAGAATAATCATTCTTCTCTACTGTTTCGGCACGTGGAACGGAAGCAGCTACCTCTGTAGATAACCGATGGAATCAATATGCAACGCACAAAAAAGTGTTATCAGTATTTGACTGATTTCAATATATTTTAAATGACAATGCATCACTATGTATGACATGCTTCTTCAATTAAGTGATTCATAACTACTTAAACTTATTCGTCCTTGCGCAAAAAGGACACCCACCTTAACATTAGAAATTTATGGAATTTCATTTTGTTTACGTGTATTTTGGTGGTCCAATATTAGCCTCGTAAATCATTTAAATTATAATGAAACCACTTAAATTTTTGTTTCATAATTTTTTACTAGGCTCATATTAACACATAACTCAACAGACTGATGGTCATAAATGTGCTGTAAGTATGCCATGCAGCCAGCCTTATCAGACAGTACATTTTAACACAGATATTATACCCTACAAAAATGAAACCAAGTTCACCAAAAAGACAGTTTGTGTGGAAATTTTGAATAGTAAATTTCAATTATCTTGTATTGTCAACAGTTTGTGTGGAAATTTTGAATGAATTTAAGAGATTTAAAGTATTTGGGATTTTGAATCATTTGCCCTTATGGTTATTTTTCTTTCATACAGTATCTCACACGTTGTATAATGACTTTAAGTTTCTACAATTTAATCATGTATAAAATAACATATTAACCACGTATAAAGGAAAGAAATAAACCTTGAGTATTTCCATAGCTGCCATATTGTATCTTAGCGTATTTACGTCATCGCCCCAATGTGAAAGCAGATGCTGAATCTGCATTAAAAAACAATGTTGACATTAAGTGTTGGTGTTGAATGTGTCACTATGGGGTGTATTTATTTCTAATGGGCCATACACTCAATACTAATAAAATTAACCTAAACCCACAAACAAGTATTAACAGTTGTAATGAATCATATAGCAGTTACAGTCTGGGTATCCTTTGTCGTTTGAAGTTGTACCAATTGAAAAATATGATGTTTTAATGTTTTCCAAATTCTGATAACTCAATGTGAAACGAAAAAGTACCGATCTTTTTTAAAAATTCGATAGGTTTAGTTGATAAAACTTATTATATGTCTTTTGTAACTAATTATGTCACCGGATCCAGAATTTGAATATCCAAACATTGAAGACTGATTATAGCAACTACAAGTTGCAATAATCATATCCAAACATCCCTATGATTTATGTTTGTTTTTTATTTAAAGTATTTTCTACAGAAAAATTCATCACCAAAAAATTTAAAAACATGTATTGTGTCTTCATAAAAGACACCCGCAACAATTTTTAGCAACAACCACCTACCTCTGCT
The DNA here is from genome assembly GCA_910596185.1 of Chrysanthemum makinoi. NCBI lineage: Eukaryota > Viridiplantae > Streptophyta > Magnoliopsida > Asterales > Asteraceae > Chrysanthemum > Chrysanthemum makinoi. Next base: position 109,320,309 of record OU343219.1, read on the forward strand.
CATTTGACTAAAGGCAACAACTATCAGAGTCCCAACGGCCAAAAACCAAAACTTCTTTGAATCAACCATCTTGTAATCCAAAAAATGAGCTACCACGAACTTCTTTGTACCAGCATCCTCAATTTTGTACTTGCGTTCCAATGACTCCCATAATTCTTTGTTAGTCTTGGTCTTGCAGTACACGTTGTACAAAGAGTCCACCAAACCATTCAGAACATAGTTGTGACACAAAAGTCTGACTGTTTCCATGCTTCCAAGGCTTGAACAGCCTGTTGATTAGAGGATTGACCTTCTGCAGGAGGTTCCACGTTAGGTTGGTTCTCTTTTAAGAATCGCGCAAGGTTCAAAGTAGTGAGATAGAAGAACATCTTCTGTTGCCACCTCTTAAAATTCTGCCCATTGAATTTCTCTGGTTTCTCTGCATGATTAGCAACTGTGTTAGTAATCGGCGCACCAGTTACGTTCACAGGAGTAATAACAGGAGGGGTAGTGGTGTTTGTCATCCTGAAAGATCAAACACAAACAGTTAAAAAAAACTGTTGTAAATCGGTATCTACTTGTACCGGATCTGATTCAACAAAACTCTGGATCGAGTAAATCAGTTTACTAGAAACTCAATCTTGGTTTCGATATAGACTGATACGAACAACTGCTTAAAAAAACATTATAGATCTGTAATCCAAATCTGTATGTTTAAATCTATTTAATTTAAACTGATTTCCATAGAAACTCAACTAGGTTTCGACAGAAAACAATTTATAAAATTCTGTTAATAATTAATCCAATTTTAACAAAGTGTTTAAATACGGTTAAACCGAATATGTTTTAAGAAATATACGACAGTAAATAAAATAACAGACAGAATGGGTAGAAGCAGAAGACAGACTCTATAACAATATATAAAAGAAAGCAGTAAAAGGTCATGGAACGAGGCTCGTGTTTAACACGATTCTATTAAAACAATTGCTAGAAATCGTTTGCAGTGGAGCTGCGTTTTCTGTATCAAAACCGAATGAGAGGTGTTTAATTTATAGGCTAAACCTATCTTGGTCACCAAGAAAAGATATCTAACAAAATATACACAATATGTATGCAAATCTGTTAAATATTAAACACGATTTCAATATCTTCCATTTATTTAAACCGATTCTGTCTAACTTGTTTACAAAGTTCAAATCAGTTCCAAAAATAAATGGACACAAAATCTGGAAATATATTAAAACCTGACAAAGAAATCTGCACCAAAAAGATACGCATGTATGTGAAGTTTTGGAGCTGCATTCGTGTCCGCAGGTCGTGCGGACTCGCATGAGTTCAGAAGCTTCGAACCCATTTTGGCCCAGAAATCGTGAAATCTGCACCCCCCCTAACGTAGGTGTTGGAGTAAAACCAACAAATCAATTTGAAGGTTTATATCAAGATTCATATATAAACAAGCTTTCATTTCTTGTTTAGGACGATGTGAGATACTTCCACTTTTCCAATTTTTGTGTTCCAAGTGCCTCACTTTGAGACACGATAACTCATTCATATCAACTCCATTTTTGACACTCTTTAGCTTGTTGCGAAGCTCTCATCAAGGAGAACGCAAAGCTAACAAGAAATATAAATATATATAACATATACATATATTAAATAGTGTCTAAAATTTTTAAAAACTCATTTTGCAAAACCAATTTTCCAACAATTAGTGTCCTAAACTTTACCTTCCAGCAAACAAAAGTTCATTTGACTCTGAGTAATATTATACAAGTTTAAGTGTATACAGACACTATATACATTGAGAAGATTGGGTACCTTGACATAAACATTTGAACGCACTGCCGAATGCCCGGATTTTATGATTTTCACAAAATAGATATTAAATGATCCAGTAAAGGCAGTTGCATACACTTTAATTCAAGTTTTGTAACATGGTATTATTAAGTTGATTATACATAGTAAAACATCTTTCAGGACAGTTAAACCATGATTAATCATTACTAGCAGGGTACCCGCGCAATGCGGCAGCGGGTACCCTGTGACTAAATTTTTCGACGAACAAATGTTATTTTGTTTTAGACTGCTGGATCTCAGATTTATTATTTGGAAGCATAATTAGATTGTACATTGTTGTTAAATACCTGTATATATTAGTGAATGGGTGTTTTTAATAGTGTATTAATTGTATGTGTTGAATAGTGTCTTTTTAGTTTTATTTGTGCTTTAAATACTTGTAAATTATGTTTATTTACTTGCAATTGCTTAAAGATATATTTTTAGTTTATTCATTTGTGGAAGCTTAATTATATTGTACTTTGTGGTTAAAAAATTGTTTTTTGAATGAATATGTGTTTTTAATAGTGTATTAATTGTATTAAACGAGTAGTGTGTTTTTAGTTTTACTTATGCTTTAGATACTTATAAATAATGCTTATAAGATAATATTTGCTTAAAATTCAATTTATGATGGTCTTAAAATAATAAATAGGAGGGAAATGTCTTCCTCCATTATAAGTAACTAGTAGGGTACCCGCGCGATGCAGCAACGGGTACCCAGTGACTGAATTTTCTGGAAATGAGATGTTATGTGGCCATATTTTTTTTAAAAATTAATTTACAAATAATAATAACTGAGATCTTGTTTAGTTTCTTTTTCATTTTCGAGTCTAGGTAGATCTTTGTACTATGAGTTGGGGAGTGACCAGTGTGTAGCCTAACAAACAAAACAATTTCTTACAAAGTTAAAAATGTTTTTTAATAATTTAACGGTTTACTTTTTTGTTTTTTAGTCGAGTGAGTTATCGGTCGACCATCATGAGGCAATGGCGATGACTCTGTCGGTGCAGCGGCGACCGAACCGGTCGATCGACCACTGCGGGCAGCCTCATAGCTTTATTTGTAAGTGCTTGGCTTAGTAGCTTGATTAGATTGTACATTATGGTTAATTAGTTGTGTATTTTGGTGAAAGAGTGAATTAAATAGTGTATTAATTGTATGAGTCGAGGGTGCGTTTGGTTTGTTGTTATTAATCACAATGGGTATAGGTGTTGGTATAAGGTGTAATGATAATGGAGGGTGATAAGAATTTAAAGCGTACACTTTTAAGGGGTCATTTAAGCCCTTAATTGCCCACTTTTATATCCGTTACTGCTTAATTTCGTTCATTTTCACTTTTTTGGTCTCTTGGAAGGAAAATGTTGGAATGATGCATATTTGGACGAAAAGGAGTGAATATATGAAGAAAATGGCTAAGTCAAGATTGAAGCCACTCAAGCTGCTGAAACTGAAGCTGACGGCATTCCAACTAAAGGGCGACGCCGTCCTTTTATACGAATAAAAATCTCAGACGGCTCAGTAGAATTTTGCTAAAATACACCTGACGGCGTAGGCTTTGAAGAGAAAGGGCGTCACTAAGACTTTTCATCTCAGATGGCCCAGATCCAGAATCAGACGACGTCCTTGCTGAAGCCCGACGGCGTCACATCTACAACGTGACGCCGTCCCAACGATTACTTGGCCAAGACGAAAACCCTAATGACGGCTATCTGACGGCGTCCCATCTATAAGCCGACGTCGTCGCAAGTGTAAAATTATACATAGAAATCGAATTTTCAGAATTTTGGGAGGTAGACTTGTGGAGTAAAAACCCTAAATGTTTGTAGTCCGACTTTGACATTATCTTAGGGTTCCCAAACCATATTTTACATCAAGATAACTGTTTTTCTTCTATAATTTCATTATGTCTTCCATTGAATGTGTGTATGTTTGCTTGTTTAACATGTCCGGCTAAATTTCTTGTGTGTTTGCTTAGATCTACGAAACCTAGTTATTAATTATTGATTGGTTGTCTCTTATCTTAATTGTAATTAGCTTAAGAGTGCAATTAGGCTATCGTTGTGTTTAAATGATTGAGTAATCTTTGTGAACCTTCGTTTATGAATCACTTAGCGGATTTCGTAGTCTAAACATCCAAAGATAACCTTAAAGTTACTTTATGAATCATCTAGCGGATTTCGTAGGCAATAACCTTAAGGTAGTCTCAAAGAGTTAGGGAAAAAGGCACACCCTACGACCTTAGAAAATACAACGCGTTAAGAATAAGGACGTGACAATTCAACCACCAATAAAAAATAAATAGGGAGTAATAGTATCTAGGTAAGCACATTTTTAATCATCATACGAGCACACATCAAAAAGACATAGACTACCCGTAGTATTAGATAATTAGAATAATAAAGTAATCGATAGAAGTACCACCCCCCAAATCCAAGCCCCGAGATTTTACCCTTAGCTTAATAAAAAATATAAAAAGATAAAAAAAGATACTTCCTCAACCTCAACCTTAGCGTAGTACACTTCTTACTAACATTCCTATTCCCCTAGAGAACGATATCAATCCCCTAGGCTTACCCAATACTACACTACAACGATTATGTTCACTGCCTAGAGTGTTGAAAAACTTGCTCGACGAAAAGGAAGTTCATTTGACCCCGAACGCGCTTTGTACGCGCATCAGAGGGTATGATGAAATCACCCACTCACATAAGATATAAGGAAACCTTCACATTTGGGTATCCTCAATCCATTGTGGTGGGCCCCATAACCAACAAAACAACATTAATGACTTTCAAAGTCATAGACTTATACTCATACACCTTAACCAAACGGGCCCTGAATAATGTTTATTTAGTTTTATTTGTGCTTCAAATAGTTGTACCTTATACTTTATTATTTGTATTTGCTTAAAAATCTATATTCAAAAGCCTTAAAAATTTAATAAAAAAGAATGTACAACATACATTATAAGATAGTATAAATATAAATTATCTTTCAATGAAAATGCATTTCATCAACATTCGCCTTGTCATTTATTTGGATTCATTTGTTGACGTAATTAAGAATAAATTTGGTCAATAAAGACGTTATATTCATAAGAAAAAGCAATATGAATAAGGACGATATATAAATAAAATAGAGTTATGAGTATTGGTAAAGAAGCCTTTTACAATATTCTTTTACTAATCTTTTACGCATAATAATATTATATATATATTTTTTCACACATTAACACTCTCTATTCAAGCCGTCAATTCTGACACTTGTTAAGATCATGTGACTAGAAAAATAAGTAAGAATAATTTGCAGAAGAATATAGCATTTTGTTATAGTTATTAGTTACTTCAATTTAAATAATGACATTAAATTAAGCTAAACACATGCATTATAATTCTTCTATCGCTATATATATAGTCAAAGCATCAAAATACAATCACACACTCTAAAAAATCACCGGAGAATCTTTATGTAATAAATGGAAATAGTTACTAGTGCTTTTGATGGTAGCTTGAAGAGAACATGGAGGCGGAGGAGGTACAGGCGGTTCAGCAACAGTAAAAAAAAAGGTGTCGCGACGGTTATGTTAGGAGGGAGAAGTCGTCGGTTTTGGAGGATTAAAGCCATCCCACGGTTACGATTGAAGACACTTTCACCCTTTAGGCTCTTGATAAATGTAAAGAATGTTTATGTTAAGATGATGCTTAGATTGGCTGGAAGTGATTATTTTTTCGGATCAAAGAGTGGTCCAAAGGCACTTCACAGTTATTCGACTCAAGAATTTCACAACAGATTGATGTATGAGATATCGAAGAACTTGTTTGCTTCCCGTGAATTGGCAAGCGTGTAAAACAACAAAATTTACTATGAGTGATATTTTTTTTCCTTTCTATTATCTTTATGTGTGATCTTAAGGATGTTCTTACTTCACATTATTATATCTACTTAATTTATGTCTTTCAAGTATGGGCGTAAACGAGCTGATCCGTTGACTCAATATAGTGGCAAGCTTGAGGCCAACTCGACTACAAAACTCGAGTTCGATCAAACCTATATATTCAAGCTTAAACTTGGGCTACTAAACCAAATCGAAGTTTCTAGCTAGCTGGGATTAATAACTCCTCACTCAGTAGATAAAAGTAAGAATATAGTCAAAACTAGTTTTTTTTTTTCCTTAACGGCGGTGTAATATCACTGACGAAATACTAAAGGTTTATTGGATTCTATAACATCACTCCAAGATGAATCTTTCAAACCCGGTCGAATCTAAAGTTTACTCGATTTTATAATGTCCAGTACCCAAGCTCAACTCGAAAGAAAGTCTCCTCGAGTAGTTGAAGCTCTAACTCAACTCGAGTCAAATAGAAGTCAATCTCTAGTAACTAGAGATTCATGTTGACTCAGTTACACCTCTACTTTCAAGTCTTATGTTTGATATTATTTTCTGGTCTCAGTTACAACAACAACAACAACAACAACAACAAACCCAATCCCGCCTAGGCAGGGTATGGGGGAGGTAAAATGTAGACAGATCATACCCCTACACCAGGGTAAACCCGTGTGTAGAGAGACTGCTTCCAACGAGACCTCCGACAAGTGCATGTGTGCTAGTGCGAAATGATAGATATAGCATACGACAAAAACAATAGGCAAAAACGTAGTAAAAAGAAAGCAAGCAAACAAGCAAACAGAGCGTACAGGAAAAAGAACCACCCACAAGCACACCGAAAATAAGCCAAAAGCAAAGCGCAACAGAAATAAAACCAAAAGCCCAAGCACTCCAAAAGCAGATCAACAAAAGGTGGCAACACAGAGCAAAACAAAGAAGCACACGAGGCATAAAGCTAAAGCAAAAAAACACGTAGCACCAAAACCAAACGCAGGGAGCAAGACAAAGCAGGCAAAACCTAAGGGAGCAACAACAAAGCAACGCAAACCATGCACGGGGCCTAAGACTACGGCAAAGCAAAAGAGAGGCCACAAAACACAACACGCAAGGAGGCAAAAGGGGACACCTAAAAGCAAGCACCTAGCACCAGTACCCGCAAATCAGTCAAGCACCTAGCACCACTACCCGCAAATCCTAATTCTATCCCTCCACCTCTTCCTATCTGAGGTCATGTCCTCGGTCAAACTAAGCTCCGTCATGTCAAGCTTAAGTCTATCATCCCACCTGATATTGGGTCTGCCTCTCCTTCTCACGCCATCTACATCAAGCGCTTCGACCCTCTAACTGGCGCTGTGGGCCTCCTCGACATGTCCGAACCACCTCAACCTTCCTTCTCTCATTTTCGAAACAATATTCCCGACCTCAAGTTTTGCTCTGAAAACTCCGTTCGGGATCATGTCCAGCAAGGTTTTACCACAAGTCCATCTTAGCATCCTCAGTTCTGCTACCTCTACCCTGTTAGCATGTGCCTTTAATATGGGCCAACATTCAGAGCCGTACAAGATAGCGGTCTAATCGCCACCTTATAGAATTTTCCCTTTAACTTAAATGGGATGTTTCTGGTCTCAGTTAGTTCAGATTATATATAGCTCATATAAACAAAATTAAACATGAAGTGATATTGACAACTATAACAACGGGGATGCATGTATTTTTTATATAATAAGAAAATTCACTTTTGCCCATTCGAAGAACGAAAGATTTTACTCTGCCGCAATACAGGGACAAAATATATTCGTTATAAAAATTAGGTATTTGGTCGAAGAATAGCAATTTTTTTTTTTTAAATGTACCAAAGTAAAATTTTTTTAAGTTGTAAAAATGTAATGAATTTTCATAAGTGTTTTAATTTAATACGTGATAATGACGTGTCATATTTGAATGTCTGACACGTGACACCATTTATAACGTGACACGTCATTATCACGTATCAAATTTGAACACTTATGAAAGTTCGTTACATCTCTGCAATTTAAAAAAAATTCACGTACTAAATCGATACATTTGAAAAAATAAATCGCTATTTTTCGACCAAATCCCTAAACATTAAATAAAATATTGGTATGAATAAATCTAAAGGTGTTATGAAAGGACCAGTCCACTTTTGTAAGTAGGGAATGGATTCTACACGTCCAAGAAGGGAAAGTTTCTTATTCTACCACTAAGGCTCCAATGAGAGGAGCAAACAATTCCATATATGTCCGTTATCCCACTATTGACCGTTATTAGATCCTTCTATTTTTATGGCCGTGACTTTTAATATTCCCTCTTCGCATAGCTACTATGCATCCCCAAAATTGTAATAATCACCGAAAGTAATATTTGTACATTTAGCTTCTACAATAACACAAATTTCTTGAATTTATATCACGTATGAAATTAAGTTCACAATATTTTAAAATTATCCCTATACATTGCATGCCAAGATTAACTTCAGACTTCAAAAGGAATCTAATCATCTACACTTTCCGTTTTTTTAAAACATTTTGCAGTCTTTTCTGGGGCCATATTCCTTGAATAATTATCTTGAAAGACAAATGATATGATATTAAGAGAGTGAAGAGATGGGGTATTGACCAGTGGAACATAGATGAGATTGGAATATTATCAACACGATGATAAGGTTTATGTGATTAGGGTTTTTTGCTTTTGCAAAATACTTCTTTACCCACTTGTGTTGTGTCAATTGGTTCTTGTATCGACAATGATGATCATAGAGGCTTATCTAGAATGACCTTTTATCATGAAACTATTTAAATCATAAAAGAGACTAACTCTATAATCCATAATGGCTCTATATATATAGGGTAATCTCTCATATAATCTCGTTTGTGTCCATTTAGATTACAACAAAGTAGCAATAGCACGAGCAAGTACCATTAACCTTCCATTTTGTGTAGATACTTTCACACAATTATACTTTTTCTAAGTAACAATTGAACACTTTAAAAAGACGTTATAAAAGAGAATATTTGCTAACAGAAATATATAAGACACCGATCTTACTTGTCATTTTTATGTTATGAAAATGAATGAACGTACTGGAATTGGATCGTCATTCTAAAAAACAAGAAGTATATTCATTAAAAGAAACTACAGATATAATGCCACAGCTGTCTAAACGAATATGTATAATCGATGATCATATTCCCTGAGTTAGTGGATATAGGTCCAAACAGATCTTAATATTGCTGTGATTCTGTATTTTCTTCTTACCGAACACTATTCTTAAGGATATTGGCAATATCTCTCAAATGTGAGATCAACACGTACATGCTATTATTACGTCACAAAAAGTGTAACTTTGAGGAAAAACATTCCCTAACCACTACCCATAGCTAGCTCACATTAGAGCTAAAACTTTCTTATCCTACATACAAAGAGGGATGTTTTCTCTATAAATAGAGGAACCATATGATCTTCCTATTCATTATAAGGAGAATTCACCTATTATTTCCTTCCTGGTCAGCTCTCTCTCTCTCTTTAGCTAGTTGTGGGTGGGAGGGAGGCAAGGACTGTGATGGGCTGTGGCAGAACAGAAAGGGTAATATGTATCTCACTTGTTTGTGTTATATTGCCATGTCTTCCATATTTTTTGGTATTTTGTAAATATGTTAGACCCTCTACGTCTCTCATACATGTGTACGCTTAAAGTGTACACATTTACACGTTTGATTGTACGATATGATTAGGAAGCGTATCCAAGGTATTACCACTCAGAATTGCTCAAATTAAATCCTTCAAGCAGAATACTTACACACACATCATTGGGTTTGTTATATTGTAAATTAACTTTCAACTTTAAATAATCTATAGCTTTTGACACATTAAGCTCATCATGAAGAACATACGTAAATTGTATATTTATCAGTAGGCAGTTAAATCTGATTGATCTAGATCTGCCAAATTAGTACACATTGGATATGTTTTTGCCATCGTTACTATGTCATTGATTAAGAGAAGAAGAGAATGACGGATGTTGACAGAAGATAGAGAGCACAGAGAAGAATGAATTGCATCATCAATATTGCATTTCACTCCTTTGTGCTCTCTATGCTTCTGTCATTACCTTTAATTTCCTCCTTTCTTAATCACAGTATAAATTACAATTGAAGATCATATACAAACTCGAATTAATGTAATACTTTTTTAAATAATCTGGTTTTCTAAATTTCTCATCTTTATGTGGCTCTTGCTTATCTTTTTCAAGCATATGTACATGTAAATAATAATATACTTAGAAAATTTGTTATTTTCATCTTTTGGACTTATATTATTGACTTGTGTATTCGTACATCCTAGAGCTATACATTAGTTCGAAAAATAAATGATGATTGATTCTTGTCTTTTTTTCTTTTTTTTTTTCTTTTTTCTTTTTTTATAACAGCAAAATTTTATTAAAAACTCAAGCAAGAAGCTCGAGATGGGTATTTTTACAAGATGTTTTTATATGCCAAGAGAGGATCATAGAATTCATACATTCCAATCTAAGTTAAATTTCTTGTTTCTATACATATTCCACGAGAAAGAAAGGGTTTTGATTTCTTCTTCAAGGTTGTCTTTCCTTGGAGGTTTCAAGTAAAAAATGCTTGTATTCCTGAAGCGCCAAATAGTCCAGTTGGTGATAAGAACCACCACATCAAAGATAGGTTTTACCTTGGTTGGAAGATATAGCAAATCAGCCCATGTGACTGTTCCTAAAAGGTCTTTAAGGTAGTCGTTTAACCCCCACCACTTTATGATCAACTTCCAAAGGTGTTGTGCGATGTCGCAGTCGAGAAAAAGATGGTGGCCAGTCTCTAGAGCTTCATTGCAAACTGGACAGAAAATGGAATCAAGGTCTATTCCGCGTATATCCAAATTGTGACGAGTTGGAAGGCTATTGATGATCAATCTCCAAGCAAATATGTTGATTTTAATTGGAGTGTTTTTGTTCCATCTTACCTTGATTCCACTTGTATCAAAAATCTGATTGTGGATGATGATTGATTCTTGTCTGAATCAAAATTCCAAAGTGCTGGCTTATGATATTAAGGTTATGGTCATACTAGACATAAGTAGTTTATTTAATAGTTTTTCATAAGATTGATTTGTTTTTCTTATGAATGGTTTGATTTGACGTACAAATGATGCGTGGTATTTCACATATGAATTGGGCTGAGACGTGTGATATTCACTCACATCCTAATAAATTTTCATTTGGATTTTTATCTTTTAATCATTTGCTACTAACATAAAAATTGCAAATGTTATTTCGATTAACTAATTAATTTTTTTAATATGTTACAATATCGCTTAACACCCTCTGGAAATATAGTAAAAACACCGTTCGTCCCAAAACTTGTAACAAAAATAAATGTGTCGTCTCAAATTCAAAATAAATCTGCCATCCTTCCTATTAACTCCATTTTGCATCCGCAATAGTCCTTTTGACTAATAGCTGTTAGTCAATGGCTGTTACAACTTCACGTGCTTCCTAGATGGAAAATATAGGAGAAAAATGTCGTGTTTCCTAATTTTGCTTCCTAGATTACAATATGTTAGGAATTAGAAATTCCAGGTATAAAAGAGTCGGTCACCTCAAGTATATATATTCGTTAGAAAGCTCGTAGTCGTAGTTATTTTATGTTAAGTAATATTTAGTTAAGTAACACCGTGGAGGACGGACGGGTCTTTACCCACTGTATGCCTGATCCACAGCCCGTTGTGTGGCGTTTTATTGTAAGACTATAAATACTCTCTACCTTTCAAGGTAGAGAGTTGGAGCTCATAATAAGATTTTTCTTTCTCTCACTAAGTTCCCTAAACCTCTAACTTTCTCTCTCTAATCTTCTTGTACGCCACTTGTGGTTATGGTTTAGTGTGTATCTGAAATCCAATATATTACAATTGGTATCAAGAGCCATGGTTAGATCATCTCTTACATATCTTTGGATTTCTAGTGGTTTTTAGGAGGTTTTTGAGTTTGAAAAAGTTTAGTGGTTTTTGCATCATTTGGTTGATTTCTAGTGTCAAAGTTTGGATTTTGATTGTATTTTTGTGTTTAGAATCATCACAAGTGTTTAGGTTTTGATTTAGAAGGCTTGAATCATCGTGGTTGGAGTGTTTTTGGATTGAAAAGTGGTGTTTATGTGTTTTTTCATGCTAGCGACTTGAGCCACGGAAAAGTTTTCTTGGTAGCGACTTGCTTTGCAATTTGGTAGCGAGTTGTTGTTAAAGGAATTAGCGAGTTGGGTTAGCGACCTGTCTATTGAGACAAGCCGACAAAAAGTACACGTAGTGGATTCTCCACTACACGTAGCGACTTGGTGTAAGTTAGCGACTTGTACTTTATATTGTTAGCGACTTGGTGTTAGCGAGTTGGTACCTAGCGAGTTGCTATTTAGCGACTTGACAAATCAGCGACTTGGTGCTAAGCTTAATTGTCACAAAATTTTGCTAGCGACTTGGATTGTAGCGAGTTGTTATATAGCGACTTGGGATTATAGCGACTTGGCACTTAGCGACTTGGTTCAAAGTTTCCTAGCCACTTGGGACTATAGCGACTTGGCACTTAGCGACTTGGTTCAAAGTTTCCTAGCGACTTGAGTGATATCCTTTGAATACGGTTTTCTCTTGATTTAGTAAAATCCCGTGAAAGAATCTATTTCCCGGTTTAATCATAGAGTTATAAAATCCCGTTTAATCAGTCATCATGTCTACCAACGTTCCTACAATCATCTCCATTATTGTTAGGATGTTCAAGCAGGTGGTTCGAATACTTGTCCACCTATGCTTGAGGCTGAACCGACTACGACTCTTTGGCTCAAAGAATCAGATTGTACTGTCTTGGAAAGGAAAATGGGGTCAACATTCTCAAATTGATTGATGAAGGACCGTATCGGGTTGAGACTACTAGAGACATAATTGATACAGCTGAAGATGGTACATTGATTTACGGAATGGACAGACCAAAGATGTATGATGAGCTCAATGATAAGAAGAAGAAGAGATTCGATGCGATATCGGGGCCTCTAACATCATATTGAAAGGTTTTCCAAAAGACATATACAAGCTTATCAACCACAACACTGAAGCAAAATTTGGCAGTATGGGATAATGTTAAGATGCTTCTCTCGTGTTCGAATTAACTATGGAAGGCAGAGAATCTCAACTCTATGATGAATTTGAGCACTTCAAGATGAAACCAGATGAGAGTGTCTATGAGTATTACGTGAGATTCCACAAACTCGTTAATGACATGAGGAACATCAAAATGACCATGCCTAACATTCAGCTGAACTCAAAATTTGTAAACAACATGAATCCCGAATGGCACAAGTTTGTCACTTCTGTGAAGCTCACTAAAGGATTGAAGAATACAAACTATGAGCAGCTCTATGCCTTCCTTCTTCAAAATGAGAGACATGCCATGTTTGAAAAGAGGATTCTTGAACAATTCAAAACAAATCCAAGAGAGACAAGCTCATCAAATGATTCAACTGCCTTCTACTCAAACATTGGGGTTACCACTAAAGCTTCACAAGTTATACCCATGGGTGATGGAACTCACAAACTCATTCCCGATCTAATGTTCAAACAAGCCGATGCTTTGATGCATCCGTAGGAAACTTCATTAGTCAACTAGCTCTCATGATCAGTCAAAACATGAACACTCTCCCACACACAACAACAACCTCGAACATCGTCCAATCCACACAATCAAGCTACTGTCAGAGATGGGAAGGTTATGGTGCAACCAGTCCAAGAAAGGCGATCGATCGAGAGATGGGTGGAGGCTATGGAGGAAATCGAATCGGGAAGGAATGGAAATCAGGGACAAGTCAAGACACCAATGTTACAACTGTGTGGTGAGGGACACATTGCAAGGAATTGCACATCTCCAAAACGTCCTCAGAATGCTGAATACTTCAGGGATAAGATGTTGCTTGTTCAAGCCCAGGATAATGGTGTAGCTTTGAATGAAGAAGAATTGTTATTTCTTGCTGAGGGAAATGCTAAGACGTATGATGCAGATGTGGATGAGCAGCCTATTCAGGAGATAGGTCACAATCATCAGAATGCTTTTCAAGTAGCTGACTGTGATGCATACGACTCTGATGTTGATGATGGACCTACTACTCAAACAATTTTCATGGCTAGCATTTCTCCAATGGTCTCTCCTAAGGTCTCATCTTCACCACAAGCTGGTCCATCCAAAGACAAACTCATTTCTAAGTTACTAAAACTATACGATGATGCTGATATGCAAAAGATGCATGAAAAAGTACAATCAACTGAAACTATTGAGTCAAATATTGAAGATATGGGTAATATCAATGTTGTCCCATATGATCAATATGTGAAACAAAGTGAAAGTGAAGTTGTACCAAGTGATGCATCTTCTGCAGTCAACGATGACTATGTTTTTGATGAATACACCGCATGTGCCTCTGATGATTCTGTTATCTCTGAATTGAATGCCTATAAAGAACGTGTTGCTATTTATGAACAACGTGCTAAATTTGAGTTGACCTCCCGTGAGCAGGAAATGGATGACCAAATGTGTACAACTATTAGAAAAAGTAGGTTTAGAGAAGAAGTATTAAAACAAGAGTTAAACTCCTTACAAGAAAAGCTTTCTAAAACTGCTAAGCAAAAACAAGAACTTCAAGAAAATGTTAAAATGCTTAAGCAAGAATTTAGCGCTAAGGAATCAAAACTTTTGAATGATTTTTCTAATCTAAAACCCTTGAAAAACAAGCTTGAAAATAAGTTGTACATACAAGGAAATACCATTCAGACTGCTCACATGATCACTAAGCATAGAGTTTTAAGTGATAAGCATAGTATTCCCCTTGTTGAGGAACCAAATCCGAAGTTGTTAAAAAGCTAGAGTGCTCACAAGGTTATTTATGATGGCAATGAAATTCTTAAGCCTAGACAAACCTAGTTCTTGCGCTGAGTGCATTGTGGAAGATAAGAAATCAGATGAAGTCACTAGGGAAAAGATGAACAAGAAACTAGATGATCCTAAATGTAAAGAGAAGAAAATAAATATCACACCCCATGATTACAAGAAGGAGAATTGGATTTCCTTGAACAAGTTTAAGCCTCAGACATTGTTAACACCCGAACAAGTGTTCTGGAAAAAGGATTTAGATAAGCAAAAGCAGAGAATCTTGTTGTAACAAACCCCCCCTTTAGGAAAATGCCATCAGCTAACGTGTATCCTCCCAATAAACCAATGCATTTAGTTCCTAGGACTATTGCCACTAAAAGCAAGACCTTAATCAGCCAATATGTTATTCTTCAACTATTTGTCGATTTTGAGAAAACTTGTAAGAAAAGGATCACACCTACTAGGATAACTGAAGGGGAAAGGGGTTTTGAACAAACAAAAGAATGCTATCTAACTGAGGTCATGCCTTTTTCAAATTAATAAAAGATCATTTTGAGAGTCTTAAAAAGGGATTAATTAGATATTAAAGAAAGTGAAAAGGAATTTGATGCAATGATAGTTGAGGTTAGTGACTATGAGCGAGCATTAAAATATAATGAGATTGAGAGGAAGAACTTGCATACCTTGAATGAGAATCTTATTTCTGAATGTATTGCTCAAGACGTGTTTTACACTACTACGAATTGCTCCATTAATGCTTCTCAATTTCATGAATTATCTCTGTTGCTCGAAAGTCTCTCATGATCGTGTCATTGAGCTTGAAATGATTAATTCGAAACTTAATGAGAAAATTGATCAGGATGATCACGATAATTTGGTAAAGCATCTTTCTAAACTAGAAGTTGAACATTTTGATTTACAACTAAAATATCAACATCTAAAAGAAAATGTTAAAACCTCAAATATCAAGACATCCTTGGATGCTCCTAAATTTGATGCAGCTTTTGAAATTAGCAAACGTGATGAACAGATTCGAGCTCATTGTAACACGATCAAAAAGTTGAAAGCCCAAATCTCTCAATTGAAGGGTGAAAAGAACAATGTGATTGGATCCCAAATGCCTCCTCCTTTAGATTCTCAAGATCTCAAACTTTTCATCTTTAAAACTTAGTTAATGCCTTACAAAAGGAAAACGAGAGTTTTCTAGAAGAAAATGAAAAAGTTAAACGACACTTTAAAGAGTTATATGATTCAATGAAAGTCACCCGTGACCAAAACAACGAAAAAATAACGTCTTTACAAAAGGAAATTGAGAATCTGAGAAGTCGGGGAAATGGGAAACTGCCACTTGTTTTTAATAAGAATGTTGTTTCAAAGTCACCCTTAGATTGCAAATACACGCTGACGCGGTTAAATATATTCCTCCTCATCTTAGGAATAATGAACCTGCTTTTCATGACTATTGTGCTCACCTTAAGGATAGTCTTGAATGTCTCCGTGAGATTGTTGAAGAGGACTTCATTAATAAACCTCTTGATAGAGAAATTAGGTTTGCTTGCCTCCAGGCCAAACGATCTCAAGAGCTGCTTGAATGTGTAATTGCAACATGTCCAAAATCCTTAGGTGAAAAAGGCAAAGCTGTGATGCCTTGTTCTATGCCTAGTGCCAAGCAGGAAATCCGTTCTATGCCCAGTCTTAAGAAAGTAAACACTAATGTGCCTTCTAGTAGTTCAGATCCTTGCACATCAAGTTCAGGAATGCAAAAATTAGATCAACCAACTAATGTTCCCATTCCCTCTACAGAGTAATCGGTGACATTAAAGCGAAGCGTCAAAGTCTCAAGACAACACAAGGAATGATAGGACCTTGCAAGCTAAGAATGTGCATTGAAAGAGAGTAGAAGACCAATCTAGGAACTTTAAGCTTGAGTTGAATAAAATGAATCGTGTTGATTCTAGTATTAGCCTTAGGCATCTTTGTAATTAATTCAATTCGATACTATTTGCAAAACTTGTAATGATGTCCGCTTGAATTCTCATGCTAATCATGAATGTGGTGTGAATGCTTTGTCTAATGCTGTTATCAAATGCCCAGCTTAAAATTGTTAACGCTAATAATCGTGCAAAAGAAGGCAAAAAGTAGGCAAAACGAAAGATTGTTAGAAAATCGTTGGGAAACCCATTGTGAAGAATGATGAGTGTCTAAATCTTTCATCATTTTTATCTTGATAAAATGCAAAAACATGCGAAAACACTTTCGAAACACATCAAAATAATAAAAATATCACAAACAAGTGTTTTATATGTTTTAAATGCAAAAAACATCAAAATCACGGTGAAAAAGCGTGTCAAGTTTGCATAATTGGCGGTTTTAGTCCCCGAGTTTCAAAGTTGTCAAAATCTGGTCCTTTGGTCATTCCAAAACTTATTAAAAGTCATTTAAGGTCCATAAGATTCAAAAGTTGTCAAAATAAACCCTTGAAGTTTAAAATCACAAATTGACAACTTTAGTCCTTTAACTTTGAAAATTGTCAAAATAGTCCTTGGTTAATTTAAAAAGTGAAAATTATCAAATTTTAACCTTGTACTATTAATAAATGACAAGAATGGTCATATGATAAACTTTTGGGAAATTACACTTTTAGTCCCTCAAAATTCAAAAATGACATAAAAGGTCCTTGGAATTATAAAAAAATGGAATTTTATGCAAATGGTCCTTGTACTATTCTTATATAGCAGGAGTTTAATCCTTGTAACTTTGGAGATTGTTAATTTCGGTCCTTGAAGTTTGGCGGTTACACTTTTGGTCCTTGTGCTTATTTTGAACCAAGCGGGACCCTATATATTATCTTAACTTGACTCAAGCCCAAATCCATCCCAATAACACTTAGGCCAACTTTTAAAATCAAAATAAACCCCTTCCACTTATAGCTTGTCTCCTACTTGTAATCCCAATACGGTGGTATTTACCACTTACCTTCCACCTCTTGACTCCACCCCTCACCTACCTTATCCCCGGTGGTTAACAACCCCTCCACTTGCAAACCAACCCACACCTCATTTAATGCTTCCCCACCATTTCACTTTCAGCAGCACACATACCTGTTTTTGGCTTTTCAACTCAACCTAGCTCTATCTACTTCTCATTTTGTCCCCTCCACCTCACTATACTCCAAACTTCTTTAATTGATCTCAAAGCTGCTCTAATCCACACAAGCTTTTGGCGCCAAAGCAGTTGACTAGGATGACTTTGACTCATCTATACTTGACTCTGAGAAAATATGATGGAAATGATGAGAGATGAGATGATGCTTTGTTGAATAAATAGAAGAAAAGCGAGAGAGGAGAAAAGTAGTAGTGTAGATTAGTTTAAAGTATATGGATTTTTTTTTATTAAGCTTCTTATTGTAATTTAAATCTTTCAAGTAAATTATTTAAGTTATCTAAGTGTATGTGAACCTTTTCCAAACATAAATTTCAGCTTTAATGCAAGTTTTGATTTTATGCTAAAATTTCAAATTTCAAAAGAATCTATATTTACATTGAATGTTGTTGCTCGATTGGTTGTTAAGTTCTCATAAGCTCGATAAGCTCTCCTATAGCTTATTAATTTTGCTTATATAAGTTTCTACTCGATTTTTACTTTTAAAAATTTCTCTTTCGGTCAACAAAATCAACTGTTAAGGCATATTTGAATTTGTTCATGATATTGGGTGAGCGGACGGTTTTGGATTATATCTTGGTTTAGAGCTTAAGGCCATAGGGTGTGATTCATCCTTTGGTTCCTTGTCTGGGCATGATCTCGGTTGTAAGCCATTTTCTAAAATTTTGCATACACTTTACTATTAGTAATTAAAACTTGGTATTATTATAGTTTAATCATGTTTAAAATGTCGAGTTAGTATAAGGTTTTAATTAGTTGTATGATCTTAATCCTTGGAATCCTTTGTTTTAGCTCATAAGCGCTTCATTAGGGTTGTTTGGATCTGTCAAGTTAAGCGTATTTATAAGGTAATTGAGTTGTTATTTGTTTGTTGTTTCATGTTTACTCTAGTTCAAATAACTTCGATCAGTAATAAAATGCCTTCCTTGTTTTAGTAAAAGTCAAAGTTAGTGTAAATCTTTCACCCATTAGCGAGTTCCTTGTTTTAGACTTTGGATTACAAGTATCATCATGAAAACTTGAAGTTGTTACCATAGCTTAATTTCATCTTATAACAGCTTTTAATAACATAATAAATCATTAGAATAGATCATAAGTTCACATAAGTCAAACTAGTTTATTTTTATAAAAAGTCAATTTCCTTTATGCAGTTTTTGAATAAAATTAATATTTTATTTGTGTGTTTATTATTAATAATTAGCTTAAACCCTTTTTGGAAATTAATATTTAACTGCTAAAGAAAATTAGAAAATAAAAACATAACCATTTAGCTTATAAAGTGCTTATAAGCAGCTTCTTTTTGAACCCATTTTCCCAAAAACATGCCACGTACTTTTGATGAACCTATCATTTTCTCAAGCTCAAATACGAGCTTGTTGTTTAACAAGCCTTTGATTATTGGTTCTTTGAGAAGCTCACCAACCCATCTTGACCCAAGCCAAATTATGAGCTGATAAGTTAATTAGTCAGTACTGAGTTTAGCTTATTTGGTAATTACATTGCTTAGCTTCCGAAAGTTGCATACTTTCAAAGCATTTTTATAATAAGTTCAAATCACCAAATCATAGCATCTTGTAATTTAGAGGTTAAAACCAGTTGTTTCTTGTTTCATTTTGACACTTTAAGCATTTCATATTACATGTATCTGCAAATTGGTAGCTTGTTTGTAGCTTGGCTTATTAAAGTGCTTATTCATAAGCGGTGATTACAAGCTAGGTCTCATTTTCTTACACGTAAGCCCATGTTTTTCTATTTTTCTTAGATTCAGTAGATTAAAATAGACTTTTTCTGAAATTTTCATAATTTTTCCATAGCTCATTTGCTATTTTTCTTAATTAAACAGTTTTAGGTAATTTTAATTAGCTTTTATCTAAATAAATCGAGAAAAGCTTAAAAAAAAATATGTTTTCAATTTTCCTAGATTAAGATAAATATAAAAAGCCTAAAAGTATTTTTCCATAATTTTCTTGGTTTTAATTAGTATTTTCTAGCATTTTAATTAGTTTTTAAATAGTATTAAATTAATAATAAATATATAAAAAGTCTAAAAAATATATTTTTAGTTTTAAAATAAGTTTTATCATATTTTAGATTTTCCTAAGTTATAATTTCATTTTTCTAGGTTAATTTTGTATTTTATTATATTTTAGTGCATTTTAAATACTAAATAAATAGTTTTTAATTAATAATAATTAAATAAATAGTTATAAAAATAATTTTCTTTTTCTAATAATTTTCTTTTATTATTAGGATTGTAAAAATATCATTTTCATATTTGTAGGCCTTTTATTTCTTTAAACTTCGTTTTATTTTATGCGTTTACGTAATTTTATTTAAGCGTCGCGTTTTAGGTTTTAAGCGTTCATCATTTTAAATATAGTGATAGCGTTTATTTAATAGATTTTAACTCTTTTATTTCTTTTAATTTGCATTTAAGTAAACTTAATTTGTAGATCTTTTCTTTAGGTAATTATCCATCCAAACCTTCTTGATCACTATCATAGTGATCATTCTATCATCTGAAGTGTTTATACACCAATTCATCCTCCAGTGGGACTTACGACGGGGAATACTTATATTCCTAGATCTTAAATTGCATTTGTGCTTAAAAGCATTTTAAGTTTATTCACGATTGACCATTCACAGAGTAAGCGAGGCTTGAGTGATAAAAACTTGACGGTTATTATGAATCAAATTACAAGCTGTACGTAGCATTTGTAAGCGTGTTTTAAGCATTTCCAGATCCATTCTTGCACATATACCACCTTTTTTGTAAACAATTTTTCAAAATCAAAAAGTTCATTAACACTTTTCCTAAAGTGTTAACAACTCCAAAAATATTTTCATTCTTTGTTTTATAGCATGTTTTCAAAAATACCAAATATTCCTCTTACCCTCTTTACCCTTTTGATTCTTAATTTCTTACCCTCTAGAACCATTTAATTCTTTCTATGTCTTATCCTCACCTCTTGGTTTGTCAATGGTGTGGTGGTCCTTATAATGGTGAAATTGCGATTGTAGCATGGTGGAATCGGGGAAGCGGGTGCAATACATAACGAATACTATTCTACCATAACCTGGCGATTATTCATCGACTACCACCTTTATGAGACTTCAGCAGGTTATCTTGTTGTGATGCTGTGATGGTTCACACTACGATTCGATTGTCAATCGGAAACAGCTTGTCTATGGCGAGGTTCACGATAACAATTATGACTACCACACATATGACTCACGGCCACATCAGTTTTAGCATTGTGAGTATTGTGAAGGTCCTCCTCTAGCTTTCGGATTGTCAAGCGGGGAATCCATTTCCTTGTAACAATTCACGACTCTTCATTATCAAGACCAACCTCACAATACCAAAAGATTCAAGCAACTCCTCATGAAACTCACGGCGGACCTTCTCTTGAAAGTCTTGAGTTATTAAAAGAACAGGGAAGGTGGCTATGTCACATAGAAATCCATGGAAGAATTGTTAGGTGAGCGAGTACGCTAAATTAGATTCAGTTGCCATTGAAAACAGCTGTTGGGAATCAATTAAACTACAAAAAGCATTATTCAAATCTAGCTCTAATTCATTTCATTTCGATGGCGATGATGATGAAGATACCCTTGATATTCTACAATTTATTCATCAAGTTCATCGGTTGAGATTCCATCCAGGTAAAATCTGAGGGAGAAAAGAATATATTTGAATCACTAGCGGTAGAAATAATGGAACTTGTAGAATCCATAACTGCTAGTCCTTACTCAACTCCCCGGTCTGTTGTTATCACACACGAGGTTCACACTTTCTCTCTGAACATGGGGGATGAGCTTGACCATTCTGAAAAGGAATGGGCAATTCATAAAGTCTAGTGTTGAGGACTTTGTCCCAATCCAGAGAGAGTCTGAGAATTCTTGATCATGTATGTGATATCCCTCCTCCTCTTGTCTTCCAAAGTAATCATGTTGAGATGTGCTCCATTCTAATGATGACGATTAGATTTATCTTGTGGAACATCGATTATATAAAGATTTACCTTGAGCTGAGTGACAGAAGAAGAGAATGATGAAGTTCGCGTACTTTGAAATCAAAGATGAAGCTCTAGTCTTACATTATTGAATGTTAATCTTCTCATTTTCTAGAATGAGGCTTTAATGAAAAGCCTACTTCATATCCTATCCCTTTGAGGATAGTAAACTTTTTGTTCAATGATTCTATTCTTTGATGCAAGCGTTCCATTTTGATCATATGGGAGAGAAGATTAGTGGTATTACCACTTCTCATTCTCATAATTCTCTCACCGATTATGAATCATTCACTTTTGAGGAGTTCCCGGTGAACTCGGTCAAATCAATCTGAATATGAATCATTCTCCTTTGAGGAGTTCTCTGTGAACTCACTTTCATATCTACTCCGTGGGAAGTAACTTCTACTTTGATCTAGGCACACAGGGATATGTCTAGACCAATTGAGCTTAAAAAGGTAAATTCATGCTATCATGAATTCCCCCGATATGATGATGAGTTAGTCAAGATTATTATCATGACTTTCTTTCTCTTCTTCACTATCAGTGGCTTCTCACATTCTTCACTCCTTAGGAATGAAAGATATTATCTTTGACAGCATTTTCATTTATCATTTTTGGTAGGTTCTATGTATATCTCGCCGATTGTGGAACTTTTCGCGTACTTCATGTTTTATACAAACATCTTGAATGAAGTCAGATGGAGATTGTCTTCCACTTACTTCCCCATGAAAAATTTAATTAGGAATTGAGTCGAGCTAGCGACTCGGTAATCAAAAACACTAGTTAAACATGGGTTTTCACCCTGTGTGTGTGTACCACCACAGTATTGGGGAGTTGCCCATTGTTGCATCTCGTATAAAAAATTGCATTTGTGTTTCCACACTTTGATATGAGGACAATATTCATTTCTAGAATGTGAAATCTGGCCGAATTTGATCATAAATGTCTTTTACAGATCCATTTTCCCCAAAAATGGCCAAATTTTAAAATTTTTTGTAGTGGAGGTACTATGTACTAAACTGACAAATGGTATCGATCGCCATGTCTAACTTACACATAAGGATTGGCTAATCGAGAACAAGCGGCTCTTGGTAAAGATTTCTCAAATCCGTTTATATGGCTTACAATTTGCCCAAAATTGTATGGTTCTCAACTCACCCATATCTAAAAGTGAAGAGTTGGCTAGCATGAGTTATGGCTTGTAGTAAGGCGATTGGAAAACCATAATTGGTAATGATACCAAAGATAATATTGATAATTTATCTAAGAGTTGGCTAGTCGGAAGCAAGCGGCTTACGGTAAGATTTCATCAAATCCGGATTCATGACTTATGATTTGCTCAAAATCATTTGGTTATCATTGTACCAAGGTTCCTTGGCCCCGAAACATTTGGCTACTCGGAAGTGATGGCTTTTGGTAAAGAGTTTTAAAATCCATTAAAAGATCTAAATCATTCTTGGACTAGCAATATGCTTGAGTAATGGGGATTGATGAGTGTCCAAATACTCATCATTTTTATCTTGTTAAAATGCCAAAACATAGAAACACTTCGAAACACATCAAAATGATAAAAATATCATGAACAGTGTTTTATATGTTTTAAATGCAAAAAACATCAAAATCACGGTGAAAAATGATATCAAGTTTGCATAATTTAAGCGATTTTAGTCCCCCGAGTTTCAAAAGTTGTCAAATCGGTCCACAGTCATTCCAAAACTTATAAAAGTCATTTAGGTCCATAAGATTCAAAAGTTGTCAAAATAAACCCTTTGAAGTTTAAAAATCACAAATTGACAACTTTAGTCCTTTAACTTTGAAAATTGTCAAAAATAGTCCTTGGTTAATTTAAAAAAGTGAAAATTATCAAATTTTAACCTTGTACTATTAATAAATGACAAGAATGGTCCTTATGATAAACTTTTGGGAAATTACACTTTTAGTCCTCAAATCCAAAAATGACATAAAAGGTCCTTGGAATTATAAAAATGGAATTTTATGCAAATGGTCTTGGACTATTCTTATATGGCGAGGTTTAATCCTTGTGTGAACTTTGGAAGATTGTTAGTTTCGGTCCTTGAAGTTTGGCGGTTACACTTTTGGTCCTTGTGCTTATTTACAACAAGCAGGACCTATAGTATCTTAACCTTGACGCTCGAGCCCAAATCCGGTCAAATAACACAACAGGCCCAACTTTTAAAAATCAAAATATAAACGCTACTGCTTGTAGCTTGTCTCCTACGCCCACAAAATCCCAATACCCGGTGGTATTTACCACTTGCCTTCCACACTCTTGACTCCACCTCACCTACCTTATCCCGGTAGTTAACAACCCCCTCCACCTGCAAACCAACCCAGCACCTCATTTAATGCTTCCCCACCATTTCACTTTCAGCGTAGCACCCTTTTATACCACGATTTTGCTTTTCAACTAAACCTAGCTCTATCTCTTCTCATTTTGTCCATCACCTCTACTATACTCCAAACTTCTTTAAATTGATCTCAAAAGCTGCTCACAATCCACTTTTATGACTTTTTGGCCAAAGCAGTTGAAGGCTAGGATGACTTTGACTCATCTACTTGACCGAGTATGATGGGAAATGATCAGAGATGAGAGATGATGCTTTTTGTTGAATAAATAGAAGAAAGAAGCAGAGGAGAAAGAGTAGTAGTGTAGATTAGTTTAAAGTATGTCGTTTTTTTTATTAAGCTTCTTATTGTAATTTAAATCTTTCAAGTAAATTATTTAAGTTATCTAAGTGTATGTGAACCTTTTCCAAACATAAATTTCAGCTTTAATGCAAGTTTTTGATTTATGCTAAATTTCAAATTTCAAAAAGAATCTCATGTTACATTGAATGTTGTTATCGATTAGTTGTTAAGTTCTCATAAGCTCGATAAACTCTCATAGCTTATTAATTGCTTATATAAGTTTACTTTCAGTTTTTACTTTTAAAATTCTCGATCAAAGCAAAATCAAATTTAGTAAGGCATCATTTGAATTTGTTTGTTCATGATATTGGGTGAAGCAGAAGTGGTTTTGGATTATATCTTGGTTTAGAGCTTCTTGGGAAGCCATAGGGTGGATTTGATCAACAGGTTACTTGTCACATTGCATGATCTCGATTTTGTAAGCCATTTTCTAAAATTTTGCATCTGCTACTATTAGTAATTAAAACTTGGTAATTATAGTTTAATCATGTTTTAAATACGGTTAGTATAAGGTTTTAATTGGATTTGTATGATCTTAATCCTTGGGATCCTTTGTTTAGCTCATAGCGCTTCATTAGGGTTGTTTGGATCATCCAAGTTAACTGTGTTATAAGGTAATTGAGTTGTTATTTGTTGTTGTTTCATGTTACTCTAGTTCAAAATAACTCAGTCAAGTAATAAAATGCCTTCCTTGTTTTAGTAAAAAGTCAAAGTTAGTGTAAATCTCACCATTGCAGTTCCTTTGTTTTTAGACTTTGGATTACAAAAATCATCACGATAGCTTGTAAAGTTGTTACCATAGCTTAATTTCATCTTATAACAGCTTTTAATAACATAATAAATCATTAGAATAGATCATAAGTTCACATAAGTCAAACTAGTTTATTTTTATAAAAGTGAATTTCCTTTATGCAGTTTTTGAAAAAATTAATATTTTATTTATGTGTTTTATTATTAATAATTAGCTTAAACCCTTTTTGAAATTAATATTTAACTTGCTAAAGAAATTAGAAAAATAAAAAGCTTATAACCATTTTAGCTTATAAAGTGCTTATAAGCTTAGCTTCTTTTTTGAACCCATTTTTCAAACATGCCACATTGCACCCGATTAACCTATCATTTTCTCAAGCTCATACAGAGCTTGTTGTTTAGCTTAAGCCTTTGATTATTGGTTCTTTGAGAAGCTCACCAACCCATCTTGTTAAGCCAAGTGCTTAATTTCAATTTGCAGCTTATTTGATAAGCCTGCATGTATATCGGTTGTCCCAAGATACTCGGTACAGCGAGTTTTCGATGGTTTTAGAGGGATTTGAAAAGCTTCTCACAAGCTCATTTTAGCTTATCACGGATCTCATCTTTGATTTCTAGGTAGCCAACCAGGTCTAGTACAGTTTAACTATTGCTTTAGTTTAGCTTATTTTGGTAGTAAATGTAGCTTCTGAAGTTGCATACTCAAAAGCCCCATTTTGCATAATAAGTTCAAATCACCAAATCATAGCATCTTGTAATTTAGAGGTTAAAACCAGTTGTTTCTTGTTTCATTTTGACACTTTAAGCATTTCATAACTACGTATCAAATTGGTAGCTTGTTGTAGCTTTTGGCTTAAAGCATTAAAGTGCTTATTCATAGCTTGAGTTACAACTACTTGATCTCATTTTGCTACACATAAGCCCATTTTTTTCTATTTTTCTTAGATTCAGTAGATTAAAATAGACTTTTCCTGAAATTTTCATAATTTTCCATAAGCATTTTGCTATTTTCTTAATTAAAAAGCTTGATTTTTAGGTAATCCTATTAGCTTTTAATACAAATAAATGAGGAAAAGCTTAAAAAATATGTTTCAATTTTTCCTAGATTAAGATAAATATAAAAACCTAAAAGTATTTTCATAATTTTCTTAGTTTAATTAGTATTTTCTAGCATTTTAATTAGTTTTAAATAGTATTAAATTAATAATAAATATATAAAAAGTCTAAAAAATATATTTTTAGTTTTTAAATTAGTTTTATCATATTTTAGATTTTTCTAAGTTTTAATTTCATTTTTCTAGGTTAATTATGTATTTTCTTGTATTTTAGTGCATTTTAAATACTTAATAAATAGTTTTTAATTAATAATAATTAAATAAATAGTTATAAAAATAATTTTCTTTTTCTAATAATTTTCTTTTATTATTAGGATTGTAAAAATATCATTTTCATATTTGTAGGCCTTTTATTTCTTTTAAATTTCACGTTTTTATTTATGCGTTTCACGTAATTTTATATTTAAGCGTGCGTTTTTGGTTTTAAGCGTTCAATACATTTAAATATAGTGATAGGCGTTTATTTAATATATTTTATCTTTATTTCTTTTTAATTTGCATTTAAATTAAACTTTAATTTGTAGATCTTTTCTTTAGGTAATTATCCATCAAAACCATCTTGATCACTATCACTTGGTGATCATTCTATCATCGAAGTGTTTATCACCAATTCATCCTCGAGTGGGACTTAACGACCGGGGAATCACTTTATATTCCTCGATCTTAAATTGCATTTGTGCTTAAAGCTGTTTTAAGTTTATTCTGATTGACCATTCACAAGTGGCTGACTTGAGTGATAAAACTTAATGACGGTTATTATGAATCAAAAAGAACATTTATGAATAGGTTTGTTGGAATCACTCCTAAACATATTTCAAGTATTTATATTTCATATGTAATAGGTAGCTTTATTATGGCCTTTATGTTTGTTTAAGGTCAAGCTTATGTAGAAGGCCCATAAGCTTAGGCCCAAGCCCAATAAGGAATAGGGAAGGAGAGGAGTGTTGCCTAGCTCCTTGCCTATATCAACCATGTAATAACCCTCACTTGAGGGTTGGTTGTTCAAGTTATTCTCTTCACATACCCTCTTTCTTAAACCGTATTATTGTTAACGTGTGTGTGTGTGTGTAGCTTGTTCATCCGCCTTCATCTCTTTCTATATAACTTGTGTTTGTAAAACTAGTGACCTAACAGTGGTATCAATTGCCAAATAGTTGGGTGTACTCGTTTGTTTTTGAAGTTTTGATTTTGGGTCTTACGCGTAAGGTTAACGCATTCTTTAGCTCTTTTAAAAACTTGTTTTTTACACTTTTTAATCCAAGATTCTTGTACTTTCAATGTTTTAAGGTGTTAAAATACTTGTTTTGGCAAAAAGTTTCAAACTTTATGCGTGGATCATTGTTTTTGAACTAGTTTTATTCGTGGGTGTCATTCTACGCATAACTGTTTTGAGTGCTTTGGATCATCAAGTTTCACACTTTTGTGTTATTTTGGTGTTATTGAAGCTATTTCATCACACAAAGCGGTTTAGAAACAACTTTGGGCAAAATCAAAATTACGAGTAATCCTAAGCGTATCAAAACCCTAAAATTACGCGTAAGATTTTTCCTTGGTTTGATCTTCATTTTCTGGTTTATTCCGTGTTTTCTTACTTGGATAAGTCCGAAAATACGTCGACTTTGGATATCTTTTGCACTGTGAAGTGTAAAAGATCATTTGGGCAGCAAAACCTAAAATTACGCATAAGCATAAGCTTAAGCCATGTAGAAATTCTACGCATAAGATTCACTTCTTACGCGTAAACTTAGGTCTTAGCATAAGGTAATCCTACGCCTAACTTTCTACGCCTAACTTTTGTCTACGCATAACTTTAGTGCTTTTATCCTACTACGCGTAGCTAAAACCTCACGCGTAACTCCTCATTGTTACGCGTAACTTTTGGTGTTTTTTAACGCATAAGTGCTACTTGGTTCTTGTCTTTTCTAAGCCTAAGGACACTTCATCAACAAAGGTTCATTCGACTACAAAGATCCATTTTACCAACACAAGTTTATCAACATGTCACAACCACCATACTCTAACTATTTCCCTTACACTTATCCTCAACACCAACAACAACTAAGTCCACAACATCAACAATGGAATCAACAACAAGCAATTTATCAACAACAATTTAATCAACAACATACTCCACAACTTGCTGCAAATCCACAACCTCAAATGGTTCAACCACCACCAAGTCTTCAAGTTCAACCGTACACAAATGAATTCAATCAACATCCATCAAGGAACACTATGAAGGAACCCACTTGGTTTGCAAAGATGTGTGAAGCTTTAGCGACCAACAATCAATTCATGAGTGGATCACTTGATAGACCTCCAATGCTCACTCCAAGCAACTACGATCAATGGGTGATAAGGTTCTTTAGGTTTTGTGATCTAAAGAAGCCACATGGAAAGTTCTTAAAGAAGGTTATCTTGGAAGGTCCATTTGAGATGCCTACTATCATTGTACCGGAGATCCAAATGCCATTCCACCAAGAGATGAACAAACAAACATTGCTCTTTTTGCGGACTTGAATCCTCAAGAACTTCTACACTATGAAGCTGATGAGCTTGCAATGGAATACATCCTTTTAGGATTACCAAACCCAATTCTTCGTAGTGTTGATGCTCAAAAACTGCGCACAAGAAAATGTGGGATCACATTCGTCTTCTTATGGAAGGATCAGTACTCAATCAAGAAGATTTGGAATCCAAAATTTACTTGGCTTATGAACACTTCATGATTGAACACGGAGAGACACTAGAGTCTTATCATCACGATTTTCGGACATCATCAATGATTTGGATAAACACAACATCATCATGCCAAAATTGCGTGAATACTAAGTTCCTAAGTAGTCTTGGTCCTAAACGGGAGAAGTATGTCATTTTTCTCCGTCAAGCGAAGAACATGCATCATTCTACCTACGGATTGTTGTACGATTACTTGAAACCTCATGAAAAGGAAGTTGATAGAGAAAGGATTCTCCGTGCTCAAATTGCTCCACCAACACATCCGGAAAATCAACAACAACTTGCCTTATATGCTCAAAGCAGTTATTCTCCTCAACCAGCAACTCAACCAAATGCTTCAAACACACCTTCACGGCAACAACCTCAACAAAATCAATTGGTTCCATACAACAACAATGCTCAAGCATATGTCGAAGAAGCGGCGAGGAAACCGATTCGTTCGAAGCATTGCAACAAGGATTTGTGATGATTGCTAATGCTTTTGGCCGTTATACCAACAAATCCAACAATGCGATTAGTTCCTCATCTAACACACGGATCAAGCCGTATTGTGAACAATGGGCGTGTTGAAGTTGAATCGTGATTATGGTGCTGGATGGCGGTGGTCAAGGGTTTAATCTTTGTGGGTAGGAATAACAACAGCTCAAGTGGTGGAGCAGGAAATGCTCAAAATGGGTTGAATGGTCTTGATGCTACAAGCGCAATGAGAAGGGACACTGGCTAATGCATGCCCAAAGCCAAGGACTAAAGGCGGTGCTTATTTCAAAGAGCTCTTCTTTTGGCCCTTAAGGATGAAGTGGTGGAACTCTCACGGACAAAAACGAGCTTTATGGCAAATCTGACTCGGATGATGATATGGAGGACTTGCGAGGCCAATGCATTTGTATGTTGATGGCTAATATGCAGGCGTTACACATAGTGACCACGAGGCCGATGTATGACAGCGATGGCTTGTCTCAGTACGAACAAACCATATTTATCTCGATCTCATATCTCGCCAACATCGAATCCGGCAGGCTCGAATGTTCAAAATGAGTCATCACATCTCATTCCGGCGATTTTCAACTAGACCCGTAGTTATATTTGGCGATCAAGATGACCAAACGGTTTCCCTTGATAATCAAATTGACTTCGTGGTTATACTTGAGGATCTCAATAATGATCATGTTGTGACTCACATTGAACACGTGAAACTTTTGCCTCATCCGATTTTGCTCGCAATACAAGACCAACAAACCATAGTGGAAGAATGTCGTGCAATTAATCAGGACTTGAAAAGTAAAATGCTGTTTGTAACAAAGGATTTTGAATGTTTACAAAAGCAACTCAACTTTTTCAAAACTCAAGAAAAAGCGTGAAAGCGGTTTTGAAGCAGCCTTTGCCAAATCTTATCAAAACGAAAAATATTTAGAACGACAGATCGTGATCTAGCGAAGAATGCTTTGTTGTGCGAAATAGAACAAGCTGAAACATGAACATAAAAAGCAAATTAGCGCTCTCACCTTGGAAAATCAAAAAGCTAAGTTTGTGAGTTGTTAACTTGTCAAAAAGCTTCTCTGCATACAAAAAGCATTCAACGAAGCGAATAGATGATCATCTTGAAGAAATCATCGGCTTGCAAAACAAACTTAAAGAGTTTAAAAGTGTTGTTTACAAACATGGCGAGTCGGTCACGACCATTGAAAAGTTTACTTTAAAACCAAATCCAAATGGATATGGACCGAATCTTCCTGATTACAAACCTAAGCTTTCAACCAAAGCATTCAAACCAAATCACGAAGTTTCCGGTGCACAATATAAAATTGATAATTACATTTATGAATGTTGTTGAATATCATCGTCAAGAGGAATTAGATGCGAGAAGGCGAGTCGATCAAAATTAAAAACTGTTGTTTACAACAAACCTTTTAATTATTCAAAACGGTCACTTCGTCACACACCAGCGGATTCTTCTAACACACCAAGGGTTATCATCAAAACACATGAGTCTTCTATTGTTAATCCCAACTTTGCACAAACTTATGGTCCTTTACCTTCCATTAGTGAAGTAAACTCACACTTTGAAAATCGAAAAATTTTTCGATATTTTGACATTTTCATGGCCGACCTCAAAATTTTACAACATGAGATAGAATATCGATCACGAAATCAAAGTTGAACATTTTCAATGCGCCTCTCAAGCGCGAGAACAAAGAGACATTTTTGGAAAAAATCTTTTACCTAATGTTAAAAACTTGAAAAGTTGTGCAATTGCACAGGAAAAGGATTTTCATAAGGAACTTGGGGTCATGAAAAGCGTTTTAGAAAACGAAACATCTATTTCTAATACTAAGCGTAAAAGAATCTTGAGAAAAGATGTTGATCGACTCTTGGAAGATGTTATCGTCTGTGATGTTCAAAATGTTGTGTTATTGAATTCTTTGTCATATGCATTTGATAATATCTCTGTAGATCTTGTTCCATTGTGGTAAATGTTGAGAACACCGATAATGTGCTTGGTCGAGTCCTAAAGTTGAAAACAAGCGATTGTCAAACGAACTTTCAAATGCAATTCGTCGTCTTAATTGGTGTCAAAAAGATATTCACGATCAACAACTTGTTTTTCAACACAAAATCAACGATTCGTGCAAAACCTTCGATTCTAAAATTGAGCAACTGGATGATCAAAGCGTGTCTTTCAAGTGTCAAATCTCAAAATATGAACAAGAACTTGTAAAAGTTAAAAGGAATATGGTGTCATATTTGATTTACTCAAAAGACTCGTGATGAAGCATCAAATGAACTTGATCATTATCTTGCACACACTAAAGAAGTTATGCATTTTCTTTGGAAATGTTCGGTCATGCGAAAATCAAGATCGATTCACACTATCCTCAAGTTAAGAGAAATGTTAGGAAAGTATGAACAACTTCCGCCAACAATCATTAAGAGATTAGCCCGCGTAACACTTAGTACTCATGCACCTAGAATCTCTACTGCCAAATCACAAGTAGCTAACGTGCTTCCTTCTCTTGAAGCAGGAATAGTTGAGCCTTTTCCAAAGCGTCCGCACTTCACGACCTAAGAGCACTCAATTGAAGAATAGGAAGTTGCGACCTAAGAAAAGATCAATCAAGAATGCTAAAGTAGAAGAACACCCTAGGACTATGAATAAGACTCCCGTTGCCTCCACTATAGATATTGCGTCTAGCAAATGTAATAGAAATAGTGATGTAGCGAATGCTAAACCGTTAAGTACTTTTGATATTCAGTCTAATGCACCTTGTGATATTTGTGGTAAAAGTATGAATTCTGATTGCCATGATAAATGTGTTGCTAAAGCTATCATCTCTCGTTTAAGGAATCCTAAGAACCGAATACCTCTAGGCCCACTAATCTTTCTAAGTGCATTGCTTGGTAGACCGCCATCTTTAGATTCTAAGAAATGCATTGTTGTCCCTGTAGCTCCGGTTTCACCTCCTAGGAATGTAGTACCACCTAGTGAATTCACTAAGACTAAAGCAAAGAGTAGTTATAGATGGCGGAAATGGATATATAACACACTAGGATTTAAGTGGATACCTAAAGCTATTGATGTGTGTATATCTACTATAAGCTGCTATGGAACCCTCTAACATTTGGGTTCCAATCTACTTCTATTCCATCTGTATGTAATGCGTGATACGTGATCTGAGATCATTCTCTGGTTGTTGATAGCGGATGTTTCCGACACATGACAAGCAATCTTAAACTGTTATCAAACTTTATTGCAAAGTTCATTGTTTGTCGAGTTAGGGAATGATCACTTAGCAGCTATCATGGGACTCGGAGATTATGTCAATGGGAACATCGAAATCGGCAGGGTTTACTATGTGGAAGGCCTCGGTCACAATCTGTTTTCAATAGGTCAATTTTGTGATGGAGATTTGGAGGTTGCTTTCAGGGAGAAAACTTGTTTCATTAAGTGATCTACAAGGAAATGACCTTATATGCGGCTCGCGTAATTCTAATCTCTACACTATCTCTATGCAAGACATGGTTGCTTCCTCTCCCATTTGCTTACTTTCTAAGGCAACATCAACAAAATCCGGCTATGGCACGTCGTCTCTCACATCTAAACTTTCAAACCATCACCAACCTTGCTCGACACAAACTAGTTGAAGGACTCCCACGATTCCGGTATTCAAAGGATCACCTTTGCTCAGCTTGTGAACAAGGGAAAAGTACTCATGCTCATTTTCCTTCAAAGGTGGAACCGGCTCTCGGCATGTGCTTCATCTTCTTCACATGGATTTGTGTGGCCCGATGCGCGTGCAAGCGATCAATGGCAAAATGCTACATCTTAGTAATTGTTGATGACTATTCACGATGGACTTGGGTCTACTTTCTTCGTAGCAAAGACCAAGCTCCACAAATGATCATCACCTTTCTCACAAAATACGAGGTTACTCCTTGCAAGTCGGAATCATCGAGAGCAGAACAAGGAACTGAATTTGTTAACAAAACCCTTCGTGAATTCTATGAGAAAGTGGGAATTGAGCATCAAACATCTATTGCCGCGTACACTGAACAAAGCGGAGTTGTTGAAAGGCGAAACGAGCGTTAGTGGAAGCCGCAGAACAATGTTAATCAATGCTAAACTTCCAGTTACTTATGGTATCTCTGCATGCTATACTCAAAACCGTTCTATGATCACAAAACGTCACAACAAAACACCTTTCGAGCTTGTCCATAACTATAAACCGAACCTCAAACACTTTCATGTATTTGGATCCCTTTGCTATCCGAATAATGATCGTGATGATTTTGGAAAGCTCAAAGCCAAA
Organism: Chrysanthemum makinoi; assembly: GCA_910596185.1. Lineage (NCBI taxonomy): Eukaryota > Viridiplantae > Streptophyta > Magnoliopsida > Asterales > Asteraceae > Chrysanthemum > Chrysanthemum makinoi. The sequence goes on from OU343219.1 coordinate 109,354,250, forward strand.
GGCGATATTGGAGTCTTTATTGGATCTTGTGACAATTCTAAAGGTTTCGAATGCGGAATCGTCGAACTAAGGTAATGGAAGCGATTCATGCTCATTTCGATGAACTCACGGATATGGCACGAGTATAACGACTTAGAACCGGTCACAACAACGCTTAACCCCATCATCCCGGAATTTGAAGAAGCCCTCGACTAACTTCGTCAACAAATGGAAAGGTTATTTGCTCCTACGTTACGTGGCGATATTGATGAGCGTGCTCGAGTGTATCATTTCCATTTGCTGATAATATTCCTATACGATACACACCACAACAACTAACTTGGTGAAGATGCACCTACACCGTTGACTCCAACACAATGATTGAACACACGCTTCCAACAATGATGAACCGGTGATGATATACGAATAAATACCCCCACCTGATTTTGATCCAAATCGTTCTTCATCCGTTTGCTAATGAGACCCATTGCACGGATGTCGCGGAATCTTCAACAAACCATTTGAACTCTCGGAATGCACAATGTATACCAACATCAACCTCTACACATAGATGGACAAAGACCATCCTCGGCTAACATTGGCAACCCAATCAACGGTCGTTCACGCGACAGCGTCTTCATACGGGCGGTGAACATTGCATTTATGCACTCCTTTGTCTGCCAATCGAACCTAAAAACATCAAAGACGCAATGACAAAAGACAACTGGATTGAATCCATGCAAGAAGAACTCAACCAATTCAAGCGTCTTGAAGTATAGGGCTGGTTGAAAGACCAACGGTCGTCATTGGTCTCAAATGGATTTGGAAAAACAAATTGGATCTTTGAAGGAAATGTTATCGAAAATAAGTCACGTCACGGTGGCTAAGGGTTATCGTCGAAGGGAGTATTGACTTTGAAGAATCTTTTGCTCGGTTGCTGCGTCTTGAGGTACATTCGGATATTTCTAGCGTTAGCGCTCATATGAATATGGCGGTCTATCGGATGGATGTCAAAGCTGCGTTTCTCAATGGACAACTTAAAAGCGGTCTATGTCGACCAACGGATGGATTCGTTGATCACGAGTTCGAACCATGTTTACAAACGAACAAAGCTCTTTATGGTCTCAAACAAGCTCCTCGGGCATGGTGCGATAAGCTATCATCCTTCCTCATTGCTAATAATTTCACCAAAGGTTCGGTTGACCCAACTCTTTTTATACAATATCACGGGAACATATCTTAATTGTTCAAATTTACGTGGATGACATCATTTTGGGTCTACACATAAAAAGTTTTCAATCGCTTTTGCAAAACTAATGAAGAAAAATTTTGAAATGTCCATGATGGGTGAACTTACATTCTTTCTAGGACTGCAAGTTCATCAATCACCCGTGGTATTTTCTTGAGTCGGTCCAAATATGCCCTTGAACTGTTAAACAAATTTGGAATGACAACTTGTGACACTTATGCCACACCAATGGCTCATACCAAGAAATTAGATCTTTGATTTACATGGGAAATTGGTTGACCCTACAAATCCGAAGTATCATTGGGTCCCTCATGTATCTAACGACTAGCGAGACACGATATTGTCTTTGCCGTTATCTATGCTCCGTTATCGGTCGCGACCAAGCTGAAACCCACTCTCGAGGCTAAAGAATCCTCAGATACATCAAGGGAACCATTAACTTGGGATCACATCCGAAGGATTACGGTTTTGAACTAATCGCTTTTGGGCCGATCCGCGCGGATGCCTAGACTCGAGGAAAAGTACTTGAGGAGCACTACAATTTCTTGGTGATAAAGGTGTCTTGGCAATCAAAGCGAGGATTGTACATCATCATCAACCGAGCGAATATGTAGCCATGTCCGCATGTTGTGCTCAAGTCATCAGGATGAGAACACAACTCAAAGACTATGGTTACTTATTTGTGAGAATCGATGTATTCGACAATCAGTGCCATTGCCATCTCGTGCAACTTCGGTTCGGCACTCGAAATCACAGCGATCTCTATATCATTTCATCAAGGACCCGCGTGGAGCAGAGTACGTTGAACTATACTTTGTGGAGTAAGAATACCAATTGGCGAGATCTGCTCACCAAAGCCTTGCCTCCGCTAGGTTTAATGAGTTGGTCCACGGAATTGGTATGAGGTGTTGACTCAGAGGAATTGGATGACCTCTTAAAGCGATCTTAAAACACGTCAAACACAAAACATCTTACGTAAATATCTTTTCAAGAAACAAAATACAAAAATATAAAATCCGATAAAACAACAAAAATATTCTCCTAATCTATATTTCTTTCAACATTGCAAGTACATTTCTTCCGTCAACACTTTAATCTTTCAAAATTCAGTATTTTTCGATCAAGTGTTGAGGGGAGAAATAATCTATGCTTGCTTCAAAACATCTGCGTACTTGCATGTTATCATATCTCGGTTGACTCTTTTACAAATGGTGGTACATTTTATGGTTCAAAGACACTCCTCGGACTTAAATTAATAACCTTTCATTATTTTCTCAAGTGAAGGGAGTGTCGTCATGCTTCTTTACAAAAATCTTTGATTGGTAACCAAAATGGAAGTTAAAAGGCTTTGTTTGAAAAAGGAAAAGGTGGAGGGACCAAAAGCTGTCTAAATGCTAAAGTTATTTTACTAAAACACCTCCCCTTTAACCTACTCTTCACATTTAATTCTAAACCTATACACATCCTAAGCCTAAGATTCATTCAAGATTTTTGTGTTTTGGATCATCATTTTGTAATTTGTAAGTGGTTTTATGATCTTAGCATGTGTTTCAAACGGTTTTGATTCTTACAAAACCAGCGGTCGATTTTTGATCTATGCTTGTTTAGTGCAGCATATGCGTATGAACATCGATCAGAATGGGTGTTTGTTGTTATAAACATTGTGTCAAAATGTTTCTTGTACATCAATATACACAATTTCATCACCTAAACATACCGAATCACAAATTAAGGTTTTTGATTAGGGTTTATGTGTTGATTTGGGGATTTTGAATGTGAAGTGCTTTGGTCAAAAGATTGTTGTGTTATGCTTATGATGATGAATTGATATCCATGCCTTATAACCACCCAGAAACCTTAATTGATTCTGAATTAGGAATTAGGGTTTAATGTTCTAAAATTGGGTATTTTTGATTCATTTGCATAAAAGTGTTAAAACTTGGTCTACATGCTCTCACAACATCTATGATATACGGAAAAACTTTGGTGCATATTCCATGGCTAGATCTCATACAGCGTAGATTTAGGGTTTAGACTTCTGGTATGCAGGTTCTCTGCGTAAGCTGATAAAAGCTGTCAAATGTGTTTTGATTTATCATAAAATGAATGTTATGTGTTTAACTTTGTTGATATGATGCTTTATTTCGGGCTTGCAACCGCGTAATATTGAGAATCAAGGTTGTTGTTAATCGCATAAGGATCACCTTCTGGCGTAGCTTGTTATCGCGTAAGATTAGTCTTCGCGTAGCCTACGCATAAGGTTCTACATATGGACTCTGGCGTATCTGTGAAGGATATGCGTACTTGATGACCTCTACGCATAAGGTCAACTCTTGCAGGTAACCTACGGCGTAAGGTTATATATAATGCCTAAGCATAAGCTTAACACTTCTTGCAGCGTAAGTTAAGACCTACTGGCGTAAGTTTGCGCCTACGCATATATCATTCACCGTCTCACGCGCCAACTTTGCCAATCCTACGCATAGCTGAGAGATCATACCTTAGGTTATGAATTGTTCGTGTACAAACTTGTATATAAACTAATCATATCATCACGAATCCTAAAATGTCACTAATAAACTGAAATCGTTTGATATGTTGTGAACAATAAGTGATAAAATAAACTTTAAAACTTAAAGTTAACTAACTCACGAAACATTTCACGGCGTCATTGGACTATTGAATATACAAGTGACTTAGGACTCGTAACATTCATTGACCTTTGTACATTCAATAACTAGGCAATAAGACCATCTGTTGACTAACATTATGTCTTTCGATATGTTGGTTCTTTTGGCTAATGTTATTTCAAATCACACATGGTGAACAAATGAATATGGATGCACGAAGTTCTCTCATTCTTTGATATCTATCCTCATGGCTATCCCATGAAGATAGGAAAGAATAATCTCCGTGTTGACTTTGACACCCTCACTTGCTCGGAATCTTCTTGTTTAATTGCTATTGACATTACGAGGACTCATCCGTATCGAACATGCTTTCACACTGCAGCTGTTCACGAGATCTACATCAACGGTTACGGAACACTATGGAAAGGGAAAAGGACATACTTCTTTGTGGCGGTGACTCTGAATCACAAACAAGTCACCATTACACTGCGGACTTAAGAGTTTTTGTTCTCTAATTCACGATGTCGATCCAACCAAACTATATGCCACACTTCTTTGAAGAGCTCATCTCAATTCTTAATCAATATCGGTTATGGCGAGGCTCTGAGGAATAATCACCAAGCATTCTCACGTAGAGCTTAAGAGTATTCCTCAACCACGGAGAACTCTCTACATGATCATCACCAAGTGTTTACGGGTAAATGGCAGTGGCATAGCACCCGCTCATGGAGCTGCAAATATTACTGGGCATTGGTCAACAAGAAACACGCCATGCTCGAAGCTCGATTTGGGATGACATGATGTCATTTCTCAACAAACTTGGCTCAAAGATTCCTATCGGATATACTAAATTGTTGATCGAGAGAGCACTTGGACTTCATCGACATTCCAGAGGCTCAATGCCCCGAACAATCCGACATGTTGGCGGAACCCATTCTATCGTAGGAATCAAGGCGTCTACAAAGAAACAAGGTCTTTGTCTTTGCCGATTTCCTTAGCGAAGATGTCGAGAAGCTTCGAATCGTACAAAAGGTATGCGGAAGCGGTCGGACAAGCAAAGTTGGTCATCTCGGCGAAAAATCTTACGGAACAA